>CM069445.1:80427762-80849959 GCA_035610835.1 Ophiura sarsii | reverse complement strand
GTATGAGTGCATGCTTAGTGGATAAATGTGTTGTCGGGGTGTGTGGTATAGGGGGTTTATGTGTGGAGGGGTGAGTGTACACTTGTGGGGTGAGGATGTTTGTTTCATTTGCTTGTAAATGTGTGTGTTTGGATTCTTAAATAATTTTTGTGTGGGATTTGCAATCACAATTATGTATTTTATATGTTATCGCTGTTTATCATGTATTTATATGTATTTTTGATGATAATATTATATAATAATAATAATAAAAAAAAACGCATTTTAAAGCGCCTTACGAATACACCTCAAGGCGCTGTACAATGGCAAAAAGTCTTAAACTACAACAAGTTATACGCCAATACATCATAAAAAGATACATATTACACAGACATAATACTAAAAAACCATGATACAGTAAGGTAAAAATCACACAGCATGTAAAACCTGCAAGGATAATATACAGATGCAGGGAAAATAAAACCAAGAGTACAATGTTCTAAGATCCGCTATACAGTATGAAAAAATTACTCATCGTCAGAGGAGTTAAACAAGAATGTCTTTAGAGCTGATTTGAAACGTGTGAGAGAGTCTATTGCACGGATTTTTGCGGGCAAGCGATTCCATAGTATTGAGCAGCGGCTGCGAATGCGCGGTACCCATAGGTTGATGTTCGAATGGCTTTATGTGATGGTGGTTTCAAGAGTACTTCCGCCGAGGAGCGCAGTGGGCGACTTGGTTTGTAGATAGTCAGCAGTTCAACCAGATATCGAGGTGCTAATCCGTGGATGATCTTAAATGTCAGTAGGATCATCTTAAAGATAATCCGTTTGCGGACCGGCAGCCAATGAAGTTGACGCAGAACAGGTTGCATATGTACACGACCACCAACACGGGTAACTAACCGAGCGGCAGAATTCTGCACTCGTTGAAGTCTGTCAAGATCTGCGCTAGGGAGTCCAAATAACAAGCTATTACAGTTATCTAGGCGTGAGGTAACAAATGAATGAACAAGTTTCTCTGTAGAAGCCCGGTCTAGATATTTTCTGAACTTGCCGATGTTATAGAGAGCGAACCTCTTGCAGACGTTGCTGACATGTTGGGATAGAGTCATTTTTTCATCAAAGATAACGCCCAAGTTGCGTGCAGAGGAAGAGGGGGAAACGGTTGCATCACCAACGTTAACAGTAACATTGATCGATTCATTAATGAACCGAGAGGTGAGATGGAGGAGCTCTGTTTTGCTGTCATTGAGCATAAGTTTATTTGTGATCATCCAGCTTTTGATATCGCTAATGCAACGTTCAATGCGGTCGACACTGGAATTGGACTCGTGTGGCCTGAATGTAAAGTAGACTTGAGAGTCATCAGCATATATCATAGATTCAAGATCGTGAGCTTCAATGATGTCTTCAATCGGCGAGGAATAAAGGGAAAACCCCATTGGCCCGATGACTGAGCCTTGAGGTACACCATATGGAACAGTTCGTTGCTGAGAACGCACTCCGTTTATGACGATGCATTGTCGACGCCCGGTAAAGTAGGACGACAGCCAGCGATAAGCAATGCCGTTGATACCGTAACGTTTCTTGAGACGAGTCAGAAGTACAGCATGATCAAGCGTATCGAACGCCGCAGATAAGTCTAAGAGGACGACGACAACATGTTTGTGGGAGTCAATTGCCTGCAGAATGTCGTTTGTAACACGGACAAGGGCAGTTTCCACACTGTGATGTTTCCGATACGCTGATTGGTGATATGCATTAAGTTCGTTTTCAGACAAATACTGCTGGAGTTGTTGGACGGCAGCTCGTTCAAGAGTCTTGAATAAGAACGGTAAGTTTGAAATGGGCCGGAAGTTTTTCAGTTCATTCGGGTCGAGAGTGGACTTTTTCAGCAATGGCTTAACTAACGCTTCCTTTAGGGCAGGTGGAATGTCACCTTTAGAGAGAGATGCATTGATGTTTTTATATTTTTATATTTTTATATTTTATATTTTTATATTTGTAAAAAATGCGCAATTTGGCCTTTGGCCACGATGTTATTTTATAATAAATTGAATTGAATTGAAAAAGTATGTAAAAAGGTAAAGGCGGTCGATCTTGTAATCCCAGGAGCAGAGTGCCCATTTCTGTTTCAAAGCGATAGGGCCAGACTCACTCCTTATTATAATGTTGCTGTGTGGGACTCACTACACCTCATCTACAGTGAGTCTGTTACCTTCCCGGCACTGAAGAATGCCGGTACCCATTTAAATACACCTGGGTAGGGAGGAGTAATTGCTGTAAAGAGCCTTACTCAAGAGCACAGCGGGACTCGAACCCACAACCTTTGGATTATGAGTCAAGTGCTCTACCCATGGGTCTTGTACTCTAATCAAATCTTTTTCTGAATATCTGATAATCCTGTTACATTTATGTATTTCGTCTCTTTGTGTAGACCTTGTTCAATTTTTTGTTTAATTTGTTTTTATCATGTTTTGTCTGTGTAATGTTCTATATGGTCTTGTTTAGGTGTTCTTTTTTTACATCCCTTGTCTTTATAGTTCCTTAAATGCTATCATTCATTTTTCTGTGTTAAGGGTCCCCATTTAATAAGCCCGTTTATCAGGGTTTTTGTTGGGGCTCCTAGCATCTTTCTCACATTGTATTATCATATTATGTATTCATTTTTGCTGAATAAATTGAAATGAATTGAATAAAAGTCTTTTCTCTATTTCAACTTCCTGAAATAGGTCTGCTTTACAGACTGAATCAAAGGATGTCTATAATGTGTAGCATAAAATAAGTTTAGAAAAATAGTTGCCTCTTGTTGTATTCAACATCACTTGAACCATGAAGCAGCTATCATGTATGATGCAAAGTTAGTCATAATGATAGCTGCCCAATGCCATATTATTTCACATCTCATAGTGAATAAACCCTAACGCAGCTATCATGTATGATGCAAAGTTAGTCATAAAGATAGCTGCCCAATGCCATATTATTTCACATCTCATAGTGAATAAACCCTAACGCAGCTATCATGTATGATGCAAAGTTAGTCATAAAGATAGCTGCCCAATGCCATATTATTTCACATCTCATAGTGAATAAACCCTAACGCAGCTATCATGTATGATGCAAAGTTAGTCATAAAGATAGCTGCCCAATGCCATATTATTTCACATCTCATAGTGAATAAACCATAATGCAGCTATCATGTATGATGCAAAGTTAGTCATAAAGATAGCTGCCCAATGCCATATTATTTCACATCTCATAGTGAATAAACCATAATGCAGCTATCATGTATGATGCAAAGTTAGTCATAAAGATAGCTGCCCAATGCCATATTATTTCACATCATAGTTAGTCATAAAAATAGCTGCCCTATGCCATATTATTTCACATCTCATAGTTAGTCATAAAGATAGCTGCCCAATGCTATATTATTTCACATCTCATCTGATGGATTAGCTGCCGTTATAGAGGGAACGCGTAAGCGTTTGGGACACAGTTTGGACCCATGACCCTCCTTATCCAATACAACCTGGTGAATGACGTCCAATCCAAACTAGCGTAATCTTTACGTGAAATGTTAACCCTAACTCCCTGAGTACTAAAAATACTACTTCTAAGCCTATCTCCAAGCGCATATGTGCGGACGGATTTTGATGACGTAATCGACCGAGCCTGTATAGTGAGCGTGGTATACTGCGCGAACAAGTAGCTGAGGGTCATGGCTTAGTGGGTGGGAAGACTTGCCGATGTACGGGAGGTCCCTGGATCGATTCCCGGTCGGTCTCTGGCGATTTAGTTGGTGTTTTCGCTTCCAAAATTGTGATCCCGGTTTAAATCCCTAAACCGGGATTAAGGTTAAGATTACTTGGAGAAAAAAAATCATGCATATATAGCCAAGTGATGCTTGAATAGAGTTTGGTGTTCCCCCAACATGGCCACTAGTTCAAAACATGGCATCTCTCAATAAGTCTGCAAAACAGAATAGTTGCAGTACACAACAATCCATATCTCAAATAGGTTTACCATTCTGTTAAAACATACAGCAGCCAGTATTTTTACTGTAAATTAGGTATAAAAAAATAGCTTCCTCATGATCTATCTTATAAAGGAGTCCTATTTTAGAATGATGAGATTGGCAATATTATGATGGATGAGAGACCCCCTTGTAACAATATCTCAGATCCTACGCTGGAAGCTTCCTCGCAGCGCTACGTCGTCTTGCTTCACTGCTACCCAGGCACAACTGGGGAATAGCGATCCAAGACAAATTGCGATATTATTAATTTATCGCTGATTGATTGGCTTGTCCATAATAATTGATTATTCATAATCGTTGGCACTCTTGTCAACTGTTTCGTTAGAAAAGTAGTTTTCATCTGCAGCGGTGCGTGCTGTGATACAGGTTACGTAGTGTAGGAGTTTGTGGTACAACAAAGATAGTAGAAAGTGATAGCGTGAAAGTAGTATTACAAAATAGGAATAAGATTTATAAAAAGTGGTTTCCATCTGCAATGATGCATGGAAAAGTATTGGTAGTGGAGGTGTTTGTGGCAGAGATGGAGTGGGTTAAAGGCTCTCTTGTAGTGGAGGTGTTTGTGGCAGAGATGGAGTGGGTTAAAGGCTCTCTTGTAGTGGAGGAGTTTGGGGCAGAGATGGAGTGGGTTTAAGGCTCTCTTGTAGTGGAGGTGTTTGTGGCAGAGATGGAGTGGGTTTAAGGCTCTCTTGTAGTAGAGGAGTTTGTGGCAGAGATGGAGTGGGTTTAAGGCTCTCTTGTAGGGGAGGTGTTTGTGGCAGAGATGGAGTGGGTTTATGGCTCTCTTGTAGTGGAGGAGTTTGTGGCGGAGTTTGTGGCAGAGCCAATTTGAAAAACCTAGCTAAGCCAATGCTAAGGCCACTTTTTCTTCCTTGGGGATCTGTATAACCCTCCCCCAACATTTGACAAGGGGGATGGCCTTTGTTATCATACCCCCCCCCCCCCCCCCCCCCCCCCCCCCCCCCCCCCCCCCCCCCCAATGTTATGCATTATACATATATATATTTTAAAACAGTTCTGTAGAACAATATGTGATTGCTCAAGTCGTTTTTAATTATCTATTTCAAAATAGGCACCAAAATAGGCACAAATTTAACATCTGAAGTAATTTACCATAAAAAAATGTCAACAGGAAACAAAAATGCTTGGGAAATTAGTTAATTTTGATCAAAATGTGACCCCAAATCGGTGCGATTGGTGTATGAATGGGCCAAAGAAATGTATCTAAATCTGGACTTAAAGTATTCACCAAATTGCATGAATGGAGTTGGAGTTTCAAAAATACAAAATCTTCCAGCTTCTTAGACACCCCCCATGTGAGCGCAAGTGCAATTGGTCCTGACGCCTCAGCCAATCACCCCCCCCCCCCCCAAATGTCCAGAACAATTGTACGCCACTGGTGCTCAGGGGTTGATTGTTGGGGATGAGACCCCCTGGTTCGACCGGGTGACGTAGCCAGGTTTTTCATGTAACTTTTTGATTTGCCGTCAGGTAAGAAAATGACAAGCAATGGTGGTGGGGGGGGGGGGGGGGGGGGGGTAGAGGCGTTAAGGGTATTTGCGTCCCCCATACCGGTGTGAAAAAACTGCAATTTACCAACTAATTTGCCTGTCTTCCTTTCTCCTTTCTATCCCTTTCCTTCTCTACTGCACAAAGCCTGAAAGTTCAGACATGAGCATAAATGCTGTATTAGAGGAAGTAATATGGGATAAAGAAGACACAGTGTTGATGAACCCGTTTTTCAATCTTGTTAGAACAATAACATCAAATAACTTGTATGTTGGTCATCTTAACAAGTAACTACATGTCCAACATTGCAACATTTTTGTTGTCAATAATTATTGTTTATGTATAAGGCTCTTAGGCAACACTTTGGGTGTTTGGTGTGTGTTGTAACTCCTCCATCAAACAGGAACAAAGACATTTTTATTTAGATTGATTGATTGATTGACAATGATTAATTACTTATTTAGACAATCAGGCCAATCAGATGTGTCGGGTCAAAGTCGTGCCGTTCCGTTCAACTTATTCAATTGCAACCACACTTCCGTGTTTACTCTCAGTTCATACTTGCTGTGCAGAACTTCTTTGCCGTTGACTTAGCGGCAAAGTCTCCCTGAATTAGATCAGCACCAAACAGGCGTTGTGTGTGCCCAATATATTGGATATTTAAGATCAGTTTTATCAATCAATATCATGAATATTGCGTTGTATGGCATTTAAAGGTTTGTTCATTCTTTTTCAGTGGTAACATGGGTTGTTGGTAACATGGGTTGCCAAATACAGTTCATAATTCCCACCATAAGTTTGCATTTAGGTGATTTAAAAGTGGGACCCCCACCCTGCCCAGCAATGGCTCTCAGTTAGGTGTCTTCTTCTTCTTCTTCGGCTTTCGTCAGATTTGACGATTGGCTGCCATACGATCACATTTCCGGATCATCTTTCTCCAAGCTACCCTTTCTTGTGCCAGACGCTTGGCCTTGTATAAGACTCATACCAGTCCATTCCTTGATGTTGTCAAACCATTGTTTCCTCTGACGACCTCTTTTCCTGCTGCTGCCTTCCACTTTCCCTTCTATGATGTGGAGTGCCAGTAAGCTACTACTGCCTCTAATGATGTGCCCAAAGTAGGCCAGCTTTCTTTTGATAAGCTCTCCTAGCAGTTGTCTCTTTACACCAAGTTCTTTCAGGAAACTTACGAGGGTCGTTCATTATATAATGAAAGTGATCATGGTATGGGATGCATGAGTGATTCTATTAAGGGACAATGTGATCAATACAAATTATAAACCTTTGTCTTTCAAACAATACACTTTTGGATTGTTAGATACCTTTGGTTATGTAACGTCATTAACATAAACACAATAGGTTTCAGACACTGACTGAAATCTGTCAATTATTTGGCTGGATATGTAATATGTTGAATATGGGTTGATTGATACATTTGCGTATATCTCGGCAATGCAAGCATAAAAACAGATGACACTTGGCACATAGTTAGAACACACACTTATCTCTGTTTGACACTCTTTTTTAGATCTGAATTCCTTAACATAAACAAGCAGGGACCATCTCAAATACGCTTTTATTTAGCAAAATCCGCAATAATATACCTTAGAAAACAACAAAGGATAAAGAGCAATGGAGGGATTATAATTTAGTAAATTGTTATGGGATGTAAAGCAATAATAGTGGGGATTTCAAGAGGAGCTGGTCATAAAATGTCCTTACACCATTGAAATTTTGTGACAATTACTTTAACAATACATATCTAGTAGCTCTAAAGATAACAGTAATAAGAGAGGTCGTGGCAGCCATCTTTGATTGATACATTCATGTATATCTTCATTTTGACTATCACAACATTTATACACATTGATTTAAGCATTTTTCATCTCTGATTAGAATTTGAAGGCACAGTAAGCTTTTATCTGGTAAATTTCATGATTTTAGCCATTTTTGGCCCTGTTCAAAATGATCTACCGTCTGCGCATGCGCATATTTTCTGCAGGTTTCATGCGCATAAGTTCAGGTAATTAGTTAGCTATCATATGGAATCTCATAAACTGGTTAATTGCTTGGATTTTTCCTAAATTGTTTTATTTTTCCGCAATATTAGTTGATTCACTGACTGGGCAATTCAATGAAATTGGCTATTTGAAATACTGATATTTGTATACTTTTTATTCAACTGTCTCTCCTCACTTTTTCCTCTCATACTACATATATTAAATTACACATGGATTAAAGTTATTGTGTTTATATCATACTTACGCGGAAAAAATGGGATTTACCTGCTTCTGATGTCATGTTATGCAATCTTCTTACCACATGTTTCATACAAACAATTCAAATGTTCCGCCAAATAACTGATTTAGCAGTGTCCCAAGTATACTTACTTTGAGACAATGCTATGACGTCATAGTTCACACTTAGAAATCCAAAGCTGTATTGTTTGAAAGACAAAGGTTCATACTTTGTATTGATCACACTATCCCTCAATAGAATCACTCATGCATCCCATACCATGATCACTTTCATAACTTACTGAATGACCCTCGTATGTTGGTTCTTTTCTCCTTCCAGTTAACTCTTAACATTCTTCTCCAGATCTTCATTTCAGCAGCCATTATGCGATTTTCATCTGCTTTGGTTAGAGTCCATCCCTCCAGACCGTAAAGGAGCACGCTCCATACCAATGCTTTTACAATCTTTGTTGTGAGGTTGCGGTCATTCCATAGGTCCTGGAGTTCTATCATCCTTCCCTTGGCCATTCCGATTCTAGCTCTTATATCAGCTGTGCAACTGGCAGATGTGGTTTTCACAGAGCCTAGATATTTGAAGCGACTGACTTGTTCAACATCCTCACCATCCATTGAGATATTATGCATAGGCTGTTCTTCTCCAGTTGTTAGCAGTTTTGTCTTTTTGTCTTTTTGACAGTTAGGTGTAGGAATGCATAAACATGGATTAGTGTATACATCATTTGCCCAGTAGTGATTAATTCCAGAGACCTTAATGTCAGGGTCCATATTTATTTGGTAAAGATGCCTATACAATTCTTTGCCTGTGGTAAGCATACTTTAAGCATATGTGATGCGATCTGTGAAAACCCGCCACATGGTGGCACATTTTATATTTTATATATTTATATCATAAGTTTAGCTAAAACGGTGCTAATTACAGAACTGTTTCGATCATTTTTCTACGATCACTACAAAAAAAGTTATGAGTGAATGATGATTGTGATGTCATAAAAAACTATCAAACAAGAAATTATGAACAGGCCAAAAAAGATGCATGATTCGATTCAATAGAATAACATTATAAGGTTAATAATAAAAGTTTTTGAAGTTGAAATTTCATGAAAGATGATGACACAAAGTATTGGCATTTAATTTTCTTTAACAAAAGTCTAAAAAAAATATATTTATTTTATAATTTTTAATAAAAATTATTTTACCCATAGTCCCTATCCCTAGTTCACATTTTGCGACATCCGACGGGTTTTCACAGGTCGCATCACATATACGCATGCCCTACGTCAACCACCCTTGCGGGTGAAGGCTGTTACCTTAGTGTGTAATTGTTTTGAATCACGCGATTGTCACCGACCACACAATATTTTTGCATAATAAACATGCCAGTATGCCACCAGCAATTGACTCTGAATCTAACTAAAAAGTAGTAACTTTTGATGAAATGCCTGGAAATATTTAAATGTCTTTGAATTTTAGAGATAATTGTTATATACAGACCTTTTATACCTCTATAATGTGATTGATGATGTATATTTATGGGGGATGAGGGTGTGGTCCATTCAGATTAATAGCAAGATCACCAACAACTGCCCTAGGATGCTTGGTATATGGATTTGAACCAAGATTGTGATTGTGTAATGTGTGAATGGCAACGTATGTTAGGATCTATGGTTGCAAGAACGCAAGAACGTTGTTTGGGATATTTGGGTAATTTTGAAGGAGAACCATTCTTGTGTTCAATTGTTAAGGGGGGGGGGGGGTGGACCTTCGGTATAGCCTCCGTAAAACTGCTGTAACTTCTTCATTATTCATTTAATCTATATTAAAGTATACATTTTCTTTTTTTACTTCCAAAATCATGAAAATCACATTTTTTGGCACTTTTTGGTTTATAATTCAAAAAATAAATTAGATATTAAAAATTAAAAAAAATGCATCTTAGGGAATTTTATTAGGATTATGATAAAACTAGTATGGCAAAATTTGACAAAATATATTTTGAGTTATCTTTGCAGAACCCAAAATGGGTCAAAAGGTTTTTTATAATTTTCTCATGTCAATTTCATGTTATAGTTGGATTCATTGAACCCTTTCCTTCAAGAAAATGTATACTTTTATTGCTATTGCTGGCCTTACATATTTAGTAGTTTTTTTGTATATATTAACCATGTGTGACACAAATAAATCAGTCTGCAATTTGTTCCTGAGGAGTGAGGGTCTATATCGGGCCCTCACGAAACAGTTCTGTAGAACAATATGTGATTGCTCAAGTCGTTTTTAATTATCTATTTTGCTCCCTTCGGGTTGAGCACTTTTCCAGTTGCTGGTTTCACCCTTTACTTGGATTATACTTTTATATAGATTAAATGAATAATGAAGAAGTTACGGCAGTTTTACGGAGGCTGTACCTGAGAGTTCACACCCCCCTTAACTTGATTATTATTTTAAGAAGTTAATTATTTGATTACAAATTAATTAATTCCAATTTCAAGACTGGGAAATGGCTTTAAATGTGTGGATGTGCCTATATTTTGATAAATTAATAACTCAACTTGGCATAAAATGTCACTTTCAATGTTCTTTAAGAACTGTAAGACTTTTTGTGATAGGGATGTAATACATCCCCATCACAAAAAGTCTATGATGGGAATTTCTGTTTAAGGTTTGGTACCATCTTTAGGTTTGGAATCCCAGAAACAATTCACACAGTGCAATTGTCCCAACATTTTGTTGATCCTCCTGGAATGATCATGTGTTACCCCCTTTGAATGCGAAGAGAAAACACCAGGGTAATGTATGCTGAGTAGTAAAATTAGTGGAGTATAAGAAAACTAAATATTGGTGCTAGACCAACTAAATATATAAACCATATTTAACTTGTGTAAAAGATACATTGAACGAGGTCCGCTGTATATGATGAAATTGTGCCGATTACTCTAACTCACAATTAGAGACCTCTAACTAACAAACACAATTAGAGACCAAGTTGTATCAGTTTCTGTGATATTAATTATTGAATGGGCAAAAGAAAAAAATCTTTCTCCATTTGCCGTGAGCTGGTTAGTGTTAAACTTAATGTTCATATACTATTGAAGCTAAACTAAAAGGATTTGAGTTTGAATAAGAAGTCATATAGGTAAGAGTTGAGTATTGAGCATTATGAATATAATGCAACAAAGGCCGAACCTTTCTTAGCTCTAGGCCATGCAGTTCTTTCTTCATGGAGTCTTTAATCGTGTGTCTTAATAGACACCAATATGCAGTGGGGATATTGTATTGCGTATCAGTTGCCGAAATGTCACTAGCAATGTGATGGAACTACTTCAACAAAACCGATCTCAGTGTTTGATTTTCACGCTGCGCCAGCGCCGTCAGCAATGTTTGCTAAATTGTTAAAACTTTGCCGGGGATTCGCCTCGCATCACACAGTGCCGCCACAGGCTCGAGTCATGAGAAATTTAGTTGTGTGGGGACGTGAATGGAAGAGGCATTCATCCGAGATAGGCCTACGTTTACTACCCCTAGGCTTTATATTAGCCAACCAGGGAATCCACGTCAGAGGCAGATAGTCTACAGGGGAAAGTTATACCTCAGGGGCTTTGAAAAGTTAACCTATAAACTCACTATTAAAACAGATCTTGAATATGATATAGTGGATAACAACTTTAGCATGAGAACCAAATGAATTAGATAGTATTTTATAATACTTCTTCACCTGTAGGCATATTGCATTTTAATGGTCACTGTTTTAAATTATCAATGTGTTAAAGTGTGTGATATTTAAGTCCGGTGTGAGACTGTTTACTTAAGTAACACATCCAGGGGCAAGATTTGCAGTTGGTTAAGTCTTCGGAATGACTACTTTAAGGGGATTGTGCCTGCTGTGAGCTGTGTAATAGTGACAATATGATAGAACCCGCTGGATGAAGGGCACAACCATTAGCGTTCAAGTAGACATTTAAACACATTAAATACGAGGTTAAACTTATTTATATGTCCGTTGGGCAGTGGCTGTTGGCCAGTGGCTCGAGTGAGTTGTCATTTTTGTAATGTCTCTCTTAATGAGATAGCATGGAGTGGTCACATGCATCTTATATTGTGTCAAGTGGGAGGTAATTGGACCACAAGGATAAAGAAAGCCTCGAGTTTTATACAGGCAAAAGTATGAAACAGCATGATTTTGGTACTTTTGATCAGAATAATTCATCAATTGTAATCACATCACTTCAATATCTTTCTTAAATTGCTGCATATTAGATGTAATTGCCATTATAGAGAGAATTATTTCTTAAAATTTTGATAGTTCAAGATTTGTTGATATTTGAGAAAATCTTTTCATTCTTATAGAAAATGATCAGAGGAAAAATGTGAGAAATTAAATTAATTCTGAACATTTTGGCCATTCAAGATTTGTTGATTTTGGAGAAAATTAAAATCTTTTAGTATTACGGTAGATAATTTTAGGAAAATATGTCAAATTTGAAAAACGTACAACCATTACACCCTGTAAGGTTTCAGATTCAATTTTTAAAGAACACATAAGATTCACATTATAATCGCCCTAACATACCGTTTTAATTCAAATATGGCAATTTATTGGTTAGTTTGATTCACAAATTGCTTCTTGAGTCTGATCTGGTGTCTTTCCCTATTGAGCTTACCTCTGCATTGACCCAGAGGAATGGGTAAATACAGACACCATAATGTATGTCATCGTCATTGGAGGCTCGTTATGCCGACAAACGCTTCCTTGAGGATGTTTTGTGCTTTGGGTGCGGCAAATCCCTTGTTCGTCTGGTGCTGTGAGTAAACCCCAGGCATATTGGGTAGAGTAACAGACTTGTTTGACTGTATCAGTGCTTCATACGGGGAAGCAGGTACAGGCATGTAGGTTGATCAATGGCATAACGGAGGATGGGTGAAATGGGATAAGGGCATGTCTCCTCTGAATTTTCCCTCAGCAGAACATCTTCCCCCAGATGCCCCCAATAGGAAATATGAACTTTTGTGATTAAGAATTAAACATTATTTGCACTTTTTCTCTCTAACACACAAGACCGAAATTTACGTAAAATATAAAATACTGAATTGATTTTTAGTCTGCATTTGATGGATGGTAAGCAAAGTGTCATTAATGTGCCACTGTTATCAAGGTCCCTTAAAGTTGGCTAAGCCCCCCACCCCCACCCAATCTCCCTAAAACACCTGGCTACTGAACAGGGAGTGCAAACTTTGTCAGATTCACCATTTTGCACCTGTTAGTTTTCTGGAGAAGAGATTGCAATTGATTTTCACAGATATAGAGGCGCTGGATATGACATAGTTAACGGAATCATGGCGGACTACTGTGCTTTGTTCACCAAAACTATAAGAAGCTAAAAATCACATTTCATTCATGCGAGTTAACATCACAATCCCGCATCAATTCAAAGAATGAACTGAATGGATTGTTATACGCCATGATTACGGTGAATGACGCATGGTTGATTCCTTTCTTTGAAGGTGATCGATGACACTTTATCAGATTGATCCCACGCCAACATCTTACATTGAATATTTCAGCAAAATCAAAACAGATTTATTGCAAAATGGCAAAAATGCATGTATTGTTGAAACAAATTACGCCTAAAACTTATGTTGATGACTATTCAAATGTTCTCTAATTCCTTCAATCAATCAAAATATGTTTTTTTAAATATGATATATAATCCTGTATTTTCTTGTATGTATTTCCCCTTGCAGGATCCCGATCTGAGTAGGGAGGTTCACAGAATCCCAGGGACACCATTATTATACATCAACTTCAATGCCATCGTCTTAGAAAAGCCATCTTCCTTCAGTCAACGAGAAGGAGATGCTGTTGCACAATCTCTCATCACCAGCTATGAAGAAGACACTCTTAAGAAGTTGAAAAGGGCAGAGTTTGGGGAGGAGGAAAAGAAAATTCGAAGAAAAAGGAGAGTAAAAGGGCCAAATCCCATGTCAGTGAAAAAGAAAAAGAAGAAGATAGTGGACAATTCACAAAATAAGCAGACGAAGGAAGAAGGAGGAAAGAAGCGTAGAAACAGGAAAAGAGTGAAGGTTGCTGCGCATGTGAAGGAACATTTCCAGCAAGAAGCAGGAGCTAGGTGATAGTGAATGTACACTGATTATTTTGCGTACTACAATTACAACAATCAGCTGTTGGTTTGTTTATGAGATGTATGAAGTAGTTTCAACCAATTGATATAAACTTTAGTGTTACACTCGTAAGGTTTGTTCACACTAGACGTTATTTACTATGTGTTGTGGTGCATTATCGCATGGAGTTAAAAAATGTTTAACTGCCATTGCGGCAGTCTGCAACACATTGCATTGACGCTGACGTTCTCCAATTTTGCCACATAGCGCTGGTTGCCATCGCATGCGGTGACCTGCGTTGGCCCGGCATGACCTGCGATGACATGTGGTACATTTTGGTGGAAGTAAGGCTACCGCATCAAATCGCCTAGTATTTACGAACCGTAACTCCTAATAATAGCTTAAAAGGAAAGCATATGGTTTAACAACTACACATCCATTTTCCTTTACTGGCATAATGGTTACTCTACCTGTATGTGAACTGTATGCTCAGAACCTGTAGGGACGGGGACTGTTAAGGGGGGGTTGACCTCAAAAATAAGAAATCTATCAAGCGAGTCAGAGAATCCATTTTTGGTATAAAATTTCACTAAAAATGCTGATTTTTAACATTTTGACCCAACAAAAATCTATGTTTTGGATCATTTTTTTCCGGACAGCGTAACAAAATCAGTTTTTGGTAAAAAAATCCAAAATTGTACCAAAATCATCTAAAGACACTTCTCTAGAAATAAATACCAATGAAGTGCCACCAAAGTAGCTGCACAATACCAGTAATTCTGCTACTGTGCGGCTACTTTGGTTGTACCACAAAGGTACTGTATATAGTTCCCAACTTCCCATACTGGTACTAAGCATACAATACCTGTACAGATACTGGCTTCCGTGTAACCATTATGCCAGGCATAAAAAAATGGCCGTTAAGTTTAAACATGGCATAAAGAACCATCAAGTGACACAAATTTCTTTTCAAACGTTTGATGCATACTGTCATAGGGTACATCTTGATTGTTTATGATAAAGATCAAAGTAAATTGAAACTTGCAAGTGAAAAGAATTGTAAAAGAAATAGATATTTTTTTCTTCCAATATTTAAATAAAGTACTACTTCAATTTTCTAAATTATATATCAATGTTAAGCTGGGTTTACATTCTGTTAGATATTGTTAAACCCTCATATACAGGGTGGTTTAAAAAGGTAAACCCGCATCTGACAGCCATTTTCCTCTATTTACTATTTCATGTTTATAATTTTCTTTGTGTTTTATTTTATCAAAGCGGTGGTTATCGAGCATCACTGGGCAAAAAATCTAAGATCTGGATTATTTTTGTTTATGAAATATATGGTAGTTTTAAGATATCATGTGCAAAATTGACTTGTCCACAGAAGTCACATCTGTTCAAAATACTATATTTTAGGCCATTGCAGTATTTACCAACTCCTATTTTTTGCTTATTGATTATTAATTAAAGATAACATTTTTGTCTATTTTTCATATCTTTGAATCCTGTTCAGAATCTTTTAGTTGACTTTTAGTCAAATGGACCAAGATGAGAAGGCTACTTTGGACAAACCGTTAACTTAAAACGTTCCATATGTCATAAACAAAATGAGCTAAGTCTTAGATTTGTGGCCCAGTAATGCTTAATATAGCCTCTGCTTTGATAAAATGTAAAGAGATTTACCAACTTTTATTAGTAAGTAGCTAAAATTGGCTGCCAAAAATGAAAAAAAATTGAACCACCCTGCATTTCAAAAGTATGCAAGTTGTGCCTATTGATGCAATGTGCCAAGAACATTTGTTCAATAAGAACATAGAAAGGAAAAGAAGCTATGTTTTGCCTAATTGCCTCTATTGCAATTTGCCCTTGAAATGATGATAAGAATTAGCAAGATTGAGAGGGGGAGTGAGGAATACATAAGCTAGGATTACCAACATCTTCATATGTATGTGTCTACATGGACTTGATGTATGAGGAGCATGCTGTAACATCACAAATTTCCTACTTTTCCACGGTGTGTGTGTTGCAACAGATCGGGGTTGTCATCTAAAATGTCTATACTTGCAATAGCTGCCTTTATGTTATTTGTGTGTTTCATCATATAGCTTTCTGTATATCACACTACGGTTTGCACACACAGCAGCTATTATACATGGTGTGTTCTTGTGATAACACCACACACTACACGCTGATAATCCTGTCATCTCATGACACACTCAGTATCAATCAATTCCGGATAGTTCAATGAATTGATCGTGATGGATAGATCATGGTATTGGGGAGCAGGTTTTAATTTCAACTCGCCCTCCAGGTAACGATGGGATGAGTGGGTTTTCTTAATAAACCTCCGGGCAATTTGTGCCTGTATGCAACCTGTGTCACAGTATCAAATGATACCTGCTGTGCTGGTGAGTTTCTTAAAGAATACTAAACTGGGTCACAAGGGCTAATGCATATAATTTCTTTTTTAGTGAACAGTTAGTTTAACCAAATTTGCCAACGTCACATTGTTTTAACATTGTAAGATCAAGTTTTCCAGGATAATGTTGAATGAGGCTTCACTGTCTCCTTGACACTGACTGATAAGTATTACGGGTGTAGAGTTATACGTCATCAAAATTACCCACAACAGCTAATGTATTGTCGTCTAACTGTTGCCAACTAAACTTTGTTTTTTAGTCTGTTGGATCAAGTGAAAAAGTAGACAATGTTGGTTCAGAAATCACTGACAGATTACTAATTCCCTGATATAGCGCCGCTGTTCTATCAAAACCTCGTATCTCCATTGGGCCCTTCAGCTTGCATAAAGTATTACTTATATTTATAACCTTTGCTCTAAATATGTTCAAGGGCCAAAAAACACATCTATCAAAACCTTGCAAGTCCTCTTGCTCCTGAAAATGTATAAAGCAACACTTCCTATGTATAACCATTGGACAGTTTTACTTTATACATGCTGAAGGGATAAAAAACATACACAATTTTGCCAGAACAGATATATACTGCTGATGTGCATTGGTATGGTCATCAATATAATATTTTGTTTTAACAGAATATTGAATGAAGTGTTACTATTTGTGCCAACTGAAGCCTTTTAGTTGTTTTTGGAACTGTTGGATTGAATGAGAGAAAATGAGAAAAGGACACCTCATTGTAAAAGTGAATAAAACTGGTTGACAGCATAAATGAGTTGTTTTTTTCTTTCCGAATAAAGTTGACATGCAGTTCAGTTTTTATACAGATACCCGTTTTATTCTTCATAAATATTTGTTTTAAAAAATGTAACATGGGCCTAACTTAGTTTTGCCTTCACCAAAGGACTCTTCAGGTCATTTTAGACATAGATAGACAATTCTTAGAGGGAGTACATTAGTGACATTTTTTAGCATCATACTCCATAAGCATCACCAGGGGAAAGCCGGCATGCTGCACTACGATGCACTAGTGCAGTCTTGGCATTATGCTGCATGACATCTGATTCATTGCTGGACGGTATTTCTCAGCTGTGTGTATTGTTTTCTTCAAAAATTGGAGCCAGCAAGTGAAGATATACAGGGTGAGTAAGAAAGAACAGGCATTCTTTTGTAAAAGACGTTGCGAAAGTTTTAGGCGTGTGTATTCACAATTGATAACAAAGTTAGAAGGGTCAATGAATTAGTTTTAATTTAAAAAAAAATCAAATCAATCATTGCATTAGCAATTTGAGTAATTCCCTCTTTTTCGATCCAATCCACAACGAATGTCTCTCTTTATAAAATCAGCAAATCCAGTGAGTTGTTTACCAAGTTCCTGCTTCAAATAATCATGTTCTTTAGCACACACCCAACTCTGTGTTATACGCACAACGCATATGCAGGCAACTTTGGTTAGGGTGCGCTTGAACATCTTAACGTTCAACTCCCTAAAAAACACCTCTTGTCATCCAAAACCACACCCACTATATAAAAATGTACAGTAGTATATTAAATAAAATAAGTAAGGCTGAACACAAGATGTATTTACATTTGGTTTCTAATGATACATGAGCAGATGAAGATGATCGTATTTGACCAAGTTTTGTATGAGAAGCTGTGTTTAAGCAGTGCTTGCGCCCCAACTCCCCCATTCCTCTTCAAAGAGTACAAGGTAGTGACTTACGTCCCTGAATGAGCTGAGATCTCTTGATAGCGAGGGTTTAGCTGCAATTTTAGAGGAACACAATATTGTTTGCATCACAGTTTGAACTCATATTACTCCTCATTCAATGTAACCTGGTGAATGACCTACACATTAGTATAATCTGTACTTGAAATGTTGCGAATTCTTTAAAAAAGGACCTACATTTTTAGCCAAGAGATGCTTGAATAGTGTTCCAAAGCACAGGATCTCTCTGTTATGGTCTGATGTACCTCATGAGGTGGAATGGAGTATAGGCAGTGACATAGCTTTTTCATATTGGCAAGAAATAAAACTGAACTGACAAAACTTTGCTGACTGAACAAGTGCGCATGTAGCATGCAACATTTGTTATTTTACACTAATTTCGCCATGATTGAGGTACATTTCTAAAAAAATCCATTTATTTTGGGGGTGCACACGCTCGAAAAATTGCTATTTTTGTACTTTGACCGTCATAATTTCATGATTCCCCTTGTCAAATGAACCGACAGTGCCAATCTCTACCGTCACGAATCAAATATTGGAGGGGGGATCGCCCCCTTGCCTCCCCCTCTGGCCACGCCACTGAATATAGGCATATTTGCACATGATCAAAATATTGTTTATACAGGTCACCATTGTCCGAATCCATCAATGCTTTTAAATTTGATATTTCTTTACATTTTATGAGAATCGTCAGAGATACATTACCTGGATACCTAGAATCAATCAATTATGGTCATATATTACAAATACCAATTAAATGGCCAATTACACAGTAAGCTTGTGTAACTAATGTTATAACTCAATCGCATTAAAATGGTGATGCATTAACATCCAAACGCACACATTTGAGGTGAGGTGAGGTATGTGTCTCGTCTCATATTGTGATGTTTGTCATTTTTCATGTGGCGGCGTTACGTAATTAGAAATAGATTGTGGGTATTGAGGCTTACACATTGTCGGATTGTATATGCCAACCTCCTGTGTTAATGTGATTGATTGTGTTGATGGTGAATGGATGCAGGCACAACTTATGTTAACAATTTTCAATTATGGCAGAGATATTTTAACCCTTTGCATCACAATTGGTAGGTCAATTACCAATTGTTCATTTAATAGGTTATTAATACACTTGGGGATCTCCAGATTGAAATATTGGAGGATGATACAGTTGTTGTTTACATGGAAATACTGATTCAGTTATGATAATGAGATGCGTAAATATGACTGGGTGCTTTTCATGCAAAATTATGGAAAGTGGGATAATATATGTACATATCTAAGAGTTAAATTTATCATCACAGATCCCTTAGGGTATTTTGAAATGAGATAATGGTTGATGTATTGGCTTTGATTGGACATCAATTGTATCAGAAATGAAAAACGGTGTCAGATGGATATTGTTATAAAACGTTTTTCACAGAAGGATATTTTCACTATTATTATTTGGTTCAACGAAATTAGGAACATGTGAATTTTTGGGCCACAAATTTTCTTTGATGTAATCATGTATCAGGCAATAGATTGTATTTGATATCTGACTAACTTTATTCAAATGTAACATGTACTTTTGTATCGTTTGAGACTATTAAAGATACAAATTATGTGTTATTGCTTGTTACATTATGATATCTTAAACATTATTTAACTATTTTTTTTGTTTAGGCCAAAAACAAGTTTGTCTCAGAAGACCGCGGCCGTAGCTTTTAAAATTTGTATTTCACCGCATAACTCCCCCCCCCCCCCCCAATTTTATTCTTGAACTTTTGAAAATGGTGGTGTGAGCCAAGTTCTCACTGCATGGAATGCTTTTTCCAAATTTAACCTAACCTTCCTGGACCATACAAAAATCCCTACAGTGCTACAATCTTGTACCACGCGGCGGCCCCATCAATCTCAAACAAACTCAAGTGTTTTGAACTTCACCCGTGTAGCTCAGTCGGTAGAGCATCAGACTTGCATGCACGTTCGATCCGCGGCCCGTGCGGAGACTGATTTTCCCCTCAAATTTGACCCGTTTTCTCACCAGATAATTTAATTTCAGAAAAACACACCCGGGGAGTTCGAGTTAAAACAATATTACCACTCAAGAAAAACAACTGACTCCAGTGATTTATTGGACTATGCATCTTACAATTTTAATTACACATTGTGAAGTTAAATATCAGCTTCATTTTCTTGCCGTATCATGTTAAAAAAAGAAAAGAAAAAACAATACCACATTTTGCATAGCATTTTTACTTTTTACTCAGGTTTACTTTTTACTCAAACACAATATTGTTTGCAACACAGTTCGAACTCATATTACTCCTCATTCAATGTAACCTGGTGAATGACCTACACATTAGTATAATCTGTACTTGAAATGTTGCGAATTCTTTAAAAAATGACCTACATTTTTAGCCAAGAGATGCTTGAATAGTGTTCCAAAGCACATGATCTCTCTGTTATTGTATCATATTGGTGGGGTAAGAAATAAAAGTGAACCGACAAGACCTTGCCGAGTAAATAAATGCGCATAAAGTCGCGAACATTTGCTATTTTACACTAATTTCGCCATGATTGAGGTACATTTCGGCCTTAAACGAGCTTCTATTTTATTTTTTGGGTGCACACACTCAAAAAATTGCTATTTTTGTACTTTTGACCGTCATAATTTCATGATTCTCCTTGTCAAATGAACCAATAGTGCCAATCTCTACCGACACGACTCAATTATTGGGCCTCCCCCTCCCCCTCTGGCTCAACACTGAGTATAGGCATATTTGCACTTGATAAAAATATTGTTTATACATTGTCCGAATCCATCAATGCTTTTAAATTTGATATTACTTTACATTTTATGAGAATTCTTAGAGATACATTACCTAGATACCGAGAATCAATCAATTATGGTCATATATTACAAATACCAATTAAATGGCCAATTACACAGTAAGCTTGTGTAACTAATGTTATAACTCAATCGCATTAAAATGGTGATGCATTAACATCAAAACGCACACATTTGAGGTGAAGTGAGGTATGTGTCTCGTCTCATATTGTGATGTTTGTCATTTTTCATTCTTGTGACCCAAACTCTTATGCGGCGGCGTAACGTAATTAGAAATAGATTGTGGGTATTGAGGCTTACACATTGTCGGATTGTATATGCCAACCTCCTGTGTTAATGTGATTGATTGTGTTGATGGTGAATGGATGCAGGCACAACTTATGTTAACAATTTTCAATTATGGCAGAGATATTTTAACCCTTTGCATCACAATTGGTAGGTAAATTACCAATTGTTCAAGTAATAGGTTATTAATACACTTGGGGATCTCCAGATTGAAATATTGGAGGAATAATCAGTTATTGTTTACATGGAAATATTGATACAGTTATGATAATGAGATGCGTAAATATGACTGGGTGCTTTTCATGCAAGATTATGGAAAGTGGGATAATATATGCACATATCTAAGAGTTAAATTTATCATCACATATCCCGCAGGGTATTTTGAAATGAGATAATGGTTGATGTATTGGCTTTGATTGGACATCAATTGTATCAGAGATGAGAATTGGTGTCAGATGGATATTGTTGTAAAGCATTTTTCACAGAAGGATATTTTCACTATTATTATTTGGTTCAACGAAATTAGGAATAAGTGAATTTTTGGGCCACAAATTTTCTTTGATGTAATCATGTATCAGGCAATAGATTGTATTTGATATCTGACTAACTTTATTCAAATGTAATTTTGTATCGTATGAGACTATTAAAGATATAAAGTATGTGATATTGTAATGAATTTGCAAACTTTCATCTGTCACTGAGTTTAGAGACAGAAGACTTATTTGCATCAGACTTTATTGTTTGTTTGTTTAATCTTTCTTTATTGAGGGTAAACAGCTTCAGTGTCAAGCACTGCATTCCAAGCAGGCCCTCATCATACAGAAAATAATACAGTATTTACAAAGACATGTTCAACTATTTACACATAATACATGAATCAAACAGAAATAGCAAAATAATATAATTAAGAACTACTTTGCACACAATTAGAGTCCGTTAATCTTTAGACTTAAATTGGTGCACGGTCATGTTCTCCAGTTCAATTCTGATAGGCTATTCCAGGCATATGCTGCCCTAACATGAAATGTGCGCAAGCCTGAATTGGATTTAAATTTTGCCACAGCCAATGTATTACTGGTGTGATTTCTTGTAAGATGTGTATGGCTGTTATGAACAAATTCAAATTGGGCAGATATGTATGATGGACTTAAATTTCTCAAACATTTATACACAATAAGAGTTAAGTGATTATGCCATCTTTTATTAAGTTTTACCCATTTAAGTATATCCATCATATCATTTGTTGGTGTTCTAATATCAGCTGATATAATTATCCTAGCTAAGTTATTATGAAGTACCTGTAATTTGTTATGAAACTCAGCAGAAAAGTTTTACCAAACAGTGCTTGTTTGTTTGTTTGCTTGTTGCATTAGAATATCTTAAAAATTAATAAACTACTTTTTAGTGTTTAGGCCAAATAAAGAAAAAGGTTTGTCTAAGAAGACAGTGCGCGTAGCTTTTAAAATTTGCACTTCAACGAATCACCGTATAATCCCCCCCCCCACACATTATTTTCTTGAACTTTTAAAAATGATGGTGTGAGCCAGGTTCTGATTGTATGAAATGTTTCTTTCAATATTAAAACAGTATTTACCAGGGGTGTGAGAGTTCAGATTTAAATCTGATATCAGACTTTTTTGTTTTGATTTGCAGCTCTTTTTCTACTAAAGTATAGGAGAATTACAAATGTCAGACTTTTCATACCTGTTTTCAGACTTTTGTACTTGTGGTCACTCACAGCCCTGATTTACACTTAAGAAAAGCAACTGACTCCAGTGATTTATTGGACCATGCTTCTTAAAATTTTAATTACACATTCTGAAGTTAAATATCAGCTTCATTTTTTTGCCGTCTCATGTTAAATAAAGAAAAGAAAATAGATACCGCATTTCGCATAGCATTTTTTACTTTTTACCCATAGCCTTTTTTTCAAACTTTTTTGTTGCCTTGCATCTACTTTGTAATTTTGTATATGATAGTGTTTTACAATCAAGGAAAATTGGTATTGGAACACTGCACTTATTCTCGCCGTAATATTCAACATTTTAGGAGCAAGCCCTATTTTTGTATAAACTCTCTTGAAGCGCTTGAACTATCTACTACCTCATATCCCTTCCCCACCCCCACCAATCAATGTTGAGGGTCCCAACGATTGTGGGGGTGAAATGGTTCCGAGCAACATTGGACAGTGGAGCTGTGGGAATGATTTCAACAAGGTCTTCAAAAGCTTACCAACAGTTATTTCATGGATTGTTGATGAGTCCCTTATTGGAGCATTAGGCTTTGAAACTAGTGAGTATTGTCCTCAAAGCATCTTACTGTTCAGAAGATAACTTTCTCTACTTTTCAACCATCTTTTAAATCAAAATAAGTGTTTTTCCTGTCTGTAAGAGACTTTTCATTAATATTCATATTAGGTCAATCCAGGTCATCCTCAACTATTGGGCTAATTAGTTTAAAGTTATGTTGTCATCCTGTGTCATGCCAAGTTGAAAGGCCTGCAATCTTGCATCTCCTGCATTCTATTCAATGTGACCATGTGTGAAAAGAGGGATCAATGGCCACAAGTATAAAATGACTACATATTCATCAAAATAATTAATCAAATCTGTCTCACAATATGTAAATTGCCATCCTTCATGACTGTATTTCTTTTATGTTAATATCCCACTATATTACTGTATAATATCAAGGAGGTACAAAGTCTTGGCATCTTGCCTGAAGTGATAGAGACAGGTCGTGGTAGTCCCTGGCCATAGCATTGTACTCCTTAGTAGAGAGACCAAAGTAAAGTCATACATAGATAGGGCTGTTGCTTTGGGCATTGGTGGGTGGGGATGGGGTTCTATGACAAGGACGTATTCAGCAAGTGATTGATTATTGAACTTCATCATTTAGTCATTGATATTGATTAAGTTATCAATTAAGTGGACCATTCCAGAAATATTGTGGAAAAAATAATTGATTCCTTAAATTTTGTATATTATGTAAATAAAACTGTCTACTAAGACAAACAGAACACATTGATGTGGTATATTATGTATCCCACTATTAAGACAGTGTAATTTGTAGCAGGTTTTATATACTTTAGTTCAGGGATTGATGTTTGCCAAAGAAACTGCACACAAATTCACAAAAGAGACACAAAAGTGAAGCCATACACAAGTTTCTGGCTGAAGGCATTAGTGGGTGGAGATGGTGTTTAGGACAAGGAAGTGTTCATAATGTGATTGATTGTTGAAATTTATCGTTTAGGCATTGATATTGATTAAGTGAACCATCTCAGGAAATAATAATTTATTCCTTAAATCTTGTAGACTCTATACAGAAAATGGTCTACTGAGACGAAACACACGGACGTGGTATATTTATCCCACTTTAAAGACAGCATAATTTGTAGCAGGTTTTATACAGTCCTTTAGTTTAGGCATTGATGGATGCTAAAGAAACTGTACACAAAATCAAGAGACACTAATAAAGCCATGCATTTAAACAGGTTTCTTGCTGAAGGCATTGATGGGTGACATTGGTGGGTGGGGATGGGACTTTGAAACAAGAAAGAGTTCATCATGTGATCGATTATTGAATTTCATCGTTTAGGCATTGATGGTGATTAAGTAATCCACTCAGTGAGCCACCATCGCTCAAAGTAAAGAAAATTAAACTTTTGAAAATGAAAGTTTTTTTCCTAAAATGTTCTCTATAAAACTTCACCAAATACAATTTTTCTATGAAATTTCATTGCTTAATGAGCTCCAGCCTTAAAATCAACCATGCAGTTGTACACAGTGACAATGTGTGTGTACCACGCTCAATAATGAACCATTCATCTACACATACCTGGTTTTGAAATCTCACCTTATCGCTCTTGGCATGGTGGCTCTTACTGAAATTATTGCCTTTGGTAAGTAGTCATTTTAAGCAGTCATGTAGTAGAAGATATATCACAAATGTATACTAAAATAAGCAATCGAAGCTCTATAAGCAGTCGCTAGAGCTTCAAATGAACGTATTTGAAGATCTATAAGCAGTCAAATGACCGTTTTTGAAGCTCTATAAGCAGTCGGTAAAGCTTCAATAGAGCTTCAAATAGAAATTTGGTAAGTAGTCAACTGCCTATTTGAAGCTCTATTATGAAGCTCTAATTTTCGCCTATTTGAAGATCTATTATGAATCTTTATTCTGAAGCTCTAATTTATGAGAGCCTTTTTATATTACTGGATAAAAAACCCCTGTTAAGTGTGATATGATGTGCAAAATTGCAAAGGCTTGCAAACAAATGGTCTGTATGTCTGTAAGTTTACTAACTTTATAAGCTTATGGACTTTACTTTGAGTTTATTAGCTTACTATATTTTACACATTTCAGCTATCTGAATGTCAGTTCACTTCTAAACATATCCCATACCTTCTCTGCAGACAATAGTGATTAAAAATTCACATAGATATATCAAATACCTCTGAAAGAAACCAAAATATCCATCATTTATGCTCCACAGCCTAACTGCCATGATCACAGCTAGGGCAACAACAGCAAATTTGAAATGGCAGTTGGTGATCATGTGACATGTATGCAAATTAGCTTTTGACTACTGATTAGGTCTTCAAAATAAAATAAGTCTTCATTGAAATACTTCTAAGTATTTTAATAATTTTAATAGTATTTTAAAAATGATGAAAGTAAATGAAGACTTAAAAGTCTTCATTTACTTTCATCATTTTTTCTAAGTGTTAAGTCTTCAATTTCACCGACTTCTAAAGTATTAGAGCTTCATTTTGATGCTGATAATTAAGAGCTTCATCATTTTGATGCTGAACAATTCTAAGTGTTAGAGCTTCATAAGTGTTAGAGCTTCATAAGTGTTAGAGCTTCATTTTGATGTTTACAAAAGTTACAAGTACTATAAGGCTTCATTTATAGGGCTTCGACTAAATAAATAGACCTTCAGCTTATCAAGTCTTCGACTGCTTATTTGAATGCTTAAGTAACTAGTCTTTGACTGCTTAATTCTACATTGACTACTTGCTGACTGTTTAATTAAGCAGTCATTGTCTTCGACTGCTTATGGACTGCTTAAGCAGTCATTTATGGTAAGGGATGGCAAGGGTAAAATATGTGAAATTTTAATGTTTCTATAACATTGATTGTTTACTTTAATATGCACAGGGCCATGTAGTTTATGAAATCAAAGACACTTGGATACCATGAAAGTTGTCTATTTAAACAAATCACAGCATTCAATGTTTCCAATGTAATACGTTTGAGGACCTAGATTTAAACACCGTTTTAAGCTAAACACACATTTAACTTTTACTTTAAACAAATTGCAATTCTCAAGAATGTGTTTACCTTAAACATGCATCTAACTCAAAAGTGTCAAACTTTAAACATGTGTATGGGGGTAGCTTAACGTGCGTTTAACTAAACTCGTGCACCAATTGTACTCCTTGAATGATTATTCAACCCGGTGTAAGCTGACGTGCAGATCTTGTTGTCTATTGTATTGTTGTCGATATCTATTGTAACCCATTTGGGCCACAACAAGTTAAATACCTCTATACATTGAATGCATGATGACTCTGAGGACGAGGTTTGCGGAGATTAAAATTGGGTTTTGTTAAACACATCGTTTAAAAGATAAACTCGCGTTTAATTTAAACATGAAGATATGATTTAAAGTTAAAACTGTGTTAAGTACGAAAATATGACCAATTTTGTTTTGTAGATGCAAATTTCATTTTTATACTTATGCAATTAAACAGCTGTATTTATGGGTATTTTCTTTGGATAGATGACTACTGCATCATATTGCAAGAATTTATAAATTAATAAAAGCCAAAGGTTGCAATACCATATTGCCAGACAGTGTATGATACAGGACACTGCAACAGCCAGATGCTTCTTGAATTCGGGGAACATCAAAGTGGAACATGTTTAGGCATGGGAATATCCACCACCAAATTCAGGGTATTTTTTCTTTCAAATTTCTGCACTTAATTTAATTTCCATGCTAGTTGGGTTTGCTTTAGGAGATACAATATAAGTAAGAAAGCTTAAAATACCATTTCATATACCTGTGAAAGGGCCAAGAATCTTCCGGAGTTTATGAGATGTCTGGATGTTACCTATTCAAAATGGCCACTAGATTCATGTCCAATGATGGCACATGCATACTTAGTTGATGCAACTACCACCAAAGTCCTTTCTTACTTTGAATAGTTAGTCATTTGGAGACAAGATTCATGGCTAATGATGGCACACAAACACTTAGTTGATGCAACTACCATCAAAGTCCTGGGTAAGTCTTACCTGTTTCTTTCTTTGTGAATATTTAGTCATTTAGAGACAAATGAATCATTGAATAGAGAGTAAAAAGTAAGGGTTAAACTAATAGTGATTCAGTACAAATATCACTTGCATTTGTTTGGTCAAGTAAAACTATGATCAGGATGTAACTCAATATTCATTCATGTTTACCTTTGCATTTGAAACAGGTCAGTTTAGCAAAGATTTACAGTGGAAAAGAAGTAACAAAACAATAATTATTTTGTCATCACAGAACAAGATGGGGCTGAATGGAACCAAATTATACTTCACTAGATGACACATTTTCTAAGAGCAGTGGCGGAGAAAGTGGCATCTTTACTCATGTAAGATCAAGTAGCACCTGGAGAATTTGAGGTATGTTGAGATTTCTCTTTTGTTTTTGACATCTTAACCCTAACCGCCGCGGCTATGTTTTTGTGCGTATCGGGGGAGGGGAAAAAGTATTATATTTTAATCACCCAGCAACCCCCGGAATTCGATCGTGGGACCATCCGCACCCCAGTCTGTCCCCCTACCAACTGAGCTAAGCTCCCAGCGCATGCGGGCAGCAACTTCCTTCCCACATATGCCTGCGGAAGGTGACGCGATTATGGCCACACGGTATTAGGCACACGCACGCGTCATGCATATGATACACAGTGCGCAGGGGCGGATTTAGGGGGGATGGCGTGCCCCCCCTTATTTTTGACAGGGTGCCTGTGCCCCCTTTATTTTTAACAGGGTGCCTTTTTGACAGGGCATCTGAGCGCGCCTTTTTTACGGGCGAAAACGTGAAAAACGTGTAAAAAAGTGTAAAAATGTGCGAAAACGCTTTGGCGCCCCTATTGAGAAGTCCTGGATCTGCCCCTGGTGCGCTAGTTTTCTTCATGCGCGTCCTTCTGTATTCATTCACTGCTGTAAGGCGGATTCGCCAACTGATCAAACTATAGTTAATTATTCCCATGCTTCCCTTCCAATTGTACAGCTTACAAGAGATAATCTGTATGAAGAAGTATCTTCAAGAACATTTTTGACAAAGAGCAATCCTTTGAAATGGAAAGGACTGATAGGCGGATCACATTTCTTCGAGGGATGACAACAGATAAAACCACAACTGGATCACAAGACACTAGAAAAGTGAGCTGTTAATATAATTTGAAGTAATAATTATATTATTTTTAGGAAGGACTTATTTATATATCTATTCGCCTGATGATTGGACAAAATGACCGTATGGGATTGTCCATGAAACTCAGAGTAGCGATAATATTCCGGAAGGTCTATACCTCTGAATTTTTATACGCTCTACCGTTTACGGTATTGAGCACTCTATTCAAATGTCGTAGTCTAACCAGAAATGGTTGTCAATAATAATTATATATATATATATATATATATATATCTTATTCCTTTTTAATTGCATTTAGATGATCAGTCATACAGTATGTCTGACACATTTTCAATGAATAAACCAACCCAAAACCAAACTGGTTGGGGTTTTCCTGAAACAAAAGTGCACAACAGTATTCTACTGAATAGGATTTGATAAACATTTTTAAGAAACCTCTTGCACACCCATTTTTGAAAAGAAAAAATACATTAACATATTTTGTGTGTGCATTTGGGAGTTGCCATTTTGTGCTTTGTAAGAGTTACATCATTTTCTATGTAATGTAACATTGTATATCTCTTTTTATAGGAACATGTTATAGAAACGACAGACTTGTGACAACTGTAAGGAAACTGTAGTTGCAGTACTTTGATCCTAGTGCAAGACAGGGTGTAGGAATAGTAGGAAGGATGCTATTCCTCTGACAAATCCATGGTGTAAAGTATAATAAGCTTATACTTACATTTATGCGTATTGTTTCATGATCACTGAGCACTTCATCAGACTACTTGATATCTGATCTCCTCACTGTCTTTTTGTAGTGATTACCACTGGATGTACAGGGTGGTATAGAGATCACCTTGTTGTAGATGTTGTTGCGTTGGTAGGCCCTGTGGGCTTTATTGAGAGTAGACTGTCCTCTCCGTCGAATCCAGATCACCTCTTTCAACCATCTAGTCACTACAAAAAGACAGTGAGGAGATCAGATGTGAAGTAGTCTGATGAAGTGCTCAGTGAGCATGAAACGTTACACGTAATGCACTTATAAATTAGAAGCCCGGTCCGGAGGGACCCGGGACTAGGGCCATTCGTGTACGGTCCCATCCGGGCGGGGCACCATTTTTTGTACATCCCCGCTATCCCGGCCCCCTTAGCCAGGACAAAGTGTACAGTCCCAGCCACCGTTAGCCAGGACAAAGTGTAAGTCCCAGCAACAGTCTACGGGTCGCTTAATTTCTTACTACAACCATAACGGGATGCATTTCTATGTGTTCCCTTTGTGTTATTAGGCTTATTCCGTCAAGCGCTTATGAATGTAGATACGACCGGGGTGTAAATTTGTGTACCCTAGCATACGTCCTCGCTACAGGGGACAGTTGGTACGTCCTTGTACACTCCCCTGCATAGGCGGGCAACGTTTTTTGTACATTCATGTACATCCCCGCATGGTCCCTGCCATGTCCCGGGTCCCCAGGGGCTGGGCTTGCAATTGATAAGTGCATAAATCATTCCTACTATTTCTATGAACAATCCTGATGAATCTATACCAAGTCAGAGCATAGGAGAATTGGTAAAAGTCATCAAAGGTTCAGTGCAACTTGGAAGAGGACAAGACGAACAAAGTAAGAATAAGATCATTGAGAATTTTATGAAGACATTTTCTCCCAATAGTGGATAAACCTGATGACTGCTACCTTTTATGTAATTACTACCCTTTCCTCTGCATACGATGTAATACATGTGTCAAATTATAATTATTATGCATATAAACTGCTCAAAAAAAGTTTGGAATATTTTTTAAAGCACAAGATTTTCAAATATCGCGGAATATGTTCAATAAGTGTTATATATCCATGTAAAGCTGATGTGTTTATCTTTACAATGATACCAAATTTGAAGCAATCCCTTGCACCAGTGCTCAGCTACTTGCTTGAGAACATGGGGAGGTCACAATCTGAATTTGCCAAAATCAACACTTTTTGCTCAAAAGAACATCTTTGTCGTCTGTTCAATGTAGTGTTACATTGACCACACTGTAACAGTGTAGTGTGATGATCTATTGATTTTTAAGCACAAAACAGTGTTAATTTTGGCACTTTCAGATTGCGACCTCCCCATGATCTCAAGTATGTGGCTGAGCACTGGAACAAGGGATTGCTTCAAATTGGATATCATTAAAAAGATGGACACATCAGCTTTACATGGATATGTAACACTTAATGAACATATTCCGCAATATTTGAAAATCTTGTGCTTAAAAAATTATTCCAAACTTTTTTTGATCAGTTTATATGAAGTCTGTTAAATTGTGAACTGTGTTTTTTTTGTTCAAAATTTATCAGGAAGCAGCCATTGGATTTAACCAATTGAAAGCAAACTCTTCATTTGACACTTTCCACGCGGCAGGCGTCTGCAGACGACATTCCAAAATTTCACAAAATGTTTCAAAAATTTCAAAATTATTGAAATTCACTACCATATAAGGAGTCACCATGAGGAAGGCATTAAAATAAGTACAAACATGTCTAGTATTGGTTCAGTAATCCTTGAAATAGATCTTGAAAGGTTTCTGAAAAATCTCATTTGCTCAATAGCCGCGTGGAAAGTGTTAAAGATGTAAAATGGTAGATGTTCCAGATTGTACTGGCAGTTATCAACATTTCACAACCAACTTGCCTGATTGTTTCTCCTGATGATTTGGATCCAGTGTTAACATGTTAATGGTTTCTAGATCAGCTGATTGTATGTTTGATTGCCTTGACACATTTTGCCTCCTTCATATTTCATAGATATTTCACTTCTTCGGTTAGCAACTTTTCAAACACCTTCTTCCAGCCAGTGTCGGCACCAGCATCACAATTGGGGTGGGGGGGGGGGGGGGGAGGGCAAATGGGTGCAAGAAAATATCGGTGGTGGGGGGGGGGAGATAAGAAAAACATTTTTGGGGGGCAAATTGTGCATGAAGCACGCAAAAATGGTGTACAAATTGCCTGAAATTAGCTAAATTTGTTCTAAATTAGACATTTTCGACCAATTTTAAGTAATTTTGAAATTAAATTTCAACTTTTTCGATGTTTGGAGGGTTAAAATGGGGTGGAGCTTGAGCTGACTTGGGGAACTGGGGGAGCAACTGGGAGGGGGCAAAGGTCGTGACTAGGAGGGGGAATCCCCTAGTGTCCCCCTCCCCCTAGTGCCGCCACTGCTTTCACCCCACGATACATTCGTGAAAGAGCCAATGGGAGTGAAATCATCTGTAAAGCATCAAATTGATACATACTTATGGTTATTTGAAGGAAAGAACACAAAGCTGAATCAGACAAAGTCAGCAAAAACTCTTATCACACAAGCAATTTTGAAGGCTAAGACATGATCATAAGACCATGTAATACGGGGAAAACATGGAATAAAGCTAGGGGTTGAAAATGATAGTACACTGGAGAAAAAAAAGTAAACACACTACATGTTAGTGGATACAGGAATCCATATGAGAAGAAGAGTTGGAACACCTATAAACAGTGGTGGGGCACTGGGGCAGGACTTATCAATTCCTTATCAATTATGCACATGATCAGCAGATCTAAAAACCTAGAAAAGACCAGAAGAAGAAGTGACCCTGGATCTAAAACACCCTTCCTGAATAATTAACTAGACAAGTCAGTCTTGAAATGTCGGGAACCGTGAGTACAACTTTGATTGCTTAAATGAACATCAACCCTTTTAGATAAAGAAGGACATCAAAAATTGTCACAAGCAAAAAAAAAGCCGATGATACAATAAAAATGAATGATGAAAGCAAGTTATATAATAATAATAATAATAATAATAATAATAATAATAATAATAATAATAATAATTATACAGGACTTATAGAGCGCAGTACGCAAAGCTGCTATTGGGCAGGTGGCTTCACCAAACTGTGATGGATATCCTGATCTTGCTTGGCAAGGTATGGCTGCCTGGATATTTTATGTAATGGCTGGTTTTCCATACATACATGGCAAATGTTCAAAAATCTGATGCAAGAAACATAGTGTATCCCTACCTTGATCAAATCAAGGATAAGTATAATCTCTATCAACAGGATGTCACTGATGAGCAGAGAGCTAAATACAGGAAGGCAAAGCAAGGACATGATGAAGCCTACAATCTAGTTATAGAAGAGGACCTGAACAGCAAGATCAAGGAAGTAGAAGATGCACATTCCAATTCCAAGCATGCTTTAAGCTGGAAGCTCATCAATGAAATTACTGGTAGGAAAGCATCCACCAAAGGTCAGCTGGGAGGAGGGGGGGGGGGGGGGGGGGGGGGGGGGGGGGAGGACTCAGAAAGATTGGGTCACAAACTGGTATAATCACTTCAAAAACCTTCTGGGGAGCGCACCAGACATCAGTAATGAAGAGGAGGAAATCACACCAATCCTAGAAGACATGGAAATTATAACAGGGCCTTTCGACCAGGAGGAATATGACAATGCTAAAAAGTCACTGTTAGAAGGGAAAAGCAGTGGTGAACACAACATTCCACCTGAAGTTCTGAAAAGATGCGACCTTGACGACATTGTACTGAACTTCTGCAATGAAGCATTGCTGACTGGGAAAAAGCCAAGCCAGTGGTCTGTACTCAACATAATTCCAATACCAAAATAAGGGAATCTTAGCCTAGGAGGCAACTACCGAGGTATCAGCCTAAGCTCTATCGTTGCCAAAACGTACAACAGAATGATCCCGAACAGAATCAGACCAGAGCTAGACCAGCATTTGAGAACCAACCAAAACGGCTTCAGGGTAGGAAGGACGACAGCGGGCCACATACTGAGGAGGCTCATAGAAGGAGTTAAGGCCAACAATCTAACAGCAGTTATCACCTACATTGATTTTAGAAAGACCTTTGACACTATCCACCGTGGCAAAATGCTGAAAATCCTGCAAGCTTATGGAATACCAAAGCAGGTCGTCAAAGCCATCGGAGGAATGTATGAGAATACCATGGCTAAGGTGATCTCTCCCGATGGAGAGACTGCACAGTTTAAAATCTTGGCTGGGATTCCACAGGGAGACACACTCGCCCCATATTTGTTTGTGATTGTGCTAGACTTTGCCTTGAGGATGGCCTTAGAAGGAAGAGAAGAAGAGCTAGGTTTTCATCTTGACAGGCGTAGAAGTAGGCGGATAGGGCCAGAGGCGGTGACAGACTTTGACTTCGCTGATGAAATTGCATTGTTGTCAGAGACATTTCAGCAAGCAAAAGATCTGCTGCAAAGAGTTGAGTCATCAGTAGCAAAGGTTGGTCTGAAAATGAATGCTGGCAAGACAAAGTTCATGTCATATAACCAAAGTCAGAAGGGATCTATACAGACAAAGGATGGTACCAAGTTGGATGAGGTACAAGATTTTAAATATCTTGGTGCTTGGAGGGAGAGTACAGCAAAGGACATTAAACAACGTAAAGCAGCAGCATGGAGAACATGTAGTAAAATGACCAAAATATGGAAGTCAACTCTCGTTCGGAAATTCAAACTTCGCCTATTTGCCTCTACAGTAGAGTCGGTTCTGTTATATGGTTGCGAAGCTTGGACCATCACTCCTAAGTTACAGAAAGAGCTCGATGGCTGCTACATCAGAATGCTGAGAGCAGTACTCAATGTCAACTTGAAACAACACATACCAAATACCCAATTGTATGGTGATCTCCCCAAAATAAGCCAGAAGATTTGTGATTTCACAAACAAACCCACGCACAACTGTCTACACTATAAATAGTGTAAGGCAAGGTTTTCATACCGGATGGCAACATGTTGCACGTGGTGTAATAAGAGTATAAAAGCCATACACTACAAGATTTGTAATCTCACAGACAAACCCACGCACAACTGTCTATAATATAAATAGTGTAAGGCAAAGTTTTCATACCTGATGGCAACATGTTGCACGTGGTGCAATACGAGTATAATAGCCATACACTACAAGATGTGTGATCTCACAGACAAACCCACGCGCAACTGTCTACACTATAAATAGTGTAAGGTAAGGTTTACATACCGGATGGCAACATGTGCGCAATGCAATAAAAAGTACTAATAACCATATACAAGATTTGTGATCTCACAGACAAACCCACGCACAACTGTCTACACTATAAATAGTGTAAGGCAAGGTTTACATACCGGATGGCAACATGTGGCACGTGGTGTAATAAGAGTATAATAGCCATACACTACAAGATGTGTAATTTCACAGACAAACCCACGCACAAATGTCTACACTATAAAAAGTCTAAGGCAAGGTTTCCATACCGGATGGCAACATGTTGCACGTGGTGCAATACGATATAAAAGCTATACACTACAAGATGTGTGATCTCACAGACAAACCCACGCACAACTGTCTACACTATAAATAGTGTAATGCAAGGTTTTCATACCGGATGGCAACATGTTGCACGTGGTGTAATAAGAGTATAAAAGCCATACACTACAAGATTTGTGATCTCACAGACAAACCCACGCACAACTGTCTACACTATAAATAGTGTAAGGCAAGGTTTTCATACCTGATGGCAACATGTTGCACGTGGTGCAATACGAGTATAATAGCTATACACTACAACATTTGTGATCTCACAGACAAACCCACGCACAAATGTCTACATTATAAAAAGTCTAAGGCAAGGTTTCCATACCGGATGGCAACATGTTGCACGTGGTGCAATACGATATAATAGCTATACACTACAAGATGTGTGATCTCACAGACAAACCCACGCACAACTGTCTACACTATAAATAGTGTAATGCAAGGTTTTCATACCGGATGGCAACATGTTGCACGTGGTGTAATAAGAGTATAAAAGCCATACACTAAAAGATTTGTGATCTCACAGACAAACCCACGCACAACTGTCTACAATATAAATAGTGTAAGGCAAGGTTTTCATACCTGATGACAACATGTGCGCAATGCAATAAAAAGTACTAATAACCATATACAACAAGATTTGTGTTCTCACAGACAAACCCACGCACCACTGTTTACAATATAAATAGTGTAAGGCAAGGTTTCCATACCGGATGACAACATGTGCGCAATGCAATAAAAAGTACTAATAACCATATACAAGATTTGTGATCTCACAGACAACGCGATGGTCAACCAACTACAGTAGGTTTTAAAAATAAAAAATATAAATCAAGAACCTGATGTAAATGTTGCACCTTGTGCAAGATATTGTCATCGCTTATAGTCATTGTATTTGTAATGTCAGATATTAAAAGATGTGGAAACTATTAATATGTTAGAAATATGTATAACCTGTTTATCTAATTTTCTTTTGCTATATAGCCCTCTGCATATGGAATGATTTCCGATATGAATATGGACATTTATGAAATACACCAAAGTATAGATCAATGAAGTTGTTGGGATTTGATCTGAGAGCAAAAGGTAATATATTATGTTTAGAAATAAGCTCTGAACGTTGATTGATACACTTTATTAAACATATTTTTTCTTAAACAATAAATCATGTAAACGCGTTAGTAGTCGCAAAATGCAACAGTATGCATCATGTGTCACAACGGTTCAGGTTTTATCTGCAGGGAGGCTATGTTAATTAATCCTGATAATTATGCTAATTGATGGGATAATGCATAAAGGATTTATTGTGTAAACTGATTTCAAATTGTTAATTCAAGTATTTGATATCAAGGCTGATCACAATACGATATACTAAAAATACCAAGTGTTTGTGTTCCCTTAGGAAAAAAGAGATCACCACAAATGCATAAACGCTGCACTTATAAGAATAAATGGTCACATGTCTTAAGTTGGGACCCTAAAAAGGGTGGACTTGTCACATTTTTTCGCTTATTTGCCATTCAAATGCTTATATTTTTCAAACCATACATCTTAATTGAGTATATTTAGTCTCATTTGGAAGATAATTTATTTCTGTAATAGTATGTATAAGAAAAATGTATAAATCAAGTTGAGATTAATTACTATAACTCGTTAATTACAATTAGTCAGGGTGGAAGCGGGTGAGGATGCACGCGGGTGAGGATGCACACTGTGTATTTCCAATGGGATGGGCAACATTTTTCGCTCATTTGCCATTCAAATGCTTATATTTTTCAAACCATACATCACAATTGAGTATATTTAGTCTCATTTGGAAGATAATTTATTGCTTTAATAGTATCTATAAGAAAAATGTATAAATCAAGTTGAGATTAATTACTATAACTCGTTAACTACAATTAGTCAGGGAGGAGGCGGTGAGGATGCATGCGGGTGAGGATGCATGCTATGTATTTCCAATGTGATGGGCAAAATAAATGATTAAATCTTGTGTATATTAGTTCATTGAATTACTATTTTGTGTGATTAGTATCATTATTGTAATTACTAAACCTTAATTAGTGTTAATGACATTCACAATTAATTAATATTACTAATTAATTACATACAACAAATAACATCTGAAAATGTATTAAATGTATTATTACCAATTTCAAATGGTAACTGGGTGGGGGGGGGGGGGGGGGGCAATATCTCTGCAGTGTTTTAATGAAGTTGGACCTAATGTTGAATGTGCCTTAATATTTTAGATAATCTTTGTTAATTATATTGATACTAATTACCTAGGAAGTGCTTATTTTATCCACCAAATCCGCACAATAATATCACTTTTTAGTGTTTAGGATTAACATCCATCTTCGTCACCCTACTAGTATATCATTTTCAAATTGTTCAATATCCAATGCTAATTTCTATAGATCAACAGACTTAACTATGTATGTCAGCAAGATGTCAGTGCAATTAATGCCAGGCATAACATTGTAATCAATTCATAATACAGAAATGAGGTTGTAAGTAATCAGCCGAATTTGTTTTCTTCATTTTTGGACACCCTGTATAATCAAATTTGAATGAATTGTACCTTTCTACCAGAAAGGTATGTTTATAAATTTCATTTAAGCGTTTCTTTTGAACAAGCAACATTTATATACATTTTTGTCATACCGTCTACACAGAATATATAGTTTTTATTTGAAAATTGACACATTTTGATCACCCTGTATTTTCGTTTGACAGTTAATTAACCCCTACAAATAATATATGACCGGAAGGGCCTTGCCTTTGGCTTCTCAAATCTGGGGTTCAATATTTATTTCAATGCACTATGTTTAAATTAGGTGGCATACAGTAAATTATATTTCATAGTAATATTTCTTTTGTTACACCCTATATATTTCCTAAGTCACCCTGTATACTGGAACAAACACTAAATATTCACATTTCTAGATATCTCAGCTTTCTAACAATGTATACTTTTGCACACTTTAGATGTATACTTTTTGAGTTATTAGGCTTAGAGCATTATCACATGTACTTTTTGTCAAATGTATGCATGTGACGCAATAGGGTCCCAACTTAATAAATGTGACCAAATGTGAAATCAGATAAATAATTAATTCGATCAAAGTTGAAAAAAAGACTTGATTTGCCGTTTTCAATCAAAACATTATTTTAAGGTTCAAACACGCCTACATGTTTCAATTGTATGATGACCAGTTTCTTTACGTCTTATGCAGGTCTATAAATGCGTTGAAGAGCATCAGCTGGAAACCATTCAGAGCACTTTCATAGGATCAAGTATTTAAGTATCACACTGATTTGTTAAAACTCAGTTTGATTTAATTTGTTTAAATGATATATACACTCAATGACTATCTTGTAAACTAATATTCAGTCTGATATATAATCATTGCAGAGGCGTATCTAGTTTTTTTCAGTAGGGGAGGGGCGGGGTCAAGAAATAAAATTGAACCGACAAGACATAGTGAATACAAACTAAACAAATGGGCGAGTAGCGCGCACAAAATTGCTATACACCTAGCACATAAAGTCCCTCTCCAGGTGCTTTGAGGTTAGCTAATTCAAAATAGATAATCGGTACCAAAAATCTGAGATATACATTGAATGAGCAAATTTCTTCTTCGCAGTTTGATACCGCATTCAACAAAATCGAATGGATACTTTTAAAGTTATGGCGATTTCAATGACCGCGCATGCAACAGAAAAGTTGCACTAGGTATAGGACATCATTGATTTGTGTGTGATTACGCACTGAAAAAACTCACAGCTAATCAGCTAAGACTTGTATTCTTCACAGCCAGATACACCCTTTGTCCCGCACATTGCGGTTATCACTCCAGACCCATTCATCTGTCTCGTTCAGATAGCACACAGTTATGACAGTAATCACACACAAATCAATGATTCCTATACCTAGTGCAACTTTTCTGTTGCATGCGCGGTCATTGAAATCGCCATAACTTTAAAAGTATCCATTCGATTTTGTTGAATGAGGTATCAAACTGCGGAAAAGAAATATGCTCATTTAATGTATATCTCAGATTTTTTGTACCGATTATATATTTTTAATTAGCGAACCTCAAAGCACCTGGTCAGGGACTTTATGTGCTAGGTGTATTACACTAATGTTGCCATGATTGAGGTATATTTCGGCTTTAATTGAGCATCTTAAACATGTTAAACTATTATAATTAATTTTTGTGGGCGCAATCTTTGTACTTTTGACCATTCCATGATTCCTCTTGTCAAATGAACCAACAGTGCCAATCTCAACCGATGCAACTCAAATATTGGGAGTGGGGAGGGGCGATCTTACTACGCCACTGATTGCAAGAGCATGACGTCTTGTTTCTTATGTCTTATATGCAGGACTCAAACTATGGAAGAAGAACGATTTGGGAACCACCACCGTGCGCAATTAAGTATTTAAGTAATATAAGTCAAAATCGTTTATTTTTAGAATTCCATACACTCAATTACTAAATGTACATATCAAGTTATTGTAGCTAACAATATCATAACATGATAAAGATATTTTAAGATATTTAAAAATGGCTTGATAATTGCTTTAACTTTAGATAAGTCTTCAACATAGAAAATTATCTTTTAAAAACGTTTACTGTGTTTATTGTTTCAGTACGATTCATGAAAATGTGGGCGTTTGTGATAACCAGCATATTTGGCATTTCATACAGCATGGTAATCCATAATGGGTGCGTCACCAAGATGGGGTAAGTACACTAAATTGAACTTATTTCTTTTAAAAAATACCCTTTGCCCCCCTGAAAAAGACCCCAGATACGCCACTGTGCACACAGAGTCCCCACCCTCATTGAATTCTTTTCAATCTTTAACATGTTTGAATATCATGGCATCAACCTACCTTTGGCTAATTGTTTAACTATAACCCAGCATAACCAGTGTGTTCGTCCATGAATCAGGCATGAAACCAAACATGGTCAGGTATCAGGGTTTTTTGGCTCCAAATTACCCAATATTTCAGCCAATTTTTGGTCTTTTTAACCCCAATTTCACACACTTTTTCGAGGATTTTTTTCTTATCGACTTTCAAATATTTGGGACTCATTACAATACACTGTAGCACCCAACTATAACTCTAATTTTAGTCAAATTTAGAGTGTTTATGAGTTATCTATTTATGGTTCTGAAAATCTAGGTTATATGGATTATTTTTGTACCAAAATATCAATTTGCCCAAAAGTTGATTTACGGCCTTCTGGCGCTCAACCCTCGAAATGTACCAGTGCAGTTTGGTTTACCATGTTTACAGCTTGATTACCGAATAATTGCCGAATATGCCGCAGCAGTTAATACACATGAGGGCGTTCTTGAAATTCCCAAGAACCCGGGGAATTTTAACCACACTGCGAGACAGATCCTATGGGGTTGGCCTGTTGGGCGATTTGAGGTCTAGGACTTAATGATATATCTTGCTTTCCACAAAATCTAAAATAACTTTGTCAAAAGTTTCAACTATGTGTTCGATTCCATCCAACACAAGGCATGACCAGTTATCAACTGGTACAGTCCTATTCAGGCTCCTCGGAACCTCCTTAAGGTTTTATTTTATATTTTATTAATAGCTATCTCTGGAACCATTTGTTATCCATCAGCACCTGTAGCTTCACATCTACACTACACGAAGGGCTTTAATACTTGGAAAAAATATTTTTGAAATTAGACAATTTTATAAAGACAACATCACACAAATATATCAGGTTCTCATCCTTTTATTACGTTAATTCATTTTCTTGTGCAAACAGTTGACAATTATTGTATTTTCTTAAGTACCTAATATACATGACTTTTCAATGTGTACCATTGTAATTGTATAGCAATAATAGAAAAGCCAGTGAAGTGACGTGCACACAAAACTGGTCATAGTTTGGCTCTAGAGGGCACTGTTATGTTTACCCAAATCAGCCAATAGAGCTGCTTTCTTTACATAAAACAAAGGGTGTGTAATAGTTTTCAATAAAGTAAGACAAAATATTTGTACAGCAGACAATCTTGGAAAAACAGTCAACTATTTATATGGGAATTTATGACAAAAAGGACTCTACGGAAATAAATACAGCTTACTTTATACTCGGGTAGACGGTATTCTGCTAACAAAGCTGGCTAACATAATTGAGAAATGCTAAGCTTAAATTTCCGTACGTATACATACAACTGAAATGTTTTTCTTCAAAATACACAAGTCTGATTTATTTTAAAAGAGTTTCAAAAAACCTCTTGTAACTAAATCTATCCTGATTAATAAAATTGAAATTATCTTGAGTATTAATTTCTAGTTAGATAGAGAAAGAAGGGCGTGTAGCAATGCAACAGTTATAGTATAGTGACAGTGTGCTTTATCCAATGCAAGCATTATTGTTATTAGGTGTGAATTATATTTGGCACCGTACATAGCTATTTCAGGATAACAAGCATGGTAGCTTTGTAATTATCATCTATAATATTAATTTCATCAGTGGTAAGCAACTTTGATATATTCATTTTCCATACGACTCCGATAATGCAAAAATTCTTACCAATTGTTAAGCTAAGTATAAACTCAATTCTTAAATTGTCCATGTGTGACCCGTTTCATTATAAGTTTGCACGATGGTTATGAAGTTAGTTGTTTATATGGGTAACGCTACTAATTAACCGTGATTAAACCATTAGTACCGGAATAAATCACTGTTAATTGAAACAAGCTTTGTTTTGAAAGCCGTGAAATTCCATATAAGAGCAAGACAACAATAATTGCTTTGAAGTTGCTTTCGCTAATTATTCCAGTGTGAGTGTAAGGCCGGCAGAGGATGATAACATTACCTCGTTCAATACAATTTCTGAAAGGAAATTTAAAATTGTACAAACGAAAACGTTATACTCGACATCAACATAATAGTATCGCCTGGTATTTCTAGCGAAAGAAATCTCCCTAACTATTTGCACGATTATAGAAAAACCGCATCTGATTTCAAAGTGATTACACAAATATCTGGCAAACATAACTGTTTTGCTAGTTGATATTGTGTTACCACTGTAAAACGAAATGATGATACTAAGGAGTTGCAAGAAAACAAAATAAAAATCTGAAACATTTATTATCCAAATTTTTTGTAAAAAGTACATATACAAATGGTGACTGGACATTGGGCAACAAAAACATTTAAGTACAAATTGTCAAACGCATAAAATCTCTCATCCTACCGTCTTCCTGATACTACATATCAACATCTTCAACATTTCTTAACATCTCTTGTCTGATCTTTGTACAAGTTATAAAGTAGTTCTTCGTCTCTTAGGTGGGATAAAACATCAATAAAATATTTCAAATAATTTGAGTCAAAGACCCTTTTTTTATAAACTAATAAAATGTGCAGTCGTTCAACTTAGTAAAATAACTATGAAAATGGCCAACCAGCGTAACTCGGTTTTCGCAATGATTTCAGGACGTCATTAATTGGCGGTAAAGCTGTTGCACACTTCCTAAAAGCTAATTCTGACGGTGGGCTTATGACCGTGTGCAACGTGTCTAAATCAGACGGAGCGCCCTCATTTGGACATATCGCACGCGATCTAATGTGGTCCTCTATAGTCCCATTTTTACACTACAGTATCATTCCGACAGACACTTTCAATCGAAAAATCATGACTGAAAATCCTTAAATGTAAATGTACCATCAAGTTGTACATTTGAAATAGGATTTTGAATACTTAATTGGTTTAAGATATCCTCTTCTGGCAAAGGTATTGTGATTGTGAGATACTTCTACCATGGTCTAAAATCTCTTTTGGTACTAAAATCTGTAGATTTTCTATTGGTCAAATAGACATACTAAATGTCGTTAGATACTTATTAGACAAGATAAAAGAGCAAGCACCGGAGATACGTTAACACTTTCCACGCGGCTATTGGTTTTACCAAATACAAAACAGATTTTTCAGAAACCTTTCACAACTTTCAAGGTATATCCAAAGGATTACTGAATCAATACTAGGCATGCTTGTACTTTAATGCATTTCACATTGTGATTACAAATATGGTAATGAAATTCAATAATTCTGCCATTTTTGAAACACTTTGTGAAATCTTGGAATGTCGCCTGCATACGCCTACCGCGTGGAAAGTGTTAAGGCATGGTAGCCAATCGAACTAATGCGAGATCGATGGGGATCGTTCACACATATACTTTGGAAACAAAATTCTAGGAGTAAACTTATGTGTGTTAAAATTAAACTCGGTGCTTGCATAAATTATTTGTGAGTACCATTATATATCCTTATATGTTACGATATGACACTGTATTGGTGTTACATCAGACGAGTTGTTTGGTCATTGTGTTACATTTACACTACTGTAGTCGGTAAAGTGATAAGTCATTCTCACGCATACAGAAATTGCAATCATTTAAGCGTTTAGTACGCATGCGTGAGAGCGACTTACACATTTTTGGACTTGGTAGTATAAAAGCAACATTAGTGTACATACAAAGAGTTCTTTTAATTGTGTATCACTTTAAGATATGGCTTGCATCGCATTCAATATCCAGGTGTAATGCTAAATGATCCATTGATGAAAATATCACGTTAAAAATTAAAACAATATCGGGCGGCTAACTGAATAGTAAATATATAATTTTAACACAAAACACAACACATTTTTTTCTTCAAATTTAGTTCATACAAAGTCAAATAAACAGCTGTTTTGGATGAATCAAATATATAAAAATCTCGAAATGATAAACAGCACACAAGGTCCGGTCACAATAGCAGTTCAAGAGTTGCAAAAAGGTTCGATTGTTATTCAAAAATGTTACAATGCGAAACAGATGGCTTTAACTTATCACTTTCCCACCTAATTCTATGTAGTAAAAACGGAATTACTGCTATATCAATCTGTATCTGATGATGTTATTATTATATATCATATACGAATTTCACCCGGAGCCATTTATTTATTTACTTCAATCAGGAAGATTATTTATCATTCATTAGTTGATATAAATCAATACGCTCTAGTATTGACAATGATCATGTAGTGTTGAACTACAAATTCCGTCTAGCAAAAAATAGACATCTGAATGTATTTTTGGAACTGCAACCGAACGGTCCCATATTATTATTATAGAACCACTCTACGACACAGTGAACAAGGTAAATGATAAACACGTGTGATGGGAGGGTGGGAAAAACTCCAACACAAACATGTACAATATGCACGAAGGAAAGCAAATCTGATTTGGTATTGGTGAAAACTAAAAACCTTCCAAAAATGAATCACTGAGAGAAAACGTCCTGGTTAACTTTCTAAAGATATTACAATCCATCATTAGCAACTTATTGAATCTTATTCTGAATATATGTTAATGAAATAAAACGTATCATGGGTGTCATACATAGATGCGAGCCACATTTTTATATGCTATATTTGTTGTCTGCTTGTGTTATGCAAATATTTAAAATGTACTGAAATGTGTCAATTTAAGTCCAATATAGCGAGCGTGTTGATAAACATTTATATTTTTTACATTTATACTGTTGATCAATATGATTGTCATTTTCGCAGTTGTCTAAACAATAAGTTTGGCGCTAAATGTGTCATTTACTGCTGGCTTGTCTGCACCAACTTTTGAGCGGGAAAATGGGTGTTAAAACAAGTAAAACCCCCACTTTCCCTTATTTTACTCATTTAACAAAATCCTAAATATAAAGAAGAAATTGTTCTGCACAAGATAAGAAATAGCAAGTACATAGGTACTAGATAAAAATCTAAACTCTGGGATGATGCATTAAAGGAATTCAAATGATTGTTTTGGCACATTTATCAACTTCATACTCTCTTTTTCAGCCTCGTTCAAACAAGAATAAATTCAGCCTCATGTTACATAGAGATGTCTACAAAATAGACTGTAAGAAATATCTACGTAAATTTTGTTGAAAATAACAAAAAAACATCTAACAATGTTCTACAATATGATATTCTACAAATTTATACCCTGTTGTCTCCGAGGCTGGTCATTTTTGTATATAAATACAATTCTTTAACGCAATTTAATAGCTACCATGTGTCCATACTTGTAACATTACCCATAATTCATTGCACCACGCGTATATCGCGTCTTGTTTATGGACCCGCTTGGTTCGATGCATTATGGGTAATGTTGAATAGTGTTATTTAGCAACTCAACACATAGCAGCTATTCTTCGCGCGCATATTGTAAATTTATCGTCTGCAATTCCTGCAGCTGGTTTTCTTGTTTTATTAAAAGCACCAAAATCGTCATAAAAGACTAAGTTTGATTATATTAAGAAGAACCAGTTTCTAGTATAACCAGAGTTGCACATGATGTGAATAACATCACTAACCCAAGTTACATACGATAACCCGAGTTAAAACTATGAAACATTGGTAAACAACAACTGTACATGCCTACATATAATACTGCACAAACAAGTTCGATTTGGCGATGCATCAGTAATAACGTTTGTTTTTCTCTGTATCTTTTTCTAATCTGTAGATAGTCAATCGACGGCGCCTTGTCAGGACAGGTGACTCCGCCAATACGGTGGGAAATAAAAGAAAACATCAGCAACATTTGGTTCATACCCTCGTTGCATTTCAATTCAACACTAGCTGTTTCATCTTCATACTGCATAATAATGAAGTCTATTACAGAATGAGGGTAAACACATTATAGCCTCGTTCTCACCCACTCGGTGATGACGTATGAAGTGCAGTTTTGGTGACTTGATCGTGGAGAACTTTGGCCCCTAAATGAGGTGGAAACGATGGACGTGTTCCGTTTTGAGCGGGTAAGTCTATTCAAGAACATGATTCTTGTTATTTTAAGTTTCGTACACCACAACAAAATGTCATAATCCTTCAACAGAACAAGCATGTTATCTCGTGTATTGATATCTCTGGTAAAACTGGGGGCAACAATTGGTTGGTTGCATATGGCTGCTGCATGCTGTGTGAATAGTGATCGACAGAGAAACAATTGCAAACTTGATAAAAATCGAAAATTTGAAAAATATATTTTCCAAATTTAACCAAACAGCGTGAATGAAGCACTGTGTATGAAAACTCCCCCATCTGTTCATGTATATACAAATACGTTTCCTCAAAGTAGTTCATCTGGTGTATGTTGCAGTAGCATTCACCATAAGCGTGGTTCCTGCTTTTCTTTCAAAATGCTGTTGCTCAATTCGAGCCATTGAAAATGCGGGGAAATGAAATTGATCCCAAAAAGCGTCCTGCTACGAATAACGGCGCCAAAGATTCAAAAATATCCATTCAATTATATGAATTGTCAACCAGTTTTCAAAAGAAGAGTTAACTTTGGCCCCGCGAATCTCATACACCATCTTTGCTTCTTTGTTGGTCCTCTTGTTTCTCCCCATTTGTCTTATTTGAGTTGGAATCAATTTTTGTCCCCGACGTGGAATGAGGCGTGACATTAGGAAAGGCCTTCTCCATGTATTTCATCATTTCTGTGAGGACGTTCTGGAGAGTGGCTAAACCAGCTGAGAGAGCTGGTGTGCCGAACCCGTGACCTATCATAGAGAAGTGGGTGAGACAACGTTGAATAGAGGGTTCTAAGATGGGCTGTGGTCTTGTGTTACCGATGGGTGAACGGTCTTGACAAAGTACATCCTGAATCTCCTTTGTAATTTGTCTGAAAATAAAATAGAACATAAAAGATATATATTAATATTAAACCTACAATTTGATGATAAACGTCTGAAATTAATTGATAGGAGATGTTGCTAACATTCATTTCTGGTAACCAAACATTCAAAATTGCACACATTTCATTTTCTTTGAACCCGAATACATTTTGAAGACTCTATAAACAGACACACCCCTGCATACATGTGGAAATTAATCACGTTGAAGAGAAAAAAATAATGTACGATTTCTTGATAGATATATCCTTTTCTAGCCAATCAATTTGGCCGCCATCAAAGGATAGTAGATGAACATTAAAGCAGCTCGATCAAAATACAATAAAGAGATGATTCATAAAAGTGATATATTCAAATTTTAGAAGGAGAAGGAAGGAAGATCATTAAAGGCCTGAAGGCAAATTGACCGACTTACTTTGTAGCTAATATCATATTCCTCCGCGTGTTAATTTCGGCGGGATCGGTGTGTTGTCTGATGATATATTCTGAGATCTGTCTTGATGGGAATTCAGTCTCACAGAGGTACCCGTAGTCTCGTGCTAAGTGTATTGCTTCGCCTGTAAAAAAATAACACAAAAAAAGAAGAATATTTAGATCAGAGGGTAATAATTAAGTGCATATGATATTGTTCCTGAGACATTGACGAAGAGGAATGTCCATTGCCAGTGTTTTAGCAACCACACAAGAAGGGTTAAGTATGATATTCATGGGCCAATTACCCTGATCAATATTGTGTGCTAACTGCTCTATACATCATTCATAAATAGTAACATTATGCCTCATTGGAGTATGGAGATGGCTTGTTTTATTTGTCTTGTCTACTAATGTCATGGAATATACGGTGTAGCTGAGTAATAGCTGATGCCGCCCAGACGACCGCGCCAGATTATTATTTGGATAGAACTTATCGTCGTTGTGATCTTTAAGTAGCCCGATATAGTAAAATGCAGTGTTACCGATATGCTTGGTATGGTAGCAAGCTTGGTATGCTACGCGATGAAGATACACACCAATATTTTATTCTGCATATAGATATAACAATATTATTTCAATCAAACGATAGCTGCGAGTTTTCGAAATATTTAATTAATCACGTTTTGCCATCAAAAAGTGCAAGCTTGAAATCTGCAATCTGGTTATGCTTTTATAGGACAGGGTTATTTTGTTAGAGAACATGTAGAGAGCGAGAAAACAGTATAACACACGATAGGTAATATTATGAGGTGCACGGCAAAGCGTGTATATTCAGTAAACATTGCGTAGAGAAACCGCCATACATTGAGATACAGCGAAACCATGGTTACGGCAACTTTACCCATCACGCTACTCCTGCTATCTTTACTACAGAATGCCTGGAGGGTGAAGGGGAAGCCGGCTTGTGCTTGGTACCCGACAGCGTTAGCTCATAACCATGTTCATACATGGCTTGATTAGGTTGTTAAAAATAAAAGAACCAGCGAATTAGGGGAAACCGTTGACTTCCTCCATTTATAACAGAACTTGCGTAATTGACGAGAATAGAGTGAATTTTGATATAAAAAGACGGGAACGCTGTGATGTTCGAGTGCACTACATCGAACTTTGCTCAACGACTATACAAGATCCGACCTTACTCATCACAAGTATCGGGTATGCGAAAATTCATTTGAAAAGATGCGCGCGTCGAATGCTATTTGCAAACAAGTAATGACATGAGAGATTCGATCAATTACAAATTAATTTAACCCGTGTATTATTTACTAGTAGCAGCATACAAACTATTCGCGTTAAAAGAATCACATATAAAATTGATCAAATTGTGATGTGATTTACTACCCATTCAATACACCCAATTGAGCGGAATCGAGATGAGAAAATGCTCCACACTTTACACCACAAAGCAAGACACGTAAAAAAACTCGGCCGTAGTAATAACAAATCTAATGCATCGCTCCAATTTATTATTATATCACTACTATATTTCGCCTATATCTGTATATCGTGTGAAAGTGTATATAATATCATGAATATGATGTAGACATGAGCACACGATGTTTGTATTATTTTTGTGCTCGGTATATCGGCTGCATTTAATTTTGTCACACTATTAATATCGATCGAGCGGTGAATACAAACGGAAGAGGGTCAAACTCGTTGGAATGAGACAGAAACGTTAAAGACTTATGAAATCTGACAGGAAAGGCGCCCATTGCTCACGTTGACGGCAGATTAAAATGCGTGTACCTCGTGCAGATGTGAAGCACACTTGCCGAAGTGAATCGTCAGGAAATGACTGATCATCTCTTAATTTGGCGACCAGCTTTAATACAGTGAGATTGGTGTACTCTTTCAGCCGATTGGCTTTGCTTTTTTTCATGCCAGCTTTATCATATTAGCGACAAATCTCCTTCAAAATCATAAGCAGTGATGCGCGTCTACGCAAGCACGCGTCTTGCGTCAAGCACCATTGGTCGCACCACAGACGACCGACCGCCTTGAACATACATAAAAACATCAATGACCTTGGAAACCGTTGCACCAGTAAAGCTTAGATACACTCAATTTATCATGGTGGTGAGGTGAACCATTTTGTGAAACATTGATTAATATGATTTTTTATACATTAAGCACCAAACAAAACAAAAACGTCGCAAAAGGCGGATGTGAGTGGTTTTCCTGTAATATTGAGCATTATATTTAATAAAAAAAAAGCCTTTACATGGGATATGGTTGGTAGGCCATGATATGACGCTGGCCAATTTTGTTCTTTGCCTTAATTAAAGGATTTTCGTTATTTTCTGTAAAAATACTGTATTTAAGCAGGTGATTTTGGTTTTATTTGTGAATGTAACGTTATATTTACAGATTTCAAATCACAGTGCATTCTATTTCTCAAAGCGAATTCATGTTGATTCATATTAACTGATAATTTGCAATAATTTACATGTATTAAACATTATACGTGATCAATACCAGTGAAAGATATTATGGCTCTAATATTATTTCAAATACACAACACATTCAGCTCATTTTGAATGGCGAACAAATAACACCAATTACGAGACTGGCTCTGTATTATCCAAATTTGTTGTAGTACAAGTAATTCTTTGTGGACGAGTTAATCTAAGTGAACGGAGTGGTAGTTCAAATTATTGTTCTATTGTCTGCCATGTTAACACTTTCCACGCGGCTATCATTTTTACCGTATACAAAACAGAATTGCCAGAAACCTTTCACAATTTTCAAAGTCTATCTCAAAGATTACTGACCAAACACTAGGTATGTTTGTACTTATTTCAATGCATTTCTCATGGTGATTCCAAATATGGTAAAGCAATACAGTAATGTTGACATTTTTGAAACATTTTGTGAAATTTTGGAATGTCGTCTGCAGCTGCCTGCCGCATGGAAAGCGTTAATCTGTTCATCCCTGTTTGTATCATTAAATTGTGAATTGTTAAATATCGCTTTGATGAATCAGATAATGGAGTCTGTTAATGATTTGTGTTTCTTTTATTGTTGTGTAGCGAGATAATCTTATAATACTAAACGTGATTTAAATTACCACAATTGTATAATATTTACTGCTAATTGGAAATTAGTAATCATCATCTATAAGATGGCGGTAATCCAGCCTTTAGAACCCTTTATGTACCTTTGTATCTGTTTTTTGAAACTACTATTGATAAAATCGTTTATCACATTAAGCAATTTGGACTGCATGCTACATTCCATTGAATGACCAACTATAATATTGATAACAATATTAATTGACTGCAGATGAAACATGGGTTCATGATAATAATAGATGCATTTATTGCGCATAATATGACAGGCGAAGCATAAAGAACCTCAACGTTGTAATTGACAAAATGACAAGTAAAGAGAGCAGCCGATTGAGAAAGTGGCAAATTTCTTGCTTGCTAGCAATATCCTGAGCCATTTATCGCTGAAGTCTGAGCGAGATGTTAGCCATTGTTGTCAATTAAATACCTGCATTCAAGTGATTGGAAATTTAGAAGCATTTCTTCCTCATTTTTATTATATATTTCATCCACTCTGTCGATATGGTAATTACAATGGCCACCCCATATACCGTGTAGACATCGCAATGAGTGTGTGACAAATTATAGTTGAAGCTCCAACGTGTGTTTCCTGGCACAGTCAAAACATATTGTGTATGATTTATAGAACAATACCTACATGTTACGATAACAATAGGCCAATTTTGATGTGTATTTATAGACGTTCTCCATTTTTCTTCTTGGTTGGGCTGCTAAGGCAAGCGCGCGAGAGAGCTTTTGTTGTACCGCCTTTTGCCAATCACAACTCGTGCCTAGCATCATCGATCTACGATCTCATGTCTCAAATATTAACGGTATACTGAGTGGCGAGAGGTCTTACTATGGGAAGTTCACCACATATATCATCTCTTTTTTTCTACATGGACCCCTTCTGATAAAAGCCATGAAATTGAGTACAACACGTACTGAACTGGACGCGCCTTGTAAGAAAAAAGGAACACAATAGTGCACGAGTGAAGATGCGCGAAACAGCATCTTCGTGTAATGTAGAGAAACGGAAGACGCTTTTCATAGGGACTATGTAAAAGAGGATATTAACCCCAAAGTCTGTACGAGTATACACGATGATCTCAAATCCCACAATGCTTGATTGCTATCTACGTTTTCCCTCACATAGTCACGCGTCCCTGGTGAAATATCATCGAGTGTTATGCGTGAATCCCAATCTTTTTTTTGCTGTGTCTAGATAATATTCAGTACAAAGCAGTCACTAAAGACCATCGGAGAACATGGATACAAAATATAAACTGCTTTTCCATTGCATCGTAAACCGTTTGACCATTGTCAGAAAATATGAGTCGCAGATTTGGAATGTTATTAAACGAAACAGATAGTTCACAATGACATCGGGTGTTCCCCAGGGATCTCATTGAGGCCCTCTGTGGCCATGGGATTATATCTATAAAGAATGACATCTTGTTAGATAGTATTAATAAATGAGCATACGTTGATGATACTGATGGCTGCTACCTGCCAATGAAGCTACTTGTGAAACTGAAAGAGATGCTCACACTGATAAGCATTGCATTTTAAACGACCTGCTTGGTTCATTTTATGCAAATATATGTAAATTGATGGTAATTTTACCAGGTATTAAATCAGACACACGTTGCTATTCTATAAATCAAAAAGACGATTACTCAGTTATATAAAAAATATTTAACTTGCTGCATTGTATTTATTACATCCTGTGTTGATGTGTCGTGGCATGGGTGGTTAGATTAGCATTTCTTTGTATGGCCTAGTTTATATAATTTCTAAAATTACGAGGAATAATCCTCGTTGATCTATCCAGCTAGCGCAACGATACATCGAGGATGCAAATTACGTGTGATAAATATGAGTTTATTTTGTGTTTATTATTGAACAACATTTGAGCATTATAAATCCTTATGGCATACAATTTGTGACAACATAAAGCAATACACTGATTGTGGTGGATTTTAATGAGAGTGCTGAATAACACGTGGTTATGGTGATATTGACACTTTCAACGCTGCTAGGATTGGTTTTACCATAATGCAAAGGAAAATTTTTCAGAAACTTTTAAAGGTCTATTTCAAGGATTACTGAACCAATACTAGGCATCTTTGTACTTATTTTAATGTATTCCTCATGGTGACTCCAAATATGGTAATGAATTTCAATAAAATTGACATTTTTGAAACATTGTTACATTTTTGAATGTCGTCTGCAGATGCCTGCCGCGTGGAAAGTGTTGAGCCTGTTTTTTTTTATCAGGGTGGTCAAAATGTTCGTTTTAATTTGGTGACTATATTGAGCATAAAGCATAAACATTGTGAATTTTGTCATTATAAGGGACTACAACGGTGGAATGATAACAGTAGGAAGTAAATGTTACAAGTTTCAAAAATGCATAGCTTCCGCCGCGGGCAACAGGGGACTGCTTACGGCTACAAGTTCCCCTCAGGCGTAAGGTTTTTCGCGTACTTTCCGCCATGAATACAAACGTGTAAGAATACTGGCTCACATATCGTCAACTGGGAGTGTTTGGACGAGAATACGGGGTCCCCAGTTGAAAGTTGACGCGACAAGCTTATATTGCCGTCGTGTTTGAGCTCTTTTTGGCATGCAACCAGCTGGTCTAACCACACCTTAAGTAAGAGAGAAGATACCATGGCCATGATATCTTGTCCGGCATGAGACTAATAATAACGCTAAAAGTTGGGCTCGGAAATGAAGAAGGAAACCAAGATCTGAAATATTCAGATAGGCTTACGAAATAAGATTGACAGCGCTGTAAAAGGGACGAGATACTAATACCTTGAACGCTATAGAGGTGAGAAAAGGGCGTATTATATCTTAACCGGTAGCCGGAAAAAGTAAGCAGGCACGCGATGCGTGTGTCGTATGATGTGATTCTATACGCTCGCTATCATAGAATCTCTGTTGATCTAATTATAAAATATGCAAATATGAAAGAAGATGAACACTCGCCATTTTAAGGTGAATGAAACCAAAACCTTGATATAAAATTTATTCTGCGAAAGTAAGCGGTTGGGTAAATAAACAGCGCTTGCTAGCTAGCAGTGGTTAAACCAATTATGCAATAGTGGTTTAATTAAATCACTTCAATCTCTTCCGATTCGGAATTGATTCTCTTAGTGTAATTGTTTGACTCGCAATCTCTTTCTTGACATGTCAACTATGGCTTGCAAATCGAGGTTCGAAATATGTATGTATTTTTAAACGATGACAAATAATACCTTTTTTAAAATAATGTGAATGGCTAAACATTGCACCATTTCGACGCAAATTGAATGACGATTAAGACAATTTGGTCATCCCCTTATGTGCTTGGCCTTGGTTGTCATTAAGACAATGACGGGGTCACAGGAGGCCGTCTTGTTAGGTTTTTTCATATATTCTACAGCATAAAGACGACAAGCCCCCGGCTCGCCTGTTCTCTTTTTTTACTGACCCATTTCTGATTTCGTGGCCCAATTTGTGCGCTACTGTGTGAGTTTGGCCCAAGGCAAGACACGTGCCAAATGCTAATTCGGTTGAGGCGCTCTTTCGTAGTGGGTCGCGCTTGTTAAGCATGGCCACTCGCCTTTACTAGAATTATGACGAGACTATCAGAAATACTCTCTGAAGCAAGTTAGGCCAAGTTCAAGATCTTTGGGGCGCACATAGGCTTGAGGCGAATGCTATGTGTGGGTTATGATTTACACAGTAATATATCCACGATATATGCGTAATCTGGTGGCCATGGCAAATGTCCTTATATTAACAGGACGATGGTTTCGTCTTCAGTAGATAGCAGTATTTAATGTGTACCTATTGTTCTAGAAAAAGTAACTGTCTTCCATCGTGGTTGTTTTGGTGGTGTTCAAATTGACTGACAATGTGACAAGAAGCCACAAATGTTCGAAAATGTTCCTATAGATCCCCAAACCCCTTTTTGTGTTAACATAGAACGCCAAGTGCAATAAAAGGCTATACAGGGTGATCAAGATCCTTCTGCACCCTATAAAACTCTGAGTGAGTCATCAATATATTTTCAATCAAAGTTGTGGTTAAATCTCTAGCTAGTCATGCAGCAGCTTATCACAACCATTCCGTACTGGAGCTAGTTCATTCACTAGTTAAAATATTCCAACAGTCAATTACAATTATTACCAACCCACACCTTAACTGTGAGAATTTTTTTATATGTCAGATCATGGAAAAGATTGCCATTACGTTTTTCCCTTCGGGGCAATTATTATTATTTCCACCTCTGTGTTTTAACTATTTATTTATATTATGTGTACCAGAGAACTTTCATATTTCTTCACGCTCAAAAAATTTAAGCGGTCAGAGACCCTGGTGATTAAACAGAACATAGCGGGTTCCTAAATAGCGGAATGTTTTTGTGCCGATTGGTAAACTGGGCCAGGCATTTATATTTTTATTAGTCTTCGAGAAAATATTCTACTTCAGCGCGTGAATATAAAGATTTTCAATTAAGTCGCTCTACTAGCGAAAATAACTACAAAGATACTAAAGTTGCCGTGGATTAAAAAACCAAGTTTTAACTATGTAAGTAATTCACCAGAGGATTTAGAGGAGGAGGAGAATTAAGGCCCAGGGTGGTGAGCAGCGGTGTTATTGACCCTGTGGCACTTTTTGTTGTACCCACAGGACTAATATGAAGTCAAATTTAGATTGTTCGTCAATTCAGATCTTGCACTATGTACCAAATGTTAAGAATAAACACCGATCGACGCCAACGGCTAGGTATTATCAGGCTATGTGGCAAGGAAGGCTATGAAGGCTATATTTTGATGGCATGTAGTTCATAGATCTGTATTTGACATTTATGACTGGCACCAAAATGAAAATTGTATTGGTTTTCCTTCTTCTTTTTCTTTTAATGAACACATCATATCAACACATGTCCCGGAAAATATGTAGCAGAAAAGTGTATTGTTAACCCTTTCTGCAGACGACAGTTCCAAAATGTCATAAAATGTTTCCAAAATGTCAAAATTATTGATTTTCATCACCATATTTGGAATCACCATGAGAAATGCATTGAAATAAGTACAAAAATGCCTGGTATTGGTTCAGTTATTTTTGAGATACACTTTGAAAGTTGGGAAAGGTTAGCCGCGTGGAAAGTGTTAAGTAAGGATTAACAGATTATTGGTGAACTGAATATGACCGACTGCTATCTACTGAAGACGAGGAAAACAGTTTTTCGTTCAACTAGCTATTTAATGCCGGCACTATATTTAGACTTGCAATTTCAAGTTGGGGTTCATATCAGTATGGCTAATCTTAATTAATTATCGATTAATTGATAAGTTGATGCTATTTTCGTACAAAACCCTTAAATTCTCATTTCTGTCTTCGCGCTATGTGTAACAAATATTTGAGGACAGCAATACATTTATAATTCACTCAGGTTTGTTTTGTATTGCAACGCATGATTCACGTGCTACAATATTGTGCATCCTACCATCGCAAAGGGACTATCTATGCCTATCCTTATTGCTACCATTCTCGTGAGGGCAACACTACTTCTATAGAACTCATACCATTTCGCAGTCTACCGAGCCCTTGTCATATACAATTTATGTCTTAATACTTTCCACGCGGCAGGCGGCTGCAGACGACATCCAAATGTTCACAAAATGTTTCAAAAATGTCAGAATTATTGAATTTCATAACCAAATGTGGAATCACCATGAGAAATGCATTGACATATGTACAAACATGCCTATTATTGGTTCAGTAATCATTGAGATAGACCTTGAAAGTTTGGGAAGGTTTCTGTAAAATCTGTTTTGTATATGGTAAAACCAATAGCCGCGTGGAAAGTGTTAAGACCGACTTTTAGATATGTTATCCTGTGCCAAATGTCTTGCGAGAGGTACTCTGCTTATACTACGCAAGATATCGTTTAAGATTGGAATCGATGCCATTCTGATTGTGTATGTTCCCGACCGACTAATATTTATTTGTACTGAAAATATCAGCAAATTGATAAATTTCAGTAAAACATATGAATTTGAAAGAAATATATAAATATTTATAGAAATACTACTTATCAACTTGAATAATCTGTGGCTATATACTATAGTGATGCCATTTCGGCCCAGTACGTGTCGGTACATATATTGTAGCGCGGTGTTATCATGACCATATCATGGATTCGTGAAGCGTATTAATGATGGGGTACAGATCGAGATGATGCTTATTCACAATTACTTTATCCCTGTAAAAAGCAAAACGAAACGGTTTTTTTCTTTATTTCTCACTGTTTTCTGAAGATAGCAACATTTGGTAATTTCATGTTGTTACCTATCCCCTGTATAAAGCAAATCAAAAACTGGTCTTTCATTTCTTACTGCTTTCTTAACTATTGTTATCTCCTATAAGTAGTGACAGGTAGCCTTTAAAAGTAATTTGGACTTGTCTTACGAAATACTGCTATCTTCTGAAGATAACAACATGTTAAAATTTATTTTATGTAGCCTTGAGTTATTTTATAATATCTTGTTATTAGTAGTATCAGGCAGCCTTTTAAAAGAAATTATCCTTCCTAAATGGAGAACTGATCTGGGATTTACATGTTTTTCCTTTACTGTGTATCGATATTGTATGTGTTATGATGCCAATAAAGTGACGTGAAATTAAATTGTTATAAGAAGAACGGCTGTCTACTGAAGATAGCAACATGTGACAATTCTTTGTTTTTATAGTTGACATAACATTAGCCTTCATTAATGTTGCCTATCTTTTAAAAGTACTGCTGTGCTGTCTTCTGAAGATAGCATAATTTGAGGATTTATTGTTATTTTTAGTAACAGGTAGCTTGAAGTAATTTGTACGGGTGCAGATAGCTTTTACTTTTATGTGGTTTCACAAACACTACAGTAATTCTAGACAACAAAATAGGTCATGCATGCTCTAGTCTTTATTCAGTCGTTAAAACGTATCGGACAATTACCGGAGCAAGGTTTTTGTCCTTTGGTACTCCTTGTAGTATCAAGTCATTCTACTACCTATTTTGCCCTATAATGTCATATATGAGTGAGCTCTAAATGTATAGAGTTTAGCCTTGGGGCTGTACGCTATCGTAGTGACAAGCAGTAGTGAATTGCTTCCAGACGGAGACCGTAGAAAACTAAACCGAGGGATGGCCTCTCTGTAATGTTTGTTTGCGACAAATTTTGTATCCTAAATTATACGCTCTCGATTGGACAATTTTAAAGGTGTTAAACTACAAATGGGATGTGCTTTAGGTATCAATCATATTAAACATCACATAATTCCTTTAATATTTGCTTAAAAATACCAATATGATCTAATAAATTAATGCTCTCATTCATCATGGATGTAGAAATTTTCGTGCGTTATTACGTACGGAAGATAGTGCCTTAAGCGTGCCGCAGGGTTCGTACCCTGGGACCATAAACCGGGCAAGAAACAGAGGCAAGAAAACGGGGCATACACTTGGCATGCATGACTGCTGAATGATACCTGGTAAGCTCGCAAAATACAAGTCCCTTACTTGGGCTTGGGGGCTTTCTACCCTCCAGCAATACAAGTAAACGATTGAAGAGAAGAGATACTGAAATAAACTCATGTCTGTAGGGGGACTCGTAGGGATGATACAGCAGCCCGTGAGAGATGCACTACACATTCAAATTCCAGACTAGAGTGCTGTACCGTATCAAAATACACGGAAGTTACCGATGTAAACATGCTACTAATAACACAGCGGTTGATTAAGACCAAACTTTTCATTCATTTATTCCAAGATTTAGACTGAAGTTGATATAACAGTTGGGAGTTAAACGTTAGGACGTCAACAATGTTCATTCCATGAGGAACATGTCAGGGTACGATTTCTCATTTATTAATGCCATGGATCATAAATAATCGATTTGAAAACCTAATCTTTTGGGTTTATATCATAAGTGTCCAATAGTCTTATTCTGACAGATCAACAGACTCCTTTAAGCGACTTGGTAAATATGCGCGTGCTTAAGCAATAGAAAGAGCTTTCTGGTTGCACTGACATGACTGATAAAATGCATCGGACCACGAACATCAACATAGGAAAGTGCAGAAAAGCGCAGAACATCACAATTTTCAGGAGTGACTCGAAATTGCGTATAGGTTATACAAATATGATGTGCGCTTTTGAATTTGCATCGATACGTTTGGCGTTTGTTTTCCTGAGAATTTGTGACGTCATTGTATCATTCTGCAACTGACCAAATCACTTCTGATTCGTGGCATGTTGCATGTGAATGTTATTTTTTCATTGATGATTGTCAAGACTTCTATTCTAAGAGGTTTTAATTTCTTTGTATTTCTACATACAGGAACGTCTTAGTAACCCAAGCATCGCCAAATTCAACGTGACTTTTGAATATGTTTTAATCGAAAGGTAAATATCGGTCATTGTTTCTTTATTATTCAGTAATTATCAAACTGTGTTGTTGAACGTCTGCAAGACCCATGGTCCAGTGTTAATGAACTCAACTCAATAGAATGTGACTGACTTATGGGAAGTGCATTTGTGGGGTCATTGGGCATGGAACATTGTGGTTGGTTAGATGGCTGGATAGAAATGCAAGCTTTTACCCTACTCACCGAGTTGGCTTTGCTGGCATTGTAAACAACACATTACTGATCGGTTCAGTAACACCACTCAAAGGTTTCGCCTATTATATGAACTAGAGGTTTAATTATAACTGCGGAATTCATTATCAATGTTTGTGTTAAAAGAGCGCAACATAGGGTTTGAGCTCGTTCTCTTCTGCAGTGGTGTTATAATTAAGCGTACACACATTCCCCGCCAAAATTCATAAAGTATTGTTGTTTTAATAAACTTCACCTGAAAGATTGAGGTATTTTCAGTGGCCTTTGTAACGTAGGATTGTTTTTAATTAATTATATTTGGCAAGAGTATCATCTTTAAAAAAACCACCTGATTGGATCTGGGCTCTCCAGTTATCATTGGCGGTGCTGAGCGATCAACAGGGATCGGCCCAGGAAATGAATATTAAAAGATCTTCGATATAACTGATTGGAAAACAAGTCTACAAAAGACCATAACCAAGAGATTTGGAAAAACAAAATTACTGATGGTAATTTAATTCAAATAGTATACGGCACGTGTAGCGAAATTTTTCTATATTAATTACAACCATAATATAATATCTTCGATAGAGCGCCAATCTCTTGGACTTGCCATGAAAACAAAATATACATCTCGCGCCTAAATATGAGCTTGATGGTGCATAAAATGTCCTCTAATCAACGTGTATTGCAGGCACGATAAAGCCGTCAGGTGTTGGGCAAAGGTATTGAATATTACCCGTGAGGGGAGGGTTGGGAGGAATATTACTGCTAAACTGCCCCAGGGCTTTTTCTGGGGACGGGAACCCCATCTGTTACGGGTGAGCTCCTAGATGAATAATGGTAGGTCTGGCTCAACTTCGCTGACCAATGTGTTAAGTAGGACATTTAACTAGAAATTGAGGCTCGTTAATCGTGTTATGCATGAACTCATTACTTACTCTCTCCCGTGAAATTGTTTTATATGTACGGAATAACCGGCTCATTAATTCTTCAACGTAGATAATTGAATATATTGTTAAACAATACGGGAATTAAATCATCAAAATGTAGGTTGCTATAGTTACCGGCGATTAGAATGTGCGCGCCTGACTATTAACGGCAATGGTCTTAGTAACTGCCAAGCTTCCTACAAATTGGACCTCAAGTTTTAAATTAAAACGCTGAAAGAAGAAATCACCATTACAATAGGTTCTAAACACTGAGAAAGCTTAGAAAGTTGAAGGTTCTCAAATGGCATTGACCGAACTAACGGAAGAATTGAATGGACGAAAAGTGTATCTTTGCACATTTTTATGAATACAATGTGAACGAAATGGAAACTTGATATAGTTAAGTGCGGGAAAAGAATACATTACAGCAGCGTCCACCGCAGCTATTCTGCTAATTGGCGGCATGGGTAACAAACGTTTTCGACCAAACACGTTATCATAATAGTATGAAATTAAAAAGATACTTTTAATGTAGAGCGTAAAGCTTTTATTTTCTTTGTAAAACTTCCACCGTTCTTTTTTTTCTTCTGATCCGAAGTGATGAAAACAATAAGGGAGTTCTTTGAATTCGGCACCTTGTGGGTGGAGATTTGATAGTTATGGTTACACAAAGGGTATGCTAAGAAAGTGGACACACCCGCACTTCTATATCTTGCAGAGGCCCCATGTTCACCTGTCGAAGCACAGGGTAGCTTAGAAGATCAAATATATTCTTCAAACATCCACTCGATGTTGTTGGTTAAAATAAACCCTACACTTCCGTGCCTGAAACTTAATGCAAAGCTGATTAATATATGAACCAAGAGCTTGCTAATTAATAATATTAATATCTCGTGGAAATGTTTGTATTGGATCGTGCTCATAAACATGATAAATGTCGTTGCATACATTCAAAGCGTATTCTAAACGAACGTGGGGGTCACATTACTATGCCAGAATAGCTCGTATCTAGTCCACCATCTATCTCATTTCGAATTGCGTCATTGCCGCATGCCATACAGCGGAGAGAACAAGTATTTTATGTGCATGTTTGCGAATGGACTAATGTCAAGGGTTGAATTGGAATCATTCAAGATATCCATACCAATATACAGTGTATTCCGAGATGTACATTTTGCATGTGTTTTCCCTTAACACCAGTACGTACCAGTGCTTTTACAAATAGTCGCAAAGATAATTCAATTTAAATTTAAGATATTCATTGCAAACGGATTGATCATGAATATTCAGCTGGATCCAAAATAAATCGTCTCTGCATTGTTTTACACCTTTCGTAGTTATATTGTATTAAAGGTATATTATGTGATCTTTCCAGGGTACGCCCTCAACATCGAAAAAAAAATAGAAAGCAGATTTTCTTGCAGATTTACATTTCTGATCATAAATCATGCATACATTCCAAGTTACAGGGCGATACGATTCTTAATTACTTCAAAATCATGGTTTTAGAGTGAAAATAAACTGTCGGAATCCCGACACTTTATATTTTTCACTCTAAATTCACTCTAAAACCATGATTTTGAGGTAATTAGGAATCGTATCGCTCTGTAACTTGGAATGTATGTATGATTTATGATCAGAAATGTAAATCTGCAAGAAAATCTACTTTCTAAAAAAAATAATGAATAGAGGGCGCTATCTTGAAAAGATCACATAATATGCCTTTAAGTCCTGTTTCTTAAATTTGTGTTTTCACTGATAGCTACAATGATGAATTATGCCCATAACTTGATCAGTATTCAGCACTAAAAATACCAATATGCATTAGAAATGATAGCGTTATCACTAGAGAAAGGCATATATTTAAATAATGAATTAGCATAATAGAACGGTTTTCATAATTTTCACATTTTCAGATTACATATGAATAATTGACCGAGATGAATAAACTGAATGTTGCTTCAATTTAAGAAATTTTGAAATCGATTGGATTTGTTTTGGGGTAATTGTAATGCCTCGTTTCGCTTTTATTTTTGTCACTGTACTAAAACCAGCAAAAATGTGATTATAAAATTCATTTTGTATTGATATCAATCTCTGCTGCTATGCACATTGTAATGTAAGCAACGTATATTAATAAACAAATCATATTCTATAATAATATTATCAGGGGACATAACTGTTTTTGTTTGAATGCCACGCTAGTAATAAGCAGACAAGCGACTAATAACTGTTTATAAAATGCGAGATGTAAACAGCTCATTTCTCGTTCCTGTATAGTTCGCGTGTTGCTATACTCTTTTAAAGTAAATAGTTCAGACGATATTTATATATAATTGTATATTTTGATAATCATTTAATAAGTAATATTGGGTAAATAATCCACTAATTTAAGTTGCAAAATGAAAAACATCGCGCAATTACAAAATTATTGCACTTTCATGCTAACTGATAATATTTGTTTAAAATTGTCATATTTATAAATTCAACAAACTGCATATATTTTCGATTTTGTTTCTTAAAATAGCGGGTATATACTTTGTGCACTTTTTGCTTGTACATTTTCGGCGCAGCCAGCACTTCATTATAATGCTGCATTACATGGGGTGTTAACTAGAAATATCACGAGTGTTCGGTCATACATGATATAGGGATGCGACGCATCTGAATCAGCAACAATCGATTATGGCTAATATGCGGAACTAACGATATAGAGCAGGCAGAACACTGTATAAAATGACAAGACATGCGCCGTAATAATAAGTTGAAGATAATTATGGTCAAAAGAAAATGCGCTAATATGGCGGCACAAAAGAATATTAAGCATTGAGACGTTCTGGTGCAAGAAATATTTATTAATATCATTTATCCTATTTACTATTATGCATTTCTGGTAACCTGTAGATCATGTTTAAAAGAGCACCAATGTTTCACTTGTCAACTTCCCAGATATAAACAAATTCTGCTGAGTCAATAATTAAAAATATTCCATTTCTATTTTAACGCAATTCTTGCAATATTTAGAGAGATTTTGTTTTTGTAAGGGAATTGCCTATTGAGTATGCAATAACTAGATCGCAATAACAAGTTGTGATATGGGTGTTCCATCATAATTTTGACAGCTTTACAAATTGATATCTACCATTCATACTGTTCGATTAGTTCTTGAATTGAATCCCAAAAAAGTTTAAATCCCAATTATAGCGCCTTGGGGTAACAGCTTTCAGTTGAAGAATACGCTGCAAATATATAAGGATACATTAACAATAGTGGTTGTGTTATCATGTCGTGATTAAAGGGACATTTGAATAGGTGTTTATGTCTGTACCACTAGTGAATAGTATTTGCAAGGCAATGGATATCATAGACAACATCAAATAGTGGGTTTTGCTTTTCACTTCAGGACCAAACAATTGTACCACACTATTATTATCTTCGTGTGCCAAATTATTGCTTACCTTTTTAAATTGATCAAAACCTATTGTTAATGATTAAAATCCGGCTGTTGTCAGGTTATCCAACTTTAATGAGAGGATTATCAGGATACAGAGCACAATGTAACACGGCTTTGAAATGATTTCAATATCAATGGAGTGAAATTACACGTCGCCATGTAAGGTGTGAGGAAAATAAATTGACAAATTGGCAGTTAAAAGAAATCAGTGTCTGTATGGATTGGAAATAGATTGGTAAAGACTAGAGGTCGTGGACTAGTTTGTTCCTGGCACACATCTGTAATCAACAATAAGTTAATTTTAGGTTGGATCTGTATCCCTTCCTACCTGATATCATGGTTCACGAAAGTAGTGATTTCTTGTTTAGCGCCCCCTGTAGCCTGACCTCCGATGTAAATCAATGTCACTGGTTCTTGGTTTAGTCATTTTCGATCCCATATTACAGTAGTTATTTTGTGTAAAGTGGGATTTTAATCATTAACAATAGGTTTTGATCAATTTAAAAAGGTAAGCAATAATTTGGCACACGAAGATAATGGTATGGTATAATTGTTTGGTCCTGAAAAGCAAAACTCACTATTTGATGTTGTCGATAATATCCCTTGCCTTACAAATACTAAAAATTCCCAGCGACATCAGATTACATTTTGATAAAAAACACACTCAGCCAGCCTGCCAGCCAGCTAGATATTAGCAGTACTCTGGTGAATGTCTAAATAAAGTATCGGCAGGTATTATTAGCTTTCTCCTTACGTATAGGTCTGACTAAGGTCTTCCCAAGCATCTTAACCTAGACTAGTCTCTTCATCCATATGGATGGGCTATGGACAGAGGAGGAGAAACCAGGGACTTGTAATTGCATATATAAACCGTGATTGAGTCTATTGCTTCGTTGATAGGTTTGTGCCTGAAGCTGTTATTGCTGTTTGACCGTCCATAGTGACTGACATAATGATAAGACTAGGTAAGACAGACCAAACCTACGCGCACACCTAGAATCCCTAATACCTTCTACTTTGCTTGACACATTTTATATTATTTCTTAGAGATTATTCCTTTTTTAAACATGGTATCTCAGGGTTAAGACCCTTAATGCTTAAAGTACCTCCGGGGAAATTTCTCAATACTAAAGTTCATTAGAAAGAGCAAAAAGTGACAGCCATGTATTCCTTTTATTTCATAATGAGCTTTGTCTCTGAGTGCACACGAGTCGTGAACGAGTTTATCCCATATCTTAAGATTTTAGAAGCTGATAATGATGATGAAGAATAGACAGAATAATGTAGGATTTGATAAGCAAGCATGTATTGTGCCTTTAACATTGAAGCATGTGTCTCGAGATATTTTATTCAAAAGGGGAATCCTTTTCCCCTGTAGCGGTAACGCATCATTTGCTTGCGAGACGTAAATATCGAATTTGGATCATGTACAATCGACGTCCCTCATCAATGTCCTGCGGAAATGGTTAATTGCGGGGCATTACTGAAGCAGCAGTATCGAAGAGAAATATCCACGGAAAATGAAATGGTATAATGGTCATCTTACCATTACCCGGTTGGCCTACGAACACCCCTAATTAGATGCTGATAAGCAGATCGGGGAGGTTATTATAACGGCTCTACATGAAGGTTTTATAAACTTTTTTGACAAGTGAGAGAAACCCAATCTTATCGCTTGAAATAAGAACCTGGGAGAAGCATATCTATGACCATGTCATTTACCGTCATTTTACAGATCTGAGATTATATGACAGTGAAGTCCACTCTAATGACATACCGGTATTAATGGATGAATAATATGATTTCATTTATGGATGCCAAATATCTGCAGTGCATGCGGCTCATAGCTTTGATTTTGATTTTACAAAAGAGTCATAATAATGCCTTTGTTCCTAAATGCTATCTCTTTGTAGTTGGCAGACAAATAATACTTGAGAACATATATTTGTTTGGCGCCTAAAGCATGTGATGATATCTGGTTCTTGACTATCATGACTATTGAAGTGATATTCAAAGCTGTTTTCAGAGTGTTCTTGTCATTACTCTACGCGCACCACGCCACATCCAGGCATACAATTTCTTGTGCCCTGATAACTTGCTGCTATTCACACCTCTAAGGAACACTTGACATGCTCTCCAAGACTTGCTGCAGGATATGCAGCATGCATTCACCTGTTGTCTATGCTAGGATGGCGCACCTGTCGCCATCTTAGAATAACTGTCCTATTTACGACAAGACGACTGCTATCGACTTTCACAACTACGAAAATGATATGGACATGAAACAAAATGGCGATCGTGAGGGTGGATAGCTTACCTTCTACTAATGAAGTAAACAGTGTAACGTTGGCAGCTTTTCTTCGGCCTGCAGGAAGGTTGAGCCCGATTTTTTCTAGTCTTTCTCGCAAGTACCGTCCTCCATTCTTAGATTTTGCCCTGAATAATACAAAAAAAGTGAGAAAGAAAAGAAGATAATGGTGTGTTAGGCAGGTGGTCAATAAAATAGGATGGGTTTTTGAAATTAAGACTGTATAGCGGGTAGCTAAGACAGGGGGAGTATGCAACGGAAGCCAGGCGTCGATATTTAGAGCCTTTAGTAAGTGGACTTGCAGGTGTAATGGGGCCGTGGTGATGGAACGACACAGGAAAACACCCTATCATATCACGCCAGATGACACTCCCAATGGAGGAAGAATATGCACTTTTTGCATAGAACATTTCTTTCAATGGATACCATCTCATATACATTCGAGATTTGGGGTAAACATGAGAAACGTTATTTTTAGTTTTCTGTATACAATTGCATATACATGGACTGAATGGGCATCCTCTTTGAGATGAATTAATAGTTGAATGAATGTAAGTGATGAATGTTGCACAAGGATTCACTACAAACGAGCTATATCAAATTTATGAATTAAAATGGAATATTTTTGCCTCTGCTATGATGATGATGACGACGACGATGATGAAGACGACGACGATGAAGATGATGATAAGATAGCGACAACCATGCCATGATCATGATGGGGTGATAATGACATTGATGACATTGATGATGATTTAAATACATGTACGAGTACTCTAGTCCCAATATTGAACACCAAATACACATACTGGTGGCAACATTTCACTTATATCTACACCATAACGGTGTGTACCAAACGAATTATGCGCCTGTAATATGTCGTGTACAATTATTTGTTGAGACTATGGCAAATAGGCGGAACGTGGTAGCACAATACACAGCGAGAAATTGTATTAAATCAGATTTTACTCGATCGAAAATTAAGTTTAGCTACTGGTGGCCTGCTTTGAAACCGAACAACATCACATGCGTTCTGGCTAGCCATTCTCTCTTCCGTTCTTTGATTCTTTTCATTATGAGGACACAGAGAAAAACCTCACGTACTTCTCATTTTCTATCGTAGAGACTGCTGAATTCTCTATGTTGAACAGTACGTGAGCCATGCTAATGAATGACTGGACGGGTTGAAATTTAGCAGCCATTTGTTGGGGGAGCGGAGGTAATGTGTATAATTAGGATATGGCAAGCAACGTGTCATTTGAAATTGGCATATTGTAATTAAATAAATGAAGATGGGATGACTAATATATTGGTAGTTCAGATATTAAATTGTTACAGTAGTAATACATTTTGAGAAGAAATTATGCAATACCAATGCCTTTTACAACTGTTGATCATTTTCATATACATTTTGTAGGGGGTGTCACAGCATAACTGATAACAAACAGTGTATCAATGCTGTAGAAAATGGTTTGCGATTGAATACCAAGGTAGTACAATCATAGTTTCAACTTTATTTTTTTGTCTTACTTTTGAAATTAAATCTGAATTGAACCTTACAATTAAAAGCGGAGTCAGTGAGTAAACTCACAAAATTACAGCTTCAAGGACTTCAAAACTTGATATAAAATGGTTCCAATAGATAATGTTTGCAGTTAGCAAATAACTAACAAGGTTACTCCATGCCCTATGCATTGCATGCATTGTGAATTTATGATTAACACTTAGCATCCATCATGGCCCAGGGCCACATCAAATAACGGCTTTGAAAATGGTTACCTAGATCTGCCAATAGTAACGAATCATACACGTGGATGGTCAGTTTACTTTTGAGAAAGCAATCAAATTTTTAGGAGTACCTCTATTGATTTTATTGAAACCTGTATACGAGCAAGGTCGATGTTTGCTGGGGGTATTATAGCACGTTGGAATCACCCAAAGAATCACCTTTCATTATAAAACACGTGATTAAAGACACAAATGTGAGCGCTTGGAAGTTGTACTTGCAGTAGATCCTTGAGAAAGTGTCAAAACTCTTTTGAACATTTTGAAGTTGTGTTTTGTGACGAACAAGGTGACAATATTTTGACCTTGTTTCTCGTTGGTGGATGTTTGGTCACACGGCAGGATCAGGACCTCTTCCATCACGCCAGTGCTAACGACCTGGCTTGGATTTCAGGACACCCTCTTGAGTTCGTAAACGTCGCTTGTATTTACACAGATGTGTGGAAGAGACCTAAGACCCTGCTCGGTATGTGAGCAGCAGAAATTATCCACCACTAACCATGCTAACACAGCATTGCCTTGTCTTCTCCTTTTTTTAAATATTGAAATTGGTTCTATTCTGGTGGTAGGCAGCAGCAGCGGTGTATAAAGCTGGTGGTTTCAAGTTTTCTGTTTTTCTGTCCATTACATTTACAGGTCAAAGGGAGTCCAAAATACCTGCTGCTTAATTGACAAGTATATACAAGGTAGTAACGAAACTTAGTACCCCAATGACTTTCGATACTTTCAGAATGTTCAATGGAATAGCTTTACAGAATTCTATAACCCTCGATTGATTACAGACCTGCCAACGTCAACCTCTCCCAAATTTGACACCGATATAATATGAAATAATGACACGCTGTGGTGTGACTGGGATAGAATCAAATATCAAGGCATTTTGATTGTGTTTATCATTACAACCTAATCTGATTGGTTATGTTCACGCCCAAGATTAATTTTCACACAAAAATGTTTTTCATCTCCATGTTTATACACCAGAACATCGACATCAACATTATAACGAGAATTGGAGACATAAAAAGCGTGGTTGGTAAGATAATTTGTATTCTGCAAATCACATTGATTGATCATTATGAAAATACTTTGACATTTTGTGTCAGTTGTTTAATTGGTGACTGGATCACAACACTTGAATTCAAATCGACCACATTCAACAGGTGATACAGTTGAAATGGTTAATAGTATCTCTATCATAGCAATAATCGGTTTGCCCTTAAGCCTAGAGATGGCTTGGAATTCTCGGTCAAAAACCTCTGGCCGGGGTCATCATCATGTCTTGATAGCTATAGAAGATGTTACCAAGTTCCAACTCAAAGAGGTTCTTTTTATTTTTGTATTATACACATGATGACGGTGAATAATCGAATTCATTTACTACCCAGGTGACGACGGTCGGTACCAATATAGACAGTAATGCAACCCGGGCGGACCATAATTACCCCATTCTGATTTCTAACCTCGTCCGACCCCGGGTGTGATGCGTTCGCCTGCAATTTAACGCGCGTCTTGGAATAACCTTAGTAACTGGATCTCCATACGTAATATAAGTTGTACCGTAAGGACAATGCTACTCTAATGAAATGCCACGCCTACTTAAGAGAGAATGAAGGCAAAAATTGTCGCGTCCCATAGTCAAAATATTGATGTTCTTAATAATTTCATATTTCTTTGCTAAAAAGCGTACGGTGATACATTTTTGTAGATGCAAAGCATACATCGTCCACTGGGTGTACTGTGATAACCGATCGAAAGTGCTAATAAGGTGTTGAAGTGAAACCCGTATGGTAATTAAGTGAAATTATTGGTAAGGTGAGTTGTCTTAGAGGCGTGCATGTTTGGCAATTACACTATATTGTATCATATTCCACCTGCTTATAAATTAAAATTAAAATACAAAGGATTTGAAACACGTGGCTGAGACGAAAACCAATGTAGGGGTCGCGTCAAAAACCAAGCCTAGCGTTCTACTATTAAACCATCGTAAACCGTATGCATCCATCGCGGGCTTTTCGCATATTTTCATAACCATGAATTTACTTTAGGGCGTTTTTATAGCCAGATGAACTTTGAACCCGATTCACATTTAAAAATATATGCATGTCAGCATGCGAAAAGTTAACTTGTTGAACGTCATCTTCGTTTTCGCAATGCAGCCTATGGATGCAAATAATAAACATACCCAAGTGTAAACTATCATACACAATCAACATGTTTTGTTCGCCATTTTGGGTCAAAGGTGATTATGATTTATTTTTCTTATTATTATGAAATATAATTATGAAATATCAATATCAGACTTTCCTTCAATCAGATCAAGACGTTATTCCCTCCGGGTTAAAAATATTGTCTAACGGAATCGTTGATACTATCCTGCATGCTACGAGTGCACGTGCGATATGTTTCCCTTAAAATTGCACTGAGTGGATGGCAGTGGCTTGCTAATTAGTTTTGGCGGGGCATGGGGGCCAAGTTCTCGTTAGAAATACGTCATCTTTTGCCCGAGGAGGTTTTTCTCGCCGACTGTAACTCCACACCTGAGTCGCGCTAACATTGGTGTTTCTAGAAACAAACATGAATCACAATATTGTGTAATGCTACATCTTTTGTTTTCTGAAGAAGTGGTAATTTATGCATCAATTTAGTCCTATAAGTCATTTTTAATTAGCGTTACCTTTAAAAATAAGTTTAGAACTTTCTTGGATGTTGAAATGTTCGTATCGTTTTGTTTGGGTGTCCTATCCAAGGTAAGGAACTATTTTGATCACACCGGTAAATTGACAGTGGTGGTCGTGGTGGAATGCGATCAGACACCACATGCGGGCATTAGTTCGGGTGACCGACCGCATCACAAGTTTTGACATTTTGAGATTCGTGAGCTGTACCCGGTTTCTTGAATATAAATTGAAAGACTCAATGAGAAACACTACACTCTTTTCGCATCAGTTTTTGTTAGTATGTACATGGTGTAAAATGTATTCGTGTTGTTTATAACAAGACTAATTCGCCAAATTAAGTGAGACATTTGATTGTAATAAAGCCGATGAGGTACTGATAGGCATAGCCACCACTAAATATGTGTAGATTACGAGTTTAATTTAGACGCTTTGGGTAAGTCACCCGCTGTTAAAGCAAAAATGCTACAATTTCGAAGTTCATAAGGGACATCTAAGTATAGTCATTTAGAGTATGTAATCCCGCTCTGGGATATGAATGTGTTAGCACTCGCTATATCAGGTGATATTTAACGGACATAACTCAAAGAGTTAAAATTCTCGTGCCGATACTGAAAATGAAATCGTCCGTTGTGTGTTTAGGACAGTATGTAACATCACCCGTGGGGCATCTAAAGCTCGTACATTGACTAAAATAAAAGACGTTATAGAATCGCACATAATTACTGTTTTAACTTTCATCGTGTGATATTAATGACACTAACCTTAAGTTTGATTGACCACATAATGCAAATTAGTTTACGCTCAATAGTTTTTCAAATCAGATTGATTCACATAATCAGTGATAATTATTGTAGTTGAACAAATAATTGTGATATTCACTGACCCAATATCCATTGAAATTCGAGGAAAAATATGTTGGTTTCAAAATTCGACGTGAGTATCATAAGAAAACAAAGCGTTCACATTTTAAGACAATAGGCCTATTGGTTAATGGTACAATGTACATGTAGATTGAAAAATCAGTGAAAGTGGAGAAAGAGGGTAGTTAAAATTATTACGCGTCTTTACCCAGTGAACGAAGACCTAGGGTTACCTGAGGTCATCAGCGCGCAGCTCCCGCTGTGTATGTAGTGAAGTCGCCCCGGGCATTCTAGGCTTCCACGGATGCCATTGGTTTCATGATACGGACCTAGCTAGCGCAAACGAATTTCGTTGCAAAAGTAAGCAAAGTTTATTTGTTTTCTAACACACCTGCCAAATCATAGAACATCCAGTCAGATTGACTAGGTATTTTGCGTTGACTAAGGATTGTTTTCACTGCATAACGACTTGTCTTTTGGTGTTATCATTATGAGTATTCAGTCCACGATCCAATAGTGTTACTGCCTTCGCCACTGTCTGCACCGGCCTGTATCAAGCAGCTAGTTGGGGTACGCATGAGCAATATATGGTCTTGGGTGTTCCGATTCCCTTGTAGTTTTTCTAATGTAAAACAATGTGTTATTAGTAGATTTATGACTGTTTTCAATTAAAAATACCTTCTCTTCACTATTTTACTATCTTAAAAAGCATTTGGGATGATAGCGTAAATCGTAGGCCTACATATAAAATCATAACCAATGATATGCATAGTCTTTATTATTCAAGAGAATGGTTATCCTCTAACTTATTTATGGCTTCTTATGTAGTGTAAAAAGCGGCGGTAATTTAGATCCCAACTTTTTTAAAGCAAACACTTCGGTGCTTTTGGCAGTTAAGCACATAAATAGCACAAAATGATGGAAGTGGCTTTCCTGTGTAGCATATCAAATCCTATATACCACGGTATCACAATAAAGGCTTTAAATCGGGATGGTCTGTCCGCCCGCCCGCCAAACAGTCAAAAGGCAGCGTATGGATAGTTCATCAATTAGCTTACGCAATTAGAGGGAAGTCTAAGAGCGTAACCCTATGCCTAGCGGGCTTGGGTGATTAGAAGGTAGGCCGGAAAATCCCCAAATTGTCTTACAAGCAAGAGTGGGCCGGCTATTGACCTTATCGTTCGAATTGAGGAGATCCTGCAACGCACAGAAATTATTTACACTACCCGATTAGCCTAGTTAAGAAAATTAAATCTGGCATTTAGATTTTTCAACTGTTATTGAAATACCCTAAGTGGTGGATGGGACAACTGTGTTTTTATTTTAAAGCCTCTACCACCGCCACAGCGGGTTTTACAGGTTTATAATTCGGCACTACAAAAGAACCATTTTGGCTGGGTTTGAACTTGGTCATGACTAGTTTCCTGCAAATTGAGAATATCATTGTTTTACAACCAAGAACTGAATGATTTATTATGATTTGTAAGTGTGCTACCATCTGACCATTGTGTTTACGAATGGATACAGTGAGGTGAAATCGGTATAAGTATGAGTCTTCTGGAGATGTAAACAATAAACCTATATGGTTGTCTATCACTGTCTATGTCATAATGCAGAGAAACATATGGGTAATGATGAAAAACTAAAATAGCTGACACGTTAATTGAATATGATTATGACAGAAAAACCAATACACTCAAATGTCGTGTACTGGTCATTTGATGAGCCCATCAACTTAGCTGAGGACTTCATTACTGACCATTTTAAGATGACAGTTCGTATTAAGTTCCGCGGTATGAACCAATCTCGATTAAATCTCGTCTCTCTATTTTAAGCCACCAGACTCTTACGCCGTACTTATCGTCTGTTAATACATTTCAATTAGAAGCACTGCGCCGTTTGACGTGGCATTACGTGGAAGAGATGGCTCATCGACGCTGAATGAGACAAAACGCTTGTTGGAGGAAATTGCATTGTCTCACTACAAGTTTTTATTGGCAATGTATTTCCACAATGTTACTGTGAATAACCGTTGACACTTAATTGTTTCTTCTTTGGTGTACTTGCTCAATGACTGTTCAGATCAAGTTGACAGAGATTATGTGACTAGTACTTGGTATCTACTCAATCAATCCAAGTTTGCCACCCTTGTCCAGGTGCGGTTGTGTAATTCGGGTAATTGAATGTAAAGGAAGAACCAGATTTTAGTCGGTAATAGTGTTTAAGAGTTAGAGGGTCTATAACGTCATTTACAGAGAGGTGTTGTCCGGCTGGGACGGACGGATTGGGTAAGGGGAATGACCAGTGATAGCCTAATGTTGACTGTCGTGTCATCGACCCCAACACGTAACCTCATACCATTCTTTGCTTACGATGATAGACCTAGGTACCGCCTTCCTTATGGTATATTAGGAAGAGTGTATCCCAAACATAGCATCTTGCATATCTAAGTTGCAGGGATTTCTTGCTTTAGGGTGTGTTGTCCCGGCATGAGGTCAGATGTGTTCGCTAGAGGGCTGTTGCTGTGGTTTACTCAAACGATGGTCTGTCGTGGTCATTGTGATCATTATGTACAGTAGGATCATTGCATTTTCTGCAAAGTGATAGCTTGGTCTTCTAGTTGCAGCCTTAGGGTCCCTAACTGTCATCAAATGCAACCATAACTTCACGTAGAAATTTGTGGTATGTGTAGTACCAAGAGAGTGGCAAGGGTGTACGCGTTAAGGTAAACTATTAATTGCAGAGCGATCTTCTCTCCCATGACACCCTGAAGGCAAAAGACATCAAGATTGGCTGGCTATCAGATAGGAAGGAAACCACAACATTGATTATAACCTATGAATACTAACTAAAGATTGTAACGAGATAACCAATATAACCAGTGCCAACATTTTGACATGTCATAGGTCATAGAGCTGAACATGACGTCTGATTGGTTTTTAGAGTCCAATGTCTTATGTTATAATACATTGAATTGAACAGCAATCATCAGTAGGAGACTCTGGTAAATCCGGATTCTTATAACAATAACATTGATCAGCATTACAAAACTATACACAAACAATAGTATCCAATCGTGTAAATGTTCAAAATGGTAGATCTTCGGTTAGTAAAACCATAGTTACCATGGTTACTGGAAAGCATGGTAAAACGTGTAAAACATTAATGAATATTCAGACACCGATTTCATTCATCATTTTGTTCCTTCAATGAATGAATGAATCTTTGAATGCAAAACAAAAACTAAATAGAAGATCCAATAAAAAACAATACGAGGAGCCTTCATTTCCTTCATATAGTAGTTAGTACCATCGTTCCCAAGCTCTCCAAAAGACAATTTCATGCCTCTTATTACATGGCTATATCATCCATTTTCCCCCAACTGAATGGCGCAAAGCTACATGACATCAAACAAGAGTTCAAGTCATTTGAGACGTTTAGGAGACAAATAAGTTGGCCGATAAGTGATGATGATGGATGGTAAAGCTCTTATCTTTGATGTATATGTATGTTATACAAGGCATCATGGCAACTATGCCAAAGTAGACTCTTATGATGAAAATGTCAACCATTGATGATCAAACCAAGAACGCTGATATTCAAAAGACTTTGCAATCATACGGTAGTGTGTCCAACCCATACACGCGTGATGCGATGTTTATCTAGATAATGTTCTTCAATTATGACAAATGTTTTTAAAATCCTCAACAATGTTTAATGGATTGTGGTAATATGCATGTTTCAATTTTGTTTTGTTTTTATGATGCACGATTGATGTGAAGTTTTAAGGGATTACGCGCTTGCCCATGATGGTTTATAACTTTGTCGACTAATCACGCAAGTTTATCCACAAGGTCTTACTAAATGTTCGATTTTGCCTTTGGGTCTCATGAATGTTTCAATAACATTGGAACACCATGGATAAACGTATATAAAAATAAGTCTATAGTTGAGATGTCACTGTATGTTATTGGGATTTAGGTGGTGCTTCTACGCCTATGGCTATTGCTCCATATTCGATTAAGAAATATAAAAACATGTTAAACTTGTTGAAAATAATGGTTTGAGACCGTCAATATGAAAATGCATTAGTCGTCTTCAAATGGTATTAGTTTCTAAGTCTGTTAAAACAAAATCCATATCTTTTTTAATTTCTGTACTCAGTAGAAGCATTAAGAAATGCAGTTGAAACAGCATTTATCCTTTAAATTGCCTAAGGGACAACGATACGGGACTTTATCTGTCAGTTGCGTACACATCTCAAAATAGATATAAATATTCACAGACACTGCCGTTGATGCATTAACCCTTTTTTCTTTTTATGGAAATTTTACCAAATTGTATAGCCAACATACCACCAATAAAATGTTCTAGTGTATCCATGCACTAGGCAACAACAAAATCCCACGAGATTTTACGAGATTTCTACCAGCAAATCGGTACGACCTTTCCCGTCATGCATGCTTGCCAAGGAGACGTAAAGACTAGAAACATTCTGTATTTCTTCAATTGAATCCAGACATAATTCTATACCAATGTTTCACGAAAACCAAATAAAACCACAAAATCGTCGATTTTACAATGAATGTTCCCTATGATTTTCACGCACGCGTCCTTCTGATGTACAAGAACAATTGCGTTCAGTTACGCAGTAATTGCAAGATATCACTCATATGATTACCACGCTTTGAAGATTTTCCCGTTTGTGAAATAATTGCAGGTTGTACCTAGTATCACGGTCATAACGTTGATTGGGATGTACTTACTCGACATGAATAGTGGCTTGTCTTTCAGTTTTCGGTATTTAAAATATACAATTTGCTATTCTACAAGGGGCAATGAACGACTGATCTAGCTACCTAAGAGAGCACATTAGGTTTTTTATCAAGCGCATAGGTGTAAATACCGTAACCCTACTTGGATGTAAACACAAGATGGTCGTGTTTTTCAAGGGCAGCGTTGAGAGATTTAACTGGAGCAACCGAACTGCTGAAAGGCGCCGAGAAGGCTGAGACACATATGGAAGATCTTTGCTGATGCGCAAGTTCATCAATCTGACCCAACCTCTACAACGTGACAGATACATATTATGTTACCGAAAAATTTATAAAATGTATTTATTACAATTAATAAAAAGGAAAACTGATCAGACGATCATTTAGCAAAGACATGGCGCCATTTTAGAGGGCGCCATTTGTGACGCAAGTGAACAAGAAAAGTGCTTCAAGGATACGCGCGCGTGCGGTGTTATGCACTATCAATTAGGCGTTACTGTGACCATTTATCAGTCACGCTAGCTTATTATATTATCTTTATTAGTCTATGGTACAGGTGTTAGATATCCTATCCACAACCCTTATTAAGCTATTTCAATGAGCACAATTTACAGTCATTTCAATACCAAGAATAACTCTTTCATTTGGTTCTCGAGGCAAGGTATTTGGTCTGCCTTTGGGCTGAATATGATCCTTGAAGTAACGCAACATAACAATCCTTAATTTTATCAAAATTATAGCTAACTTGTCACAGTAATCAACTTCAAATATTGGAAATAACCATGTGTAATATGATTACGTATGTATGATCATATTTATGAAATGTCTTCTGCATGTGAATCTCAACACAAAGGCGTGGAGCCTTACGGACAACGAATAATGGTTAAGGTTAGCACAAGACGAATTCACTTAAAAAGCATATCTATTAGAAAACGCCTTCCTTATTTCTTTTCTTTTAACTTTACTTAACTAACCACAGCTAGTATTCCGGTCGATGCCTCGCGGTAACATAAATGGATTTGCCATTTAAATAAAATACTGAAGCCCTTTTATGCTTTTAGAACAAATAATACCTTCGTTTACAAATTTCTCTACAGACCTCTAAGTTCCCCCTTTTAAAATAAGATGTAGTTGCCTTTAGCTATTCGGCATTTTCGCCCGTGTTCATGCCTTAAAACATTTCCTTCCAACGACGCCTACGGTGACGTAGCCGCCAATGGCTTTATTGCCGCTACATCAGCAGCAGTATCAGTCGAGGTAGAGACCTTGCCGAAGGAACAAGCCAGGGGCTAGGAAACGGGGAGCTATCTCAATTTCACACAATCGCGACGTACTGTGTTAAATATAATATTGTTTTATCAAATGGTTCGCTGTAATACTGCCATTTATACAATTAATCGTTTTAGCATCACTTCATCATCCAAGCGAACAACTACAAATTTGTGATTGGTAATTACTATAGGTGTCATCGGGGATGACCTTAAAACAATTAAGAAACTACCATAAGCAGGCGACAGACCTGTAGCAAAAGACGGGCCGGGAGGGAAGCTATACATGTTAATATACATTCTGACATCTAAATTGTCTACCTTGTCATTGTTAGATTCTGCCTTAAGATACTTTAAGATCGAGGAAAATTAGCTATAAGCAGGTTAGGAAACACTAGAAATCAAGGGAAATAAAATATGTGGCTTTGTTTAAATTTGGAATTAAAAGTAACTTTGGAATAAATGAAAATCTAAATATCTTCAAAAACAACGGCCTATTATTAATAATCGCGTTGAAACAAAAAACGATATCTAGTTCTATCAACTAATCGTATCTACACATTATGTTGTTGTTTACTAGGCCATAAATGTGAGACAAGAAAGACAACATTGGCAGGTGCGTTAAAACAACTTTGATTAAAATCAGTGCTTCACAGAAGCGGAATCTTATACAGTACAGGACGTATAGATTTCCGTGCTTCCATCTGGTCATGCCACCTGTATTGAATGGAGTGGTTACCGCGCCATTGTCAGCCAAAGCTCACTAAGTAATCACTCTTTTTATTTAAGAAAACAATCTCTCCACTTTTTTGATATTCGATTTTCTCTGCCTTTTCAATTCAGGACGAACGGGAGGAAGATACTGTTGTTTTGCTGACGTAGACAATGATGGGGTGACAATGATAAGAGTTACTTTACACCTTTGTGTGTTTTTTCTTCACAAATCTTGTCGTGTGAGTGATAATGTGAAAATTTGGAAGGATGGATTTGCGTTTTAAATCTGCGACACTTGAACAGTTTTAGTGAAAGGTGATGCTACATTGCAGTACTTCTTACAATACAGTTGCAATTGTTTTGGAAAGAAGAATAACCATCAGAAGAGTTGACGTAAGGACGTCAAGTTAAAGAGTGACCTTAAACGACCGGCCACGTTATGACTGGACTTTGGCGTGTCCGGTCCGACCGGACACAGTCTGAAAGCTAAGCCAATATTGAGATATTGACTTGACGGACACACGCCTTTTTTTACACGTGTGTTGATTGGCATTTAGGTCTGACACTTTCCTATTTTAACGCAACCTAAACAGACCATAACCAAACTAAATCTTGAAATAGAGCAGTACAACGCCATTTTAAAAAATATGGGGCATACTATTTTAGATTAAATTATAAGCATTTTGATTGGTGATAAGTGACACGTTTTGATGAGCAACTATATCCGGTGACGGATCCTGTCATTTTGTAATCATCCTAACAATATTGCTAGACACCTTATAGCATAATAGAAATATCCTATATTATGAGAGAAACATGACGTGTGAGGTAGATCACCTTGTCGGATGGTACTTGTTAGATCTTTGTCGCGAATGTGATGACAAGCTGGGACAAACTTGCGTCTAGACTATTTCGTCAGGGGGTAAAGATAGCTGATGTTTTTGTTGGCCAACCATTCATTTCCACCTTACATCATGATGTCATCTATATTGCATATTGCTCATTAGCTAGATGACTTTTTGAACGGATTAGTTCCTTTCATGATAATAGCTAAAATTGACTATAATATGATATAAATATCATAAGTTTAGTTAACAAGATCAAGGGCTACACACGTGACGTATGACATGGTTTCAGAGAGTAAACAACAAAGGCCATCAATTTAGGAATTTATTTGATCCAGCACCGTCATTTGTCATAGATAGGCACTATATAGGTTGGGCCATAATATAATTGTTATTATACAATAAGTCCGATTCTCTTCTACCGAAATATAGCGCATCTGCCATTACTAATTGATTCCATTATACAACAGACTAACAATTACTCGAAACTTTCAGTTTTATGTGACCATGAGATTCGGTATTACTAAGGCTAATCAACAACTGATCTTTTAATCCAGATGCATCTCTTAATAATTCGGTAGTGCATATTTGGCTTGAAAGATATAGATATACAAACATAAATTAATTTGAACTTTGGAGCTTTCTGAATGTTAAACGCACAAAGAAAAATGCCTTAACAATAATATTTATCCATGAAGAACTAACCAGCGTTGGTTCATGCTATCAGTAGTGAATGGTTTCATTTTAACCCGATATTCAAGTGCAATAACAGGATATTCTATACCAATCCTACAGAGACACTATACAATACTAGCACTTCCTCCCTAACGCCCTCTCGGAGTACCAACAAAACAATATCTCAATGGTAAAAGTCTTAAGAAGCAAGAGGATCGCGATAATATCTGACAGACACATCCACCTATATCATTGGCATCTCTCTCTTTCTAGTTGTGCGGCTCTCCTTTGACCGTGTTACACTGGCGCCATGATAGTAGCTCCCATAATGCAAAGCTTTCATAGGTCGTTTCGGGTCAACGATACTAGTGTTGAAAATGATCAATTACTGCAGAAAAAACTGAAGGCATCCGGATAAATGGTAAAATTTAGAAATTGTCAATATAGATCATCGCATTTGTTGAAAAATTAATGAATAGAACGGAAATATTTAAACCAAATACTGAAATTAGTTAATGTCACATATAAGTAGAAAGTAGAGTTTTATTTTGTTTTGTTATGGTTTCCGGATCTGAGAAGAATGAACAATTTATCACCGAAGTAAAGGTTCATGAAGGTAGCCCTTCACTACAAAACACTATAATAATAGTAGCTATCTATGGACGTATTATGTCGACGTAATCATGGTAATGTACTGTCAAAAGTTATGTTGCGGCCAGTTATGAACTAGGGACCAGGAATGCCCAATTTCGACATGTAACTCACATCTCTCAGGCGTTTAATTTTGAACTGCTGACTCCAATCCACCTAGACACCCTCATTTGATAATTTCACAGTCGTTACACAATCCATGATGATGTAGATCAACTAGGGATGCTACATCCATCAGGTAATGGCCACGGGCAAGGGGCCAGTACTAACACGATTTCAGGAAACCAATATCACCACCCGCTACACGCTACGATATCAATGGTGATACGCGAGGAGTAGCAAGATGGGACTTCGCCAAGGTGCGAATGGAAGCCGTCTACGTCTGACACGCCAAGGAAAGACGCTAAATATTTAGAAAGTAAACAGCATAGGTAGATACACCACTCCAGGGCACAAACAACGTTCCTGCAGATGTCGTTGACCAGGGAGGCATTATAACCCCTCCTACATCATCATACAGATAGCGCAATACACTCCGTGCGTGTGTTACGGCCCAATACGTGCAAAAGCCCAATACGTGCAAATTTGCACGTATTGGGCTTAAATAGAAAAAAATGACAAATAAATTATTCTTTGGCCCAATACGTGCTAAAAAAAATTTGAACTCTAAATTTTGAAAATATTCTATTAGGCAACCACTCTCCCTCTGAAAGCTTCAAACAATGACTATGTTTAGTCGACCCTGCTTGATTCGACCAGAAGTAAATTGGTCCAAATGTTTAAATGGCTGTAAATGGTCAATAATGTTATGTTGAAGCTATTCCAGTAATAAAGCACCCTCCCTCTGAATTTTTTTTAAATCAAAAGCTACTGAACTCGACCTACGTCCAATTCGTCCCGACATACCCATGCCCTTCTAATCAGTAATATTAAATTCAGCTTTAAATCTCTTTAATTTAACTTACACCCTCCCTCTGAAAAATTTAAATCATAAGCTACTGAACTCGACCTACGTCCATTTCGTCCCGACATACCCATGCCCCTATAATCAGTAATATTAAATTCAGCTTTAAATCTCTTTAATTTAACTTACACCCTCCCTCTGAAATATTTAAATCATAAGCTACTGATCTCGACCTACGTCCATTTCGTCCCGACATAACCATGCCCCCCCCCCTATAATCAGTAATATTAAATTCAACTATAAACATCTTTCTTTTAACTTACACCCTCCCTCTGAAATATTTCAATCGTACCTTGAAATATTTCAATCGTACCTTACAAAACTCGACCTACGTCCATTTCGTCCCGACATAACCATGCCCCTATAATAAGTAATATTAAATTCAGCTATAAATATCTTTCCTTTAACTTACACCCTCCCTCTGAAATATTAAATCGTCCAACAATTGACTCGACATGAAATGTTGAACAAAAAATATTGGGCTTAGGTTTCTTAAATAGGTAAAAAGACGATTTTTTTTCTCGACAGATTGAAGGTAATAAGACATAATAGAAGTCATATATAAACTAAACAGATGTTTCTAGATCATTTTTCAATTTTTTTTTTTTTGCACGTATTGGGCTGAGGTTGAAATTTTCTGAAATATCAACAATAAGACGGTTTTTTCGACAGATTGAAGGTAATGAGACATAATAGAAGTCATATATAAACTAAACAGATGTTTCTAGATCATTTGTCAAAAAAATATTTTTTTTGCACGTATTGGGCTGAGGTTGAAATTTTCTTAAATATCAACAATAAGACGCTTTTTTCGACAGATTGAAGGTAATAAGACATAATAGAAGTCATATATAAACTAAACAGATGTTTCTAGATCATTTTTCAAAAAAATATTTTTTTTGCACGTATTGGGCTGAGGTTGACATTTTCTTAAATATCAACAATAAGACGCTTTTTTCGACAGATTGAAGGTAATAAGACATAATAGAAGTCATATATAAACTAAACAGATGTTTCTAGATCATTTTTCAAAAAAATATTTTTTTTGCACGTATTGGGCTGAGGTTGAAATTTTCTTAAATATCAACAATAAGACGGTTTTTTCGACAGATTGAAGGTAATAAGACATAATAGAAGTCATATATAAACTAAACAGATGTTTCTAGATCATTTTTCAAAAAAATATTTTTTATGCACGTATTGGGCTGAGGTTGAAATTTTCTTAAATATCAACAATAAGACGGTGTTTTCGACAGATTGAAGGTAATAAGACATAATAGAAGTCATATATAAACTAAACAGATGTTTCTAGATCATTTTTCAAAAAAATATTTTTTTTGCACGTATTGGGCTGAGGTTGAAATTTTCTTAAATATCAACAATAAGACGGTGTTTTCGACAGATTGAAGGTAATAAGACATAATAGAAGTCATATATAAACTAAACAGATGTTTCTAGATCATTTTTCAAAAAAATATTTTTTTTGCACGTATTGGGCTGAGGTTGACATTTTCTTAAATATCAACAATAAGACGCTTTTTTCGACAGATTGAAGGTAATAAGACATAATAGAAGTCATATATAAACTAAACAGATGTTTCTAGATCATTTTTCAAAAAAATATTTTTTTTGCACGTATTGGGCTGAGGTTGAAATTTTCTTAAATATCAACAATAAGACGCTTTTTTCGACAGATTGAAGGTAATAAGACATAATAGAAGTCATATATAAACTAAACAGATGTTTCTAGATCATTTTTCAAAAAAATATTTTTTATGCACGTATTGGGCTGAGGTTGAAATTTTCTTAAATATCAACAATAAGACGGTGTTTTCGACAGATTGAAGGTAATAAGACATAATAAAAGTCATATATAAACTAAACAGATGTTTCTAGATCATTTTTCAAAAAAATATTTTTTAGCACGTATTGGGCTGAGGTTGAAATTTTCTTAATTATCAACAATAAGACGGTTTTTTCGACAGATTGAAGGTAATAAGACATAATAAAAGTCATATATAAACTAAACAGATATTTCTAGATCATTTTTCCAAAAAAATTTTTTTTGCACGTATTGGGCTGAGGTTGACATTTTCTTAAATATCAACAATAAGACGGTTTTTTCGACAGATTGAAGGTAATAAGACATAATAGAAGTCATATATAAACTAAACAGATGTTTCTAGATCATTTTTCAAAAAAATATTTTTTTTGCATGTATTGGGCTGAGGTTGAAATTTTCTTAAATATCAACAATAAGACGCTTTTTTCGACAGATTGAAGGTAATAAGACATAATAAAAGTCATATATAAACTAAACAGATGTTTCTAGATCATTTTTCATTTTTTTTTTTTTTTGCACGTATTGGGCTGAGGTTGAAATTTTCTTAAATATCAACAATAAGACGGTTTTTTCGACAGATTGAAGGTAATAAGACATAATAGAAGTCATATATAAACTAAACAGATGTTTCTAGATCATTTTTCAAAAAAATATTTTTTTTGCACGTATTGGGCTGAGGTTGAAATTTTCTTAAATATCAACAATAAGACGCTTTTTTCGACAGATTGAAGGTAATAAGACATAATAGAAGTCATATATAAACTAAACAGATGTTTCTAGATCATTTTTCAAAAAAATATTTTTTATGCACGTATTGGGCTGAGGTTGAAATTTTCTTAAATATCAACAATAAGACGGTGTTTTCGACAGATTGAAGGTAATAAGACATAATAGAAGTCATATATAAACTAAACAGATGTTTCTAGATCATTTTTCAAAAAAATATTTTTTTTGCATGTATTGGGCTGAGGTTGAAATTTTCTTAAATATCAACAATAAGACGCTTTTTTCGACAGATTGAAGGTAATAAGACATAATAAAAGTCATATATAAACTAAACAGATGTTTCTAGATCATTTTTCAATTTTTTTTTTTTTTTGCACGTATTGGGCTGAGGTTGAGGTTGAAATAAATATCAACAATAAGACGCTTTTTTCGACAGATTGAAGGTAATAAGACATAATAGAAGTCATATATAAACTAAACAGATGTTTCTAGATCATTTTTCAACAAAAAAATTTTTTTTGCACGTATTGGGCTGAGGTTGAAATTTTCTTAAATATCAACAATAAGACGCTTTTTTCGACAGATTGAAGGTAATAAGACATAATAGAAGTCATATATAAACTAAACAGATGTTTCTAGATCATTTTTCAAAAAAATATTTTTTTTGCATGTATTGGGCTGAGGTTGAAATTTTCTTAAATATCAACAATAAGACGCTTTTTTCGACAGATTGAAGGTAATAAGACATAATAAAAGTCATATATAAACTAAACAGATGTTTCTAGATCATTTTTCAATTTTTTTTTTTTTTTGCACGTATTGGGCTGAGGTTGAGGTTGAAATAAATATCAACAATAAGACGCTTTTTTCGACAGATTGAAGGTAATAAGACATAATAGAAGTCATATATAAACTAAACAGATGTTTCTAGATCATTTTTCAACAAAAAAATTTTTTTTGCACGTATTGGGCTGAGGTTGAAATTTTCTTAAATATCAACAATAAGACGCTTTTTTCGACAGATTGAAGGTAATAAGACATAATAAAAGTCATATATAAACTAAACAGATGTTTCTAGATCATTTTTCAAAAAAATATTTTTTTGCACGTATTGGGCTGAGGTTGAAATTTTCTTAATTATCAACAATAAGACGGTTTTTTCGACAGATTGAAGGTAATAAGACATAATAAAAGTCATATATAAACTAAACAGATATTTCTAGATCATTTTTCAAAAAAAATTTTTTTTGCACGTATTGGGCTGAGGTTGACATTTTCTTAAATATCAACAATAAGACGGTTTTTTCGACAGATTGAAGGTAATAAGACATAATAGAAGTCATATATAAACTAAACAGATGTTTCTAGATCATTTTTCAAAAAAATATTTTTTTTGCATGTATTGGGCTGAGGTTGAAATTTTCTTAAATATCAACAATAAGACGCTTTTTTCGACAGATTGAAGGTAATAAGACATAATAAAAGTCATATATAAACTAAACAGATGTTTCTAGATCATTTTTCATTTTTTTTTTTTTTGCACGTATTGGGCTGAGGTTGAAATTTTCTTAAATATCAACAATAAGACGGTTTTTTCGACAGATTGAAGGTAATAAGACATAATAGAAGTCATATATAAACTAAACAGATGTTTCTAGATCATTTTTCAAAAAAATATTTTTTTTGCATGTATTGGGCTGAGGTTGAAATTTTCTTAAATATCAACAATAAGACGCTTTTTTCGACAGATTGAAGGTAATAAGACATAATAAAAGTCATATATAAACTAAACAGATGTTTCTAGATCATTTTTCATTTTTTTTTTTTTGCACGTATTGGGCTGAGGTTGAAATTTTCTTAAATATCAACAATAAGACGGTTTTTTCGACAGATTGAAGGTAATAAGACATAATAGAAGTCATATATAAACTAAACAGATGTTTCTAGATCATTTTTCAAAAAAATATTTTTTTTGCACGTATTGGGCTGAGGTTGAAATTTTCTTAAATATCAACAATAAGACGCTTTTTTCGACAGATTGAAGGTAATAAGACATAATAGAAGTCATATATAAACTAAACAGATGTTTCTAGATCATTTTTCAAAAAAATATTTTTTTTGCACGTATTGGGCTGAGGTTGAAATTTTCTTAAATATCAACAATAAGACGCTTTTTTCGACAGATTGAAGGTAATAAGACATAATAAAAGTCATATATAAACTAAACAGATGTTTCTAGATCATTTTTCAAAAAAATATTTTTTTGCACGTATTGGGCTGAGGTTGAAATTTTCTTAATTATCAACAATAAGACGGTTTTTTCGACAGATTGAAGGTAATAAGACATAATAAAAGTCATATATAAACTAAACAGATGTTTCTAGATCATTTTTCAAAAAAAAATTTTTTTGCACGTATTGGGCTGAGGTTGACATTTTCTTAAATATCAACAATAAGACGGTTTTTTCGACAGATTGAAGGTAATAAGACATAATAGAAGTCATATATAAACTAAACAGATGTTTCTAGATCATTTTTCAAAAAAATATTTTTTTTGCATGTATTGGGCTGAGGTTGAAATTTTCTTAAATATCAACAATAAGACGCTTTTTTCGACAGATTGAAGGTAATAAGACATAATAAAAGTCATATATAAACTAAACAGATGTTTCTAGATCATTTTTCATTTTTTTTTTTTTTTGCACGTATTGGGCTGAGGTTGAAATTTTCTTAAATATCAACAATAAGACGCTTTTTTCGACAGATTCAAGGTAATAAGACATAATAGAAGTCATATATAAACTAAACAGATGTTTCTAGATCATTTTTCAAAAAAATATTTTTTTTGCACGTATTGGGCTGAGGTTGAAATTTTCTTAAATATCAACAATAAGACGCTTTTTTCGACAGATTGAAGGTAATAAGACATAATAGAAGTCATATATAAACTAAACAGATGTTTCTAGATCATTTTTCAAAAAAATATTTTTTATGCACGTATTGGGCTGAGGTTGAAATTTTCTTAAATATCAACAATAAGACGGTGTTTTCGATAGATTGAAGGTAATAAGACATAATAGAAGTCATATATAAACTAAACAGATGTTTCTAGATCATTTTTCAAAAAATATTTTTTTTGCACGTATTGGGCTGAGGTTGAAATTTTCTTAAATATCAACAATAAGACGGTTTTTTCGACAGATTGAAGGTAATAAGACATAATAAAAGTCATATATAAACTAAACAGATGTTTCTAGATCATTTTTCAAAAAAATATTTTTTTTGCACGTATTGGGCTGAGGTTGACATTTTCTTAAATATCAACAATAAGACGGTTTTTTCGACAGATTGAAGGTAATAAGACATAATAGAAGTCATATATAAACTAAACAGATGTTTCTAGATCATTTTTCAAAAAAAAAATTTTTTTGCACGTATTGGGCTGAGGTTGAAATTTTCTTAAATATCAACAATAAGACGGTTTTTTCGACAGATTGAAGGTAATAAGACATAATAGAAGTCATATATAAACTAAACAGATGTTTCTAGATCATTTTTCAAAAAAATATTTTTTTTGCACGTATTGGGCTGAGGTTGAAATTTTCTTAAATATCAACAATAAGACGCTTTTTTCGACAGATTGAAGGTAATAAGACATAATAAAAGTCATATATAAACTAAACAGATGTTTCTAGATCATTTTTCACAAAAAAATTTTTGTGCACGTATTGGGCTGAGGTTGACATTTTCTTAAATATCAACAATAAGACGGTTTTTTTCGACAGATTGAAGGTAATAAGACATAATAGAAGTCATATATAAACTAAACAGATGTTTCTAGATCATTTTTCAAAAAAATATTTTTTTTGCACGTATTGGGCTGAGGTTGAAATTTTCTTAAATATCAACAATAAGACGGTTTTTTCGACAGATTGAAGGTAATAAGACATAATAAAAGTCATATATAAACTAAACAGATGTTTCTAGATCATTTTTCAAAAAAATATTTTTTATGCACGTATTGGGCTGAGGTTGAAATTTTCTTAAATATCAACAATAAGACGGTTTTTTCGACAGATTGAAGGTAATAAGACATAATAGAAGTCATATATAAACTAAACAGATGTTTCTAGATCATTTTTTAAAGTCATATATAAACTAAACAGATGTTTCTAGATCATTTTTCATTTTATTTTTTTTTGCACGTATTGGGCTGAGGTTGAAATTTTCTTAAATATCAACAATAAGACGCTTTTTTCGACAGATTGAAGGTAATAAGACATAATAAAAGTCATATATTATAAACTAAACAGATGTTTCTAGATCATTTTTCAATTTTTTTTTTTTTTTGCACGTATTGGGCTGAGGTTGAGGTTGAAATAAATATCAACAATAAGACGCTTTTTTCGACAGATTGAAGGTAATAAGACATAATAGAAGTCATATATAAACTAAACAGATGTTTCTAGATCATTTTTCAACAAAAAATTTTTTTTTGCACGTATTGGGCTGAGGTTGAAATTTTCTTAAATATCAACAATAAGACGCTTTTTTCGACAGATTGAAGGTAATAAGACATAATAAAAGTCATATATAAACTAAACAGATGTTTCTAGATCATTTTTCAAAAAAATATTTTTTTGCACGTATTGGGCTGAGGTTGACATTTTCTTAAATATCAACAATAAGACGGTTTTTTCGACAGATTGAAGGTAATAAGACATAATAGAAGTCATATATAAACTAAACAGATGTTTCTAGATCATTTTTCAAAAAAATATTTTTTTGGCATGTATTGGGCTGAGGTTGAAATTTTCTTAAATATCAACAATAAGACGCTTTTTTCGACAGATTGAAGGTAATAAGACATAATAAAAGTCATATATAAACTAAACAGATGTTTCTAGATCATTTTTCATTTTTTTTTTTTTTGCACGTATTGGGCTGAGGTTGAAATTTTCTTAAATATCAACAATAAGACGGTTTTTTCGACAGATTGAAGGTAATAAGACATAATAGAAGTCATATATAAACTAAACAGATGTTTCTAGATCATTTTTCAAAAAAATATTTTTTTTGCATGTATTGGGCTGAGGTTGAAATTTTCTTAAATATCAACAATAAGACGCTTTTTTCGACAGATTGAAGGTAATAAGACATAATAAAAGTCATATATAAACTAAACAGATGTTTCTAGATCATTTTTCATTTTTTTTTTTTTTGCACGTATTGGGCTGAGGTTGAAATTTTCTTAAATATCAACAATAAGACGGTTTTTTCGACAGATTGAAGGTAATAAGACATAATAGAAGTCATATATAAACTAAACAGATGTTTCTAGATCATTTTTCAAAAAAATATTTTTTTTGCACGTATTGGGCTGAGGTTGAAATTTTCTTAAATATCAACAATAAGACGCTTTTTTCGACAGATTGAAGGTAATAAGACATAATAGAAGTCATATATAAACTAAACAGATGTTTCTAGATCATTTTTCAAAAAAATATTTTTTATGCACGTATTGGGCTGAGGTTGAAATTTTCTTAAATATCAACAATAAGACGGTTTTTTCGACAGATTGAAGGTAATAAGACATAATAGAAGTCATATATAAACTAAACAGATGTTTCTAGATCATTTTTCAAAAAAATATTTTTTTTGCACGTATTGGGCTGAGGTTGAAATTTTCTTAAATATCAACAATAAGACGCTTTTTTCGACAGATTGAAGGTAATAAGACATAATAAAAGTCATATATAAACTAAACAGATGTTTCTAGATCATTTTTCAAAAAAATATTTTTTTGCACGTATTGGGCTGAGGTTGAAATTTTCTTAATTATCAACAATAAGACGGTTTTTTCGACAGATTGAAGGTAATAAGACATAATAAAAGTCATATATAAACTAAACAGATGTTTCTAGATCATTTTTCAAAAAAAATTTTTTTTGCACGTATTGGGCTGAGGTTGAAATTTTCTTAAATATCAACAATAAGACGCTTTTTTCGACAGATTGAAGGTAATAAGACATAATAAAAGTCATATATAAACTAAACAGATGTTTCTAGATCATTTTTCATTTTTTTTTTTTTTTGCACGTATTGGGCTGAGGTTGAAATTTTCTTAAATATCAACAATAAGACGGTTTTTTCGACAGATTGAAGGTAATAAGACATAATAGAAGTCATATATAAACTAAACAGATGTTTCTAGATCATTTTTCAAAAAAATATTTTTTTTGCACGTATTGGGCTGAGGTTGAAATTTTCTTAAATATCAACAATAAGACGCTTTTTTCGACAGATTGAAGGTAATAAGACATAATAGAAGTCATATATAAACTAAACAGATGTTTCTAGATCATTTTTCAAAAAAATATTTTTTATGCACGTATTGGGCTGAGGTTAAAATTTTCTTAAATATCAACAATAAGACGGTGTTTTCGACGGATTGAAGGTAATAAGACATAATAGAAGTCATATATAAACTAAACAGATGTTTCTAGATCATTTTTCAAAAAAATATTTTTTTTGCACGTATTGGGCTGAGGTTGAAATTTTCTTAAATATCAACAATAAGACGGTTTTTTCGACAGATTGAAGGTAATAAGACATAATAAAAGTCATATATAAACTAAACAGATGTTTCTAGATCATTTTTCAAAAAAATATTTTTTTTGCACGTATTGGGCTGAGGTTGACATTTTCTTAAATATCAACAATAAGACGGTTTTTTCGACAGATTGAAGGTAATAAGACATAATAGAAGTCATATATAAACTAAACAGATGTTTCTAGATCATTTTTCAAAAAAATATTTTTTTTGCACGTATTGGGCTGAGGTTGAAATTTTCTTAAATATCAACAATAAGACGGTTTTTTTCGACAGATTGAAGGTAATAAGACATAATAGAAGTCATATATAAACTAAACAGATGTTTCTAGATCATTTTTCAAAAAAATATTTTTTTTGCACGTATTGGGCTGAGGTTGAAATTTTCTTAAATATCAACAATAAGACGCTTTTTTCGACAGATTGAAGGTAATAAGACATAATAAAAGTCATATATAAACTAAACAGATGTTTCTAGATCATTTTTCACAAAAATTTTTTTGTGCACGTATTGGGCTGAGGTTGACATTTTCTTAAATATCAACAATAAGACGGTTTTTTTCGACAGATTGAAGGTAATAAGACATAATAGAAGTCATATATAAACTAAACAGATGTTTCTAGATCATTTTTCAAAAAAATATTTTTTTTGCACGTATTGGGCTGAGGTTGAAATTTTCTTAAATATCAACAATAAGACGGTTTTTTCGACAGATTGAAGGTAATAAGACATAATAAAAGTCATATATAAACTAAACAGATGTTTCTAGATCATTTTTCAAAAAAATATTTTTTATGCACGTATTGGGCTGAGGTTGAAATTTTCTTAAATATCAACAATAAGACGGTTTTTTCGACAGATTGAAGGTAATAAGACATAATAGAAGTCATATATAAACTAAACAGATGTTTCTAGATCATTTTTTAAAGTCATATATAAACTAAACAGATGTTTCTAGATCATTTTTCATTTTATTTTTTTTTGCACGTATTGGGCTGAGGTTGACATTTTCTTAAATATCAACAATAAGACGCTTTTTTCGACAGATTGAAGGTAATAAGACATAATAGAAGTCATATATAAACTAAACAGATGTTTCTAGATCATTTTTCAAAAAAATATTTTTTTTGCACGTATTGGGCTGAGGTTGAAATTTTCTTAAATATCAACAATAAGACGGTTTTTTTCGACAGATTGAAGGTAATAAGACATAATAGAAGTCATATATAAACTAAACAGATGTTTCTAGATCATTTTTCAAAAAAATATTTTTTTTGCACGTATTGGGCTGAGGTTGAAATTTTCTTAAATATCAACAATAAGACGCTTTTTTCGACAGATTGAAGGTAATAAGACATAATAGAAGTCATATATAAACTAAACAGATGTTTCTAGATCATTTTTCAAAAAAATATTTTTTATGCACGTATTGGGCTGAGGTTGAAATTTTCTTAAATATCAACAATAAGACGGTTTTTTCGACAGATTGAAGGTAATAAGACATAATAGAAGTCATATATAAACTAAACAGATGTTTCTAGATCATTTTTCAAAAAAATATTTTTTTTGCACGTATTGGGCTGAGGTTGAAATTTTCTTAAATATCAACAATAAGACGCTTTTTTCGACAGATTGAAGGTAATAAGACATAATAAAAGTCATATATAAACTAAACAGATGTTTCTAGATCATTTTTCAAAAAAATATTTTTTTGCACGTATTGGGCTGAGGTTGAAATTTTCTTAATTATCAACAATAAGACGGTTTTTTCGACAGATTGAAGGTAATAAGACATAATAAAAGTCATATATAAACTAAACAGATGTTTCTAGATCATTTTTCAAAAAAAATTTTTTTTGCACGTATTGGGCTGAGGTTGAAATTTTCTTAAATATCAACAATAAGACGCTTTTTTCGACAGATTGAAGGTAATAAGACATAATAAAAGTCATATATAAACTAAACAGATGTTTCTAGATCATTTTTCATTTTTTTTTTTTTTTGCACGTATTGGGCTGAGGTTGAAATTTTCTTAAATATCAACAATAAGACGGTTTTTTCGACAGATTGAAGGTAATAAGACATAATAGAAGTCATATATAAACTAAACAGATGTTTCTAGATCATTTTTCAAAAAAATATTTTTTTTGCACGTATTGGGCTGAGGTTGAAATTTTCTTAAATATCAACAATAAGACGCTTTTTTCGACAGATTGAAGGTAATAAGACATAATAGAAGTCATATATAAACTAAACAGATGTTTCTAGATCATTTTTCAAAAAAATATTTTTTATGCACGTATTGGGCTGAGGTTAAAATTTTCTTAAATATCAACAATAAGACGGTGTTTTCGACGGATTGAAGGTAATAAGACATAATAGAAGTCATATATAAACTAAACAGATGTTTCTAGATCATTTTTCAAAAAAATATTTTTTTTGCACGTATTGGGCTGAGGTTGAAATTTTCTTAAATATCAACAATAAGACGGTTTTTTCGACAGATTGAAGGTAATAAGACATAATAAAAGTCATATATAAACTAAACAGATGTTTCTAGATCATTTTTCAAAAAAATATTTTTTTTGCACGTATTGGGCTGAGGTTGACATTTTCTTAAATATCAACAATAAGACGGTTTTTTCGACAGATTGAAGGTAATAAGACATAATAGAAGTCATATATAAACTAAACAGATGTTTCTAGATCATTTTTCAAAAAAATATTTTTTTTGCACGTATTGGGCTGAGGTTGAAATTTTCTTAAATATCAACAATAAGACGGTTTTTTTCGACAGATTGAAGGTAATAAGACATAATAGAAGTCATATATAAACTAAACAGATGTTTCTAGATCATTTTTCAAAAAAATATTTTTTTTGCACGTATTGGGCTGAGGTTGAAATTTTCTTAAATATCAACAATAAGACGCTTTTTTCGACAGATTGAAGGTAATAAGACATAATAAAAGTCATATATAAACTAAACAGATGTTTCTAGATCATTTTTCACAAAATTTTTTTTGTGCACGTATTGGGCTGAGGTTGACATTTTCTTAAATATCAACAATAAGACGGTTTTTTTCGACAGATTGAAGGTAATAAGACATAATAGAAGTCATATATAAACTAAACAGATGTTTCTAGATCATTTTTCAAAAAAATATTTTTTTTGCACGTATTGGGCTGAGGTTGAAATTTTCTTAAATATCAACAATAAGACGGTTTTTTCGACAGATTGAAGGTAATAAGACATAATAAAAGTCATATATAAACTAAACAGATGTTTCTAGATCATTTTTCAAAAAAATATTTTTTATGCACGTATTGGGCTGAGGTTGAAATTTTCTTAAATATCAACAATAAGACGGTTTTTTCGACAGATTGAAGGTAATAAGACATAATAGAAGTCATATATAAACTAAACAGATGTTTCTAGATCATTTTTTAAAGTCATATATAAACTAAACAGATGTTTCTAGATCATTTTTCATTTTATTTTTTTTTGCACGTATTGGGCTGAGGTTGACATTTTCTTAAATATCAACAATAAGACGCTTTTTTCGACAGATTGAAGGTAATAAGACATAATAGAAGTCATATATAAACTAAACAGATGTTTCTAGATCATTTTTCAAAAAAATATTTTTTTTGCACGTATTGGGCTGAGGTTGAAATTTTCTTAAATATCAACAATAAGACGCTTTTTTCGACAGATTGAAGGTAATAAGACATAATAGAAGTCATATATAAACTAAACAGATGTTTCTAGATCATTTTTCAAAAAAATATTTTTTTTGCACGTATTGGGCTGAGGTTGAAATTTTCTTAAATATCAACAATAAGACGGTTTTTTTCGACAGATTGAAGGTAATAAGACATAATAGAAGTCATATATAAACTAAACAGATGTTTCTAGATCATTTTTCAAAAAAATATTTTTTTTGCACGTATTGGGCTGAGGTTGAAATTTTCTTAAATATCAACAATAAGACGCTTTTTTCGACAGATTGAAGGTAATAAGACATAATAAAAGTCATATATAAACTAAACAGATGTTTCTAGATCATTTTTCATTTTTTTTGTTTTTTGCACGTATTGGGCTGAGGTTGAAATTTTCTTAAATATCAACAATAAGACGGTTTTTTCGACAGATTGAAGGTAATAAGACATAATAGAAGTCATATATAAACTAAACAGATGTTTCTAGATCATTTTTCAAAAAAATATTTTTTTTGCACGTATTGGGCTGAGGTTGAAATTTTCTTAAATATCAACAATAAGACGCTTTTTTCGACAGATTGAAGGTAATAAGACATAATAGAAGTCATATATAAACTAAACAGATGTTTCTAGATCATTTTTCAAAAAAATATTTTTTATGCACGTATTGGGCTGAGGTTGAAATTTTCTTAAATATCAACAATAAGACGGTGTTTTCGACAGATTGAAGGTAATAAGACATAATAGAAGTCATATATAAACTAAACAGATGTTTCTAGATCATTTTTCAAAAAAATATTTTTTTTGCACGTATTGGGCTGAGGTTGAAATTTTCTTAATTATCAACAATAAGACGGTTTTTTCGACAGATTGAAGGTAATAAGACATAATAAAAGTCATATATAAACTAAACAGATGTTTCTAGATCATTTTTCACAATTTTTTTTTTTTGCACGTATTGGGCTGAGGTTGACATTTTCTTAAATATCAACAATAAGACGGTTTTTTCGACAGATTGAAGGTAATAAGACATAATAGAAGTCATATATAAACTAAACAGATGTTTCTAGATCATTTTTCAAAAAAATATTTTTTTTGCATGTATTGGGCTGAGGTTGAAATTTTCTTAAATATCAACAATAAGACGCTTTTTTCGACAGATTGAAGGTAATAAGACATAATAAAAGTCATATATAAACTAAACAGATGTTTCTAGATCATTTTTCATTTTTTTTTTTTTTTGCACGTATTGGGCTGAGGTTGAAATTTTCTTAAATATCAACAATAAGACGGTTTTTTCGACAGATTGAAGGTAATAAGACATAATAGAAGTCATATATAAACTAAACAGATGTTTCTAGATCATTTTTCAAAAAAATATTTTTTTTGCACGTATTGGGCTGAGGTTGAAATTTTCTTAAATATCAACAATAAGACGGTTTTTTCGACAGATTGAAGGTAATAAGACATAATAGAAGTCATATATAAACTAAACAGATGTTTCTAGATCATTTTTTAAAGTCATATATAAACTAAACAGATGTTTCTAGATCATTTTTCATTTTTTTTTGTTTTTGCACGTATTGGGCTGAGGTTGACATTTTCTTAAATATCAACAATAAGACGCTTTTTTCGACAGATTGAAGGTAATAAGACATAATAGAAGTCATATATAAACTAAACAGATGTTTCTAGATCATTTTTCAAAAAAATATTTTTTTTGCACGTATTGGGCTGAGGTTGAAATTTTCTTAAATATCAACAATAAGACGCTTTTTTCGACAGATTGAAGGTAATAAGACATAATAGAAGTCATATATAAACTAAACAGATGTTTCTAGATCATTTTTCAAAAAAATATTTTTTATGCACGTATTGGGCTGAGGTTGAAATTTTCTTAAATATCAACAATAAGACGGTGTTTTCGACAGATTGAAGGTAATAAGACATAATAGAAGTCATATATAAACTAAACAGATGTTTCTAGATCATTTTTCAAAAAAATATATTTTTTGCACGTATTGGGCTGAGGTTGAAATTTTCTTAAATATCAACAATAAGACGGTTTTTTCGACAGATTGAAGGTAATAAGACATAATAAAAGTCATATATAAACTAAACAGATGTTTCTAGATCATTTTTCAAAAAAATATTTTTTTTGCACGTATTGGGCTGAGGTTGACATTTTCTTAAATATCAACAATAAGACGGTTTTTTCGACAGATTGAAGGTAATAAGACATAATAGAAGTCATATATAAACTAAACAGATGTTTCTAGATCATTTTTCAAAAAAATATTTTTTTTTGCACGTATTGGGCTGAGGTTGAAATTTTCTTAAATATCAACAATAAGACGGGTTTTTTCGACAGATTGAAGGTAATAAGACATAATAGAAGTCATATATAAACTAAACAGATGTTTCTAGATCATTTTTCAAAAAAATATTTTTTTTTGCACGTATTGGGCTGAGGTTGAAATTTTCTTAAATATCAACAATAAGACGCTTTTTTCGACAGATTGAAGGTAATAAGACATAATAAAAGTCATATATAAACTAAACAGATGTTTCTAGATCATTTTTCACAATTTTTTTGTTGTTGCACGTATTGGGCTGAGGTTGACATTTTCTTAAATATCAACAATAAGACGGTTTTTTTCGACAGATTGAAGGTAATAAGACATAATAGAAGTCATATATAAACTAAACAGATGTTTCTAGATCATTTTTTAAAGTCATATATAAACTAAACAGATGTTTCTAGATCATTTTTCATTTTTTTTGTTTTTTGCACGTATTGGGCTGAGGTTGACATTTTCTTAAATATCAACAATAAGACGCTTTTTTCGACAGATTGAAGGTAATAAGACATAATAGAAGTCATATATAAACTAAACAGATGTTTCTAGATCATTTTTCAAAAAAATTTTTTTTTTGCACGTATTGGGCTGAGGTTGAAATTTTCTTAAATATCAACAATAAGACGCTTTTTTCGACAGATTGAAGGTAATAAGACATAATAAAAGTCATATATAAACTAAACAGATGTTTCTAGATCATTTTTCAAAAAAATATTTTTTTTGCACGTATTGGGCTGAGGTTGAAATTTTCTTAAATATCAACAATAAGACGGTTTTTTTCGACAGATTGAAGGTAATAAGACATAATAGAAGTCATATATAAACTAAACAGATGTTTCTAGATCATTTTTCAAAAAAATATTTTTTTTGCACGTATTGGGCTGAGGTTGAAATTTTCTTAAATATCAACAATAAGACGCTTTTCATTTGATTTTTTGACAGATACTAGGTACCAAGACATGAAAGAAATAAGACAATTAATGTCTACATGGCGGGGGGGGGGGGGGGGGGGCGGTGGTAGCGATGTGGTTGTCCCAAAACCGGCAAAAAAAAATCGCATGGTACAAGTTACAAATGTAACGACGGAACCTACCTATGCTTCTGAAAAAGGTAAATTGGTACACAAAGGTATATTGTCAAATTTACCCCCTCCGCCCCCCCCCCCCCCCTGTATTCGCCACTGATCACACCCTGCAGACCCCTTTGGTTATGTTGATTGGATCCACAAAACTTGTATGTTATGTAATTGAATATAGAGGGGGGGGGGGGGGGGGGGTAGCGATGTGGTTGTCCGGATGTGGTTGTCCCAAAACCGGTAAGATAAATCGCATGGTACAAGTTGCAAATGTAACGACGGAACCTACCTATGCTTCTGAAAAAGGTAAATTGATACACACAAAAGGTATATTTCAAATTTACCCCCTCCGCCCCCTCCTGTATTCGCCACTGATCACACCCTGCAGACCCCTTTGGTTATCTTGATCGTATCCACAAAACATGTTAATGTTATGTAATAGAATATACATGTTAAATGGAAGTGAAAATATATGTTTCACATACAAATGTGTCCTCTAATTAGGTAAATCACGTCAGTTTTAGTTCGATTTGGGGGGGGGGGGGGGGGGGGGCGGGCTCCCCCAAATGAAAAAGTCTAGTTACGTTTTGAAACGAGGGAGAGTGCAACAACAGTGTAGTGTGCAGAATTCCCCCTGGGGAAGACTCTACACTCCCTCGATCTCGAATTCCTTCCCACTATTTTACCAGTTTATCTGTTGCTCCTCAATTCGCGTGAAGCGCGCCAAATTTCTCTTCAATTTAATATATGATTATTAATGTACATTTAGGTTTTAAACCGGCTTCATAATTATATTCCTGAATAATTGCGCGCGTAGCGGGCGAACACTGACCATTTTATGCCTAATTTATTTCCATTCCAACTGCTTGATTATATTAAAAACCCTTAAATTCGCCAACATGGGTGAAATGCCCCTGAATGATATAGTCCAAGATGGTCCCCCTTTCGACACGACACTGCACGAAATGTAGCTTGAAGCAGTGCAGTTGCGGATCGATGTTAAAGAGATGTTGGCTACCTGCAGGGGGACGTCTCTATAGTCCGAAGGTTCTATAATCCGAAGGTTCTATAGTCCGAAGGTTCTATAGTCCGACGCACGTAATTTACCATCCGCTAGTACGAATAAGATAAAAGGTTCTTTAGTCCGATAAAAAGGGTTATCTATCACGAAGGTTCTCTAGTCCGAATATAAAAAAGGTTCTACAGTCCGACGGTTCTATATTCCGAAAATAAAAAGGTTCTATAATCCGAATTTTTAAACGTGTTAAAAGAAAATATGAAGGGTGTTATTTAGTCCGAATAATAAAAAGGTTCTTTAATCCGAATATTGCAAAGGGTTCTATAGTCCGAAAACTGGTAAAGGGTTTTCTAATCCGATAGTTAAAAAGGTTCTCTAGTCCGAATTTAAAAAAAAGTTCTATAGTCCGAATTTTAAAAAGGGTTCTCTAGTCCGAAAAGGTGTCACTGTTCTTTAATCCGAATCAAAATAAAAGTTCGATAATCCGATATTTAAATTAGAGTACTTATCAGTGCGGCCTCTATGCATATGACATGAAGAATATTCATAAGGGTATACACCACCATAGTCGCTTCCATTGAAACGCGTGTTAGAAACCCAGTGTTCAATCGCTTCTCCTGGGGTCTCCCTCCTTACCTAGGATATTCATTTTGGTTGTAAAATCTTCGTATTTTTGTTTTCTTTAATATTATCAACATTTCATATGAGATCGACAGGCCCCGTTTTTCAGTAATTTTGATTTCGCAAAGCACCCGTCTTTAAAGTGCGTAAAAAACAGGAAAATCGGAGTTTCGGGCCGCTTCACACGTGTGATCAAGACTTCGCCTAAGAATAATTCATGACTTTTTAAATTTCAGATTACAATCGTGAAGGTTTCAACTTTTTAATAAATTAAAATCTAAGACCAATGGCGAAAATCTGGTCAAAATATTCACATTTGAAGCAGCAATCAAAGGTTTTTTTAGGGACTTTAGTACCCTGCACCCTGGCCCGCGGAAGGTTATGGTGATGCACCCTGGCCCGCGGAAGGTTATGGTGGTGTGTACCCATAACTACGAAGCATTAGTAATTTCAACCTACAGAGGGGGCTGCAATCTACCGCACAAGTGTCAGATGCAGACGATGCTGGACACATGCCTATTCACGAATATTCAAAGTTAAATTATGCGTACGGTACGAGGTTACATAATATACTTGCTCAAGTGAATGGGACGAACACTAAACAACCGGATTAAATTCAAAAAATGATTCTGACACACGAATTGGTTTCAATTTTTATTATTCAAGCTTTATAACAACATATTTCAGGAACGTTTTATGGGCCATTATAAAAAAACTAGACATTTTTGCGAGTTTGGAACAAGATGGCTTCATAAACGTTTCAGGTCCATTTTAGTGTTAAAATAACAATAAATAAATTAAAAATGAAGGCTTTTCAATAAAATAATTGTCAAAAGTACACACCAAATCGCACCAAATGGGTTCGAAAATTGAAAACAAATCCAATTCCGAGGGGGCACATTACTGACTCGCCCTGTCCGCGTTACCGCGGATAACGGTGATTCTTGAAAGTGCGGGTCACAAGTTGAATGGTCTAAAACACTTCAGGCCTATCATGATTCATCACCACAAAATAACCGATATGATTGGTGATAACACAACCTCGTATCTTCTGACAATGGCTCAAATTAACATGCTCACATTCTAGCTTCAAGCTCTCAGACATTGGCTTATTAATACTGAGCTAGACTAACTCCACGATTAGTTCCATCAAATATTCACATGTTATAAGCCTATGTGGTCTGATAGTCCCATCATGACGAGATTTCACAAGAGCAGATCATAAATAAAAAATAAATATGCATATTTAATGACAACTATATAATACGGTGCAGCCTCCAGAGCGGTGGGGCGGGCTTTATGTAGTAGACCTATACCTATACGTGTTTAGAGTCCCGGCTCCCGCAATATTAATACCGGTATGTGTTTTTTATCTTTTGTGTTTATTAGCCTTCATTTTAACGTTAAATCCCGGTCCCCATATCAGCCGGGCATGTCCCAGAAATGATATGATTTGTAATTTTAAATTGATTAAGCCGGGACCATCAGGGTTCAAAAAGTCCATAAATATGAATCGTGAACTTGAACTTTTGAAATTATAATTGATCAAGAGTAAGACCATCACCACAATTTTCACTAGACGTCAATAATGCCACTTTCCACGCGGCAGGCGTCTGGAGACGACATTTCTAAAATGTCACAAAATGTTTTATAAGTCAGAAATATTGAATTTCTTTGCCATATATGCATGTAATCACCGTGAAAAAAATGCATTAAGATAAGTGCAAACATGCCTTGTATTGGTTCAGTTACCCTTGAGATAGACTTTGGAAGCTAAATGTGAACGGTTTGAAAATTCGGTTGTGTATAATTATGGCAAATCAATAGCGGCGTGGAAAGTGTTAATAAACGGTTTGCTGATTTTCAGGGGCGTAACTAGGTATTTCAATTGGGAGGGGGGCATCAGGGGCAGTGGCGTAGCCAGAGGAGGGGCGGTAACGTCGTGTCGGTTGAGATTGGCACTGTCGGTTCATTTGACCAAAGGAATCATGGAAATATGATTGGCAAAAGTACACAGATGAAACAAATCTGTGCTATTTATATAACAAGAAGACGATAAGGGACCGTTCATTAGTTCCACCGGAGGAGGGGCGGGGCGGGGCAGAAAACAGGGGTCACATGGTTTTGACTTGACAAAAAGGGGGGCTCACACGTTTTTTTCCTAATGGGCCATACTGTTTTTTACCGTTAATATCCAACAGCTTCCGGGGGCTTCGCCCCTGGACCCCCACAAAAAAAATCATAAAATTGTATCCAAATTGTTTGAGATCGGCACTATCGGTTCATTTGACATGGAATTATGATGGTCAAAAGTACACAGATCATGGAATTTTTTCGCGGAATTTTTTCGCGCACTACGCGCGCATGTGTCCACAAAATCCAATCTATTTGGGTACAAGCTTGTTTAGAGCCAAAATGTACCTCAAGGCATAGCAAAAATAGTGTAAAGTCCTAAATTTAGCGCGAATTTCTTTAGTCAGAACAATCTTGTCGGTTCACTATATATCATTTCTTGCCCGTTCCCCCATGAAAAACCTAGCTACCCCACTCTTACTTGGCTTTGACGTACTTGGTGACATCCTGCATATGGGGTCATAATAAGATAAGTTTAAGATTTGTTGTAGCCTTTGAGGGGGGGGGGGGGGGGGGAATCAAACGGTTTGGTGAAGAGGCCGTGCTTTTTGTTCGACTTTGCGATATTTACTCCCGCCCACCCCCCCCCCCCCCCCCCCCCACCCCCCGCCCCCGGTAGAAATAATGAACAGGCCCTAATCAATCAGGCCGGATATGCATGCCTTAGCACACATCTACCTTCAATCTTTTTAAATATTTAATATTTAAAAAGTAATTAAAAAAGAGGAACAAGGGGCGAGGCATTTTTTATCATTTCAACAATGTTACTGTTTGGACAATATGAGTGACCCGGTTAGTACTTATAGCGACCCGGTATTTCGAGGGGTAAACCAGTTGGGAGGGTGCGCAATAAGTGGATGCAAAATAACTATGCCCCTCACTCCATGCCGAAACTCACCGACACGTTGTTGGTCTATAGAGGAACACCACCTCTTGACACCCTGACATGAACGTGATTTTAAGTGGAATAATCAAAATTAAAAAAATCTTGAAATATAAAAGAATTAGAGGGAGATCCATTCACAGTCCTATGAAAGTCTAAGAAGATGTAAAAATATCATTAATATAAAAACATCTAAAATCCATGTTGCATGTTATACCCTACAACGTCTTGTTAATGATATCAACATGTATGCAACTTCGCATGGTTATATGACGTTTGATACGGTTTAGAAATGACCTCAGATAGCATCTAATTTCCAAATTTTCTTGGGTCCTTGATAAGCGTGCCCGAACCCAAAGCCGTATTTATCGTCAATACATCATGCATTTCGTCGATACAACAAGCTTCATGTTATGCTCCCTTCCCCTTTTTTTTTAAAGCTGACAACGCCATAGACTTTAATACTTCTTTTAATAATATAACGATTTGCCGGCCTCGTTTTACCATAAATGATTTTACGACCAATCGAACTGATCAGCCAGTCGGGAAAATTGAGAAGAATCTATGGTGGAAATAGTACAATTTTGACAAGAATTTATCGCGAAATTATACTGAAATTTACCGGCCATGAAATTACCATAAAACGGGTTTCCTATGTCTTTTTAACCGCTATAACCCATGACCACCACCGCTTGTCCAACGGTGTGTAGGTTAGTATATAGGTAGGCTATATAATGCAACTTCGCGCCCGCTCTTTAAAAGATGCTCTCTAAGGCATTTCTAAACAGGCTCAATTTTTATCTTTTCCTTAAATTTGTATAATTGTTCAGACATCTGTGCATTCCACCCCACCCGCATGCCACTAAATTCAACGGGAGAATGTACAACTGAACTGAGGGCGCAAGTTATGATGCATGGTCTGCAGCAGACGACGGTGGCCACGCGAAACCTAAATTTTGAATTCGTATTGGAATAACGCGTAATCGCGAATGTTAATCTTATCATTTTGAAAAATTCATCATAATTATGAGACTTTTTTTCTAATCCAAAACCGTTGGAGTTGGCTAACCAACACCATTGTAAATGCTATTTTTTGAATTATTTCCCTCGTTAACCGGGCGATAACAGCTTAAAATATTTCAAAATGATGTTGCCATATGGTTGCACACCACCAAATACATCTCCCATAGGGTTACACGTGAAATGCACAATTTTAAAATGGATATTTCTCGACGTTATAAGAAACTGGTTGGTAACTTGAAATTTGGTTTCAACTTGAAGATAAAAGCCATGACTACTAACTCAACAACTCATTTATGGGGGGTAACCGGCATAATTTTGAGCTAGAGCCTTTTCAAAAAGTACGAGTTGAGTTTTCCTGGTCACGCAATTGTTGATTAAGATTATTGCGTCAGATACCGGAAATGACCTGAACACAAATGTCTCTGTTAAAATATTAAAAAATCATCATTGCATCAATTGTTTTGGACCTGAAGAACGCTGATGTGTCTGTCAAAATTCACACTATATTAATTTCGCCATAACATGTAGTAAATACCCTAATTTTAAACTGTAATTTACAATAGGTTTCCCGTTTCGGCATAGAAACGGGCCGGTTTTGGACTTTTGCCTCAAAGGGGGTAGGGCCAGACGTTATTTAGTGGTGTGAAACCATATTGGGTCGTCCGAGACGCGTGGCGGATGGCCAGCGTCGTCTGGCCTGCAGATCAGTGGTCTGCAGATGGCGGCGCTATGACAATTTCAGACGACCGAACCTATAATATTGAAATACCTTACTCTTTCCTCTCTGTATGGTTTGATCTTTAAAATTACCCATTGAAGAGAATGCTTGGATGAATTAAGTAAATAGCCCATTGCCTCTTTTATAAAGAAGCGTTTTAATCAACGTCAGTTTCGCAATATATCATATTTTAAATTAACATTAGAACCTGTAGAACCTGAAGAACTAATTTTCGGATTAGAGAACCTTTTGACCCATTCGGACTAAAGAATACGCTATATGATTCGGACTATAGAACCCATTTTAAGATTCGGACTAAAGAACCCTTTTTTATAAATCGGATTAAAGAACCTTAATTCATAATCGGACTAGAGAACCTGTTTTAATGTTCGGATTAAAGAACCATTTCACAAATCGGATTATAATACACGTACATAGTATTCGGACTAAAGAATCGTTTTGCATGTTCGGATTAGAGAACCCTTTTCATTTTCGTATTATAGAACCTTAATTATTTGTCGGACTATAGAACCTTCGGAATATAGAACCTTATTTTTTTCGGATTATAGAACCCTTCGAATTTTAGAACCTTCGGACTAAAGAACCGTCGGACTATAGACATGTCACCCACAGCCCAATATGTGCAAACGAATTATTTTTTTGAAAAATGATCTAGAAACATCTGTTTAGTCTATATATGACTTCTATTATGTCTTATTACCTTCAATCTGTCGAAAAAAGCGTCTTATTGTTGATATTTAAGAAAATTTCAACCTCAGCCCAATACGTGCACAATTTTTTTGTTGTTGAAAAATGATCTAGAAACATCTGTTTAGTTTATATATGACTTCTATTATGTCTTATTACCTTGAATCTGTCGAAAAAAGCGTCTTATTGTTGATATTTAAGAAAATTTCAACCTCAGCCCAATACGTGCAAAAAAAATATTTTTTTGAAAAATGATCTAGAAACATCTGTTTAGTTTATATATGACTTCTATTATGTCTTATTACCTTCAATCTGTCGAAAAAAGCGTCTTATTGTTGATATTTAAGAAAATTTCAACCTCAGCCCAATACGTGCAAAAAAAATATTTTTTTGAAAAATGATCTAGAAACATCTGTTTAGTTTATATATGACTTCTATTATGTCTTATTACCTTCAATCTGTCGAAAAAAGCGTCTTATTGTTGATATTTCAGAAAATTTCAACCTCAGCCCAATACGTGCAAAAAAAATATCTTTTTGAAAAATGATCTAGAAACATCTGTTTAGTTTATATATGACTTCTATTATGTCTTATTTCCTTCAATCTGTCGAAAAAAGCGTCTTATTGTTGATATTTAAGAAAATTTCAACCTCAGCCCAATACGTGCAAAAAAATATTTTTTTGAAAAATGATCTAGAAACATCTGTTTAGTTTATATATGACTTCTATTATGTCTTATTACCTTCAATCTGTCGAAAAAACGGTCTTATTGTTGATATTTAAGAAAATTTCAACCTCAGCCCAATACGTGCAAAAAAAAAAATTTTTTGAAAAATGATCTAGAAACATCTGTTTAGTTTATATATGACTTCTATTATGTCTTATTTCCTTCAATCTGTCGAAAAAAGCGTCTTATTGTTGATATTTAAGAAAATTTCAACCTCAGCCCAATACGTGCAAAAAAAATATTTTTTTGAAAAATGATCTAGAAACATCTGTTTAGTTTATATATGACTTCTATTATGTCTTATTACCTTCAATCTGTCGAAAAAACCGTCTTATTGTTGATATTTCAGAAAATTTCAACCTCAGCCCAATACGTGCAAAAAAAATATTTTTTTGAAAAATGATCTAGAAACATCTGTTTAGTTTATATATGACTTCTATTATGTCTTATTACCTTCAATCTGTCGAAAAAAGCGTCTTATTGTTGATATTTAAGAAAATTTCAACCTCAGCCCAATACGTGCAAAAAAAATATCTTTTTGAAAAATGATCTAGAAACATCTGTTTAGTTTATATATGACTTCTATTATGTCTTATTACCTTCAATCTGTCGAAAAACCCGTCTTATTGTTGATATTTAAGAAAATTTCAACCTCAGCCCAATACGTGCAAAAAAAATATTTTTTTGAAAAATGATCTAGAAACATCTGTTTAGTTTTTATATGACTTCTATTATGTCTTATTACCTTCAATCTGTCGAAAAAAATCGTCTTTTTACCTATTTAAGAAACCTAAGCCCAATATTTTTTGTTCAACATTTCATGTCGAGTCAATTGTTGGACGATTTAATATTTCAAGTTAAAGGAAAGATATTTATAGCTGAATTTAATATTACTTATTATAGGGGCATGGTTATGTCGGGACGAAATGGACGTAGGTCGAGTTTTGTAAGGTACGATTGAAATATTTCAAGGTACGATTGAAATATTTCAGAGGGAGGGTGTAAGTTAAATTAAAGAGATTTAAAGCTGAATTTAATATTACTGATTATAGGGGCATGGGTATGTCGGAACGAAATGGACGTAGGTCGAGTTCAGTAGCTTATGATTTAAATTTTTCAGAGGGAGGGTGTAAGTTAAATTAAAGAGATTTAAAGCTGAATTTAATATTACTGATTAGAAGGGCATGGGTATGTCGGGACGAATTGGACGTAGGTCGAGTTCAGTAGCTTTTGATTTTAAAAAAATTCAGAGGGAGGGTGCTTTATTACTGGAATAGCTTCAACATAACATTATTGACCATTTACAGCCATTTAAACATTTGGACCAATTTACTTCTGGTCGAATCAAGCAGGGTCGACTAAACATAGTCATTGTTTGAAGCTTTCAGAGGGAGAGTGGTTGCCTAATAGAATATTTTCAAAATTTAGAGTTCAAATTTTTTTTAGCACGTATTGGGCCAAAGAATAATTTATTTGTCATTTTTTTCTATTTAAGCCCAATACGTGCAAATTTGCACGTATTGGGCTTTTGCACGTATTGGGCCGTAACATGCGTGAACCTAAACATATCGGGATTGTTATATGTTCTATTTTTGGTTTAGCACATTCATATTGATTCCAAACAATGTGGGGATCATTTTAATCCAAAATTAAGGTCTACTCCTACGTACATATATAATTCAAAACAATAACCAGTACGAGCTAGAGATGACTGCACAAATTGCAGACCATGCAAGGTCATGGCCGTACATAGAGCAGATTACAAGCTATTCATAACGCCTGAAACCAAAAGTTAGTGAAATTATTAGACCCTAACCAAAGTAATTCACAATTCGACATTGTATTTTCTTATCAAATGGAAAGCACCAACTTGTTTACCTAAGGGCATGATAAAATGTACAGTTGAATTGGTATCCAAATCATTCACTTTGGGCTAAAACATGATTGGGTAGGCATTGAGTGCGCAAAGGATAGGAATGTACTAATGTTATGAAATGCAAATAGGCTATACCCTGATGAAGACAAAACGCGGTCTGTACATGTTGTAGTTCAAAGATTGGCTTCGTTGCGTCAATTCTACCTCTGGCGATTTTGGCAGTTCATCCTTGGTGTACACTTTATCCGCCATGTTGGCATTATGCATGTATACATGCCATTGCTCGATACCTTTGGATGCACGCGCGACACTACGAAGACAAGGACTCTAAACGCTGGAGGCTAGCTGAATAGATTGTCCCATAGCAAAAAAAACACAGAAATATTGTTGACTAAAATACTTTTAACCGCGTTATTAATTGTCATGAAAACGAACAATAATATTTCTTTGTCCATATGAAAGGGGTATTACCCGACTTACTTTTTGTATTAATTTAATTGTATATCAAAGCAGATATTATGTAGGCGTGTGTTTCAGACACATCCATATTGCTGTTGGCGACAGACGAGACAGTTGAAAACTGGCCGCGAATGTTGCAATGAACTTTATCTATGACGATTTAACAAAGCTCATTATAAAACGTCTATTTTGTTAATGATTCAGAGTGATCCGAACACAATGAAATTCATTAATGGATGATCATCCCATGATAATAGTTGGTCATTCACAAATGGTCCAAATTATAAGTCGTATTTGTTGGTTTTGAAGATTTCTCAGTCAATTTCACTGGCTGAATTATTTTTCAAATTCTTTATACGGTATCTATTGTTCCTATTATCATTGGAAATTAAAGTCGTTAGTCATCAGTTGTAAAATTGGTGGACTGACAATAAATGCATCATCAACATCATCATCATAGTCATGTGCAAAGTTTTGTCATGCTTTTAAGCCAGTACTTACCTCCTAAGAACTCCGCCCAACAACGATGCATTGAGACACTCGGGTGGAGAAAGTCTTCGCTGAACCTCGGCTATCGTCACCTTGTATTTTGATGTAGAGCTGAGGAGCGATAAGCGACCGGGGACGGAACAGAACACGTCGTTTGGCGAAGTAACATTTGACACCATTTCTTTCCCATTTTCAGTCTTTTGCCTGATACCAGCTGAATATAAGAAAAAACAAAAGAAGTAATAACAGTTACTTACATGATTTATTAATACGAACACTAATTAATACTTAGTAAAATGTCATCTTATGTGCAGTAGTGGTATACGGTAGGCTATTCCGTGAATTTCTTCCAGAATTCGGAAAATTATACTATATTATAAGTGACTGATAGAAATGTTTAATATCGAATGCAATGCAATACATCCATAAGCTTTTTATGGTCGCACAAATTATTTAAGAACATAACAAATATCATCAATAAACTAATTCGAGCAATATAGGCCTGTGCATAAAAATGAAGCTTTCATAACATTAATCACCTCATGAAATGAAATGGTGATAGTCGGGTATCTTACATTGATTCAAGTTAATTATGAGGTTATAATGAATAAATAAATGTCAGCATATCCGGTATCGGTTTGTGTGTGTACACATGTGGGGCCTTTACAATAAAGGTATTCTTAAAATAGGAAGTGCGTTTTTCAATGATATTATTGTCTGACTTAAATGTATCCGTCTATTTGCAGTAAAACTATACGGTATTTGATCGCCACATGGCATTATCTTCTTGACTGTACACAAGACGTTGAACTATGGATGCTAGGTAGTGACTCCAACCATTTTGACCCAATTCAAACAGACTAGATCCACCAGGGGAGGAGGTTTGAAATTCGAACTGGACAAATCCAAAGTACGACACAACCCGCTCTTACTAATTCCGTGTCTGACCCCCGATCGTAAGAGCCGAAATTCTCTAGAGTAATGTTTGAAACGAACACAGAGAAATCCTGTAACTCTAGCGAAATTTGTGCTAGTTATTTTCCAGTGACAAAATGAATTGCGGATGTAGGGCGATCTATAAAGGTACTGTAGCACCACAATTTGATCGTAATAATCGCCTTTATATTAAAACAGCACTTTCGTAAGCGGGCGGTGAATATGGAATGAAAGATAGTGATGTTTATATTAAAAGTACAGCTTCTTCTGAATACACAATTAGGCACTAGACATGCAAGATATCTTGTTGTTTTCAGGTGCCGCTACGTTAGATATTTTTTGACTAATTCCATTCAGTTTTTCAGCGTGTTCCATATTGTAAATCTTTGTTGCCCGTTTTTGGTCTTTGTTGATGCTTAGGCAGTGTTGGTATTGTTTCGCGTTTATTAAATCTATATTAAAATCTATGTGATAGTGAATGTGCTTTACAGATGGTCCATTATTAGCATTATTAACACTTTTGTCACTAGCTAACATGAATGAAGCTAAAAACTCATATTTAATTGTGCGTAACCCCTCGCGAGATCTCAGTGGTTTTATCGCTGACGTCCTCAAGGCAAATTTCAAAATTATTGAATATAAAAAAATATAAAATAGAAGAAAATATGACAGACGTAGTGCGTGGCTCGTCGACATTATCCATGATATGTAGCGATCGTTCCTTCTGGCTACATTGGGTTGCCGGATACATTACGCCAGCACTCATAAATGACAGGTGCTCACGTTAAGTTTTTGTTACTAGATTTGTTTTCTTTTAATTATTTCGAACTTGGCCTCTCACAAAAAGCTGTAGCATTATAGTCCACCGATTTTTGTGCTATCAATATTATCAGCCCACTTTCTGTCGACTCTTGTTTTCTTTTCTCTTCCCGATACTCTTCACCCTTCAACCCATATATTATGCATGCATATATTATAACGATTTACCATTTCTAAACACAATTTTCCGATAGTAGCCTATATCTATTAAAATTATCGCGTAGTGTCGTAGTGATAATATTAAATGGAAGTTGGCAGCGTTGAGCATCTAACTAGCACCAATCGTGTAACAATTGAGCAAGCGACCAAAATATTATAATTTCCTTTCAGTAGCATGTCTCAATTGACACACTCATAGTTTGGTCATTGCGGTGAAAAGGAGCAAATTTAATAAAGAAATTGAATATTTAGCTGAATGGGGCCTTTTCAAAAGCCAATTCTAAGGGAATCTTCGAACACCAATTGTCGATTCAATGTATGCCTTTACGGCTGTCTAAAAAGCATACTGAATACGAGAAAGTATACATTGGCATTACATAGTTACATGTACATGTTTTATTAATTTCATCTGGTCAATAGTTCAATTTGAGTAGCAATTGAATACGCCAATGTGATTCAGTGAACTATACAATGGAATAGACTCTGTCAGTTGCCGATGTCTCTATTCAATACGGCCTGCAACATATTTCACTCCATGTAAGTTTTTCACTTAAATCAGTGTTCCGCACTGCTCATGCCCAATGATGATTTGAGCAGGTTCTATATAAACAAGCAGTACACTATTATCATGTCCTATCCTCTCAACACCACCAGGTACCTGAAGAATAGAGGCGTTGAGGGTTGAAATCGATTTGAGCAGCCGTGCTCATTGCAATTTGGCCTGTGTACATGCAAGGGGGAGAATCCCGCGCCTTTAACACTTTCCACGCGGTTATTAATTTTACCAATACAATACAGAATTTTCAGAAACCTTTTCGTAATTTTCAAAGTCTATTTAAAGGATTACTGAACCAATACTAGGCATGTTTGTACTTAATTCAATGCATTTTTCATGGTGATTCCAAATATAGTAATGGAATTCAATAATTATGACATTTTTAAAACATTTTGTGAATTTTTTGAATGTCGTCTGCAGCCGCCTGCCGCGTGGAAAGCGTTAAGAGTTATCACCCATCATTCAACCTTATTAATTACGCCAAATTTGATACGTCCATGGGCAAATTCGTTTGATGATCAAAATGATAGCACCTCTTTACCATCCTGCACACGATGACCGAGGGAGCAGACCCTAATTTGAGCCAAATAACCTCGGCAGACGGTACGGTGTAATCGATATCTGGTAAATTTAGCGCGCAAATGGATAGGAAAACGTTTAAAATGTATCAGCTCTTCTAGAGGATGGAATATGCTCATGTCGGTTTCATTCACGACAATATTTGGTCGGAACACACGATAGTATATTATTGTCACACATCAATATGTACATAATCATAATAAACATCTACCCATCCGCACAAATCAATATCGGGCTCATGGATAAATGCAAAATACGGACATTTGGAATTTCCCCGCGCTGGAAATTAGGTTTGAACGGTGTGCTTAATTGCGTGTGTGTACAAAATATATAGGCAGGGTTACTACAGCAATACCTGAAGAGGGGCGTGTGTAGTTTTTGAAGGGGAGGGTCGAGGGTGTGTGCGATTTGGAAGAGGTACACGTAAAGGTGCGTCTTAAAGAATGGGACTATTTGTTCGTGACTGCTAAAATGCCAAAGTGAGCCAGCATTGGCACGAAAGTTTGTTATACCACGTGTATTTGCATTGCATAAAAGTGAAAAATTTCAATTGGTGAATTGAACCGTTTGTATACAATCGTTCTGCGACAGAATTAGGTCATATAAACTTGCATATACAGTTTTTTTCTGAATAATTAACAAAGGACATTAGCCCCGCGGTATGGGAATGTGCTAAAGCAAGAAATGTTGGTGCATTTCATGATTAAAAAGTGGTGTACTAATAGGATTTGTGAGGAGGTGACCCGACTGAGTGTTAGCCATATTGTATAGCGGTGTTATTAAACGAGGTGAGCGACCGTAGAAGAAAGGACAAAGGCCTGTGGTGACCCTTGGACTTCATTCTTCTCTAATACGTGGTACCCTATACATTGAACGTGGTAGTATTGTCGAAAAGGGGGAACAATATTGGCCATGCTTATGTCTAGAAAGACTTAACTGTATTTAAAGGAAACAGACGACTGTGATTGTGCTGTGTCTAATGGAATGCGGTTATGTTATGACATCACTTTGCTGTTTCATTTTAATTCAATAAGGAGTTGAGGCTATTCCCAGGTCTAGGTTGCTAGCTAGGAAGAAAGAATACATAGGTCAAAGGTAGCAATTTGCCTTTAACAAGTCTCGAATTAATTTGATTCGATGTACTCAAGCATGAGATTGGACTTTTGTTACAAACAAGAGAAATAGTGAAAATTGGGAAAAACTGTGAATACAACCCAATCCGTCTAAAAATATATAAGTAAATATGTAAATGCAGGCTATTTAAAGGTCATGTTGTAAATAAATTATGAAAGGATAGAGGCTTACAAAATAGAAAATGTATGAAGATTGTGTGATATAACATATTAAGTAATGTTGAGCTTGAGGTTAACATTTAAAATCTGATAGACATAAAAAGTACTAAAAACATGTGTTAAGCATGTCTGGTGTACCATAATTACAAAATGTGGTCATAATCACCTACCACACTATTATCTCTTTTCTTTTCAGTTTGGTCAGTTGTTATTCATAAGAAGATGATGATGGATTACAAATGATTATGTGCATCATTTGATAAGGTTAGTGAACGAGGAGCACTTCCGGAAGTTTACAGAAAGGTGTATCAAAATTCAAAATGTCGTTTTGTTTGATTAGATGACATAGTAGTCTTTCCACAAACAGCGGCACCGTGCATTCATAATTAGACAATTGTAACAATTACCTCGCGTATTAACATATGAAATATCAGAAAATGTTATGATTGTCAACTTCATTTCAATCGCTATAGTGTCCCTGGAGGCTCTGTCACAGCTCTATGATCGTATTCTGAATTGTTAACAATTTTTCTATTCAATCAATCAAACATAATCAAATGTAATGTCTTTGAACAGCGTAATCAATCGAAAGCTAATTGCGTCTGACAAGAGAAGAGAATATGGCTCATGAAATGATCTTGACACTGTTTTTGATACTGCCAAATTCCGCTATGTCAACTAGCACATCTCAGATACTTTCTGTCAACTTAAGTATACAATGAAAATCACAGTGATGTATGATAATAACGATTCACAGGTGGTCTAAAATCTGGATTAATTTGAACAATTTAATTATCTTAATGCAATTAAAGGCAATACTATTGCATTGTTTCTAATTGGTATAGCACATTGGAAGCTTTAGTAGGGTAGGTATCGATTTCTAATTCTCAATTCAGATTTTCTGATAAGTATACACGTGTATACGGATACGTAATGATGGTCAAGAGTGTAACATACTACTTGATACCTGGCCAAATGATGCTTCATACAACATGTCGCCGCCGACAGGTTAAACCATCGCTGCTGGCGAACGACCGCGGCTGTGCCCGCGGGTCTACTTTTCTCGTCATGCTCCCTCAGCAATTCAAAAGAGGGGTATCCACATTGGCGACAGTAGCGATGTTTATGACATAGTGTATCGTTCAATGAAGGTAAAGTGTTACCCCTTGCGGTACCTACTACTCATATTGCTAAAACATCCCATCAATGTTATTTCCCTGCTTGTTTTTAGTGGGGGATTATCGGCACTGGTATAGCAGTAAACAGTGGTTAATAGTAAGGATATACCCCGGTATGGGTACCTGATATGCTAAGGCAAACAGTCACAGCCATGGCACTGAAATGCCGATCTTTGTCCGCATTTACAATGAAATGGAAATGTATTCAATATTATGCCCGTCGCTCATCGAGCTGTACAGTATACTAGTGCCGACAGTTCAACGCCTTGCTCTAAAAGTGCAAGAAGATGTCAATCTGCCGCTTGGCCACAAAGGGATGCAAATGGGCAGCCAAAAGGTGCTGTGTACACTGCCGGAATGGGACTAAAATACAGTGCGCCGCCATACCCAGCCTACCGACGAAAAGCACACAACCTAATAATCGTGTTCAAATACAAGTAAGACTCATTTTCTGCCGCAGTGATTCAGCTCGTTGGCGAAGGGATTGAACGATGGATTGACGCTCTCATTATGCTTTATCAATTTATCTTACATTGGATCGACGTTTTATAGATTTAAGCTATGAAACCAATCCGTGGACAAACGGCAACGCCAATGCCAGTTCATCCTCAACACACGATAAATATACAATTGACAACGTTTAAATAGGGCCCGACATGGACGCTTAGTGGTATGGTGGCTACTTATCATTGATGTTTTAAAAATTGAGGTCGGCCATATTATGTATAATAACTGCAACTTAATGCGTCTACCCTATTCGGTGATATATTTGCTGAAGACTATAGGGGTTATTGCACTAAGAATATCCAGCCTATATTACAATCTATTTGCTCGTGTGCTCGGCCACACAAACGTAATTAATAGGAAAATTGGTCGCTCCTTCGATCATTCGCAAAGGTTCAATATTTGTGACGCTTCTACGGGTGCTTAATAACATAGGGACCAATCTCCTCAATCAAAGCCTATATCGAGGAAGTCGTCATTGCAAATCATGCGGAGGTTTCGAGTAATCATAACCTAAATTATTTTAAACACAGATTTTTGAAGTGAATTTTGTTTTACAAACCTAGAATAGTGTTATGTCTTTGAACGTGAATACCATATTAAGTTACTTTTTGAGAGTTACAATAATTATTTAAGAAGGTCACATAGAAATCAACTCAAGTTCAAAGAGCTATGCCTCCACTAAGCCACATACATACTGCTGCACCAATATTAAGCGCTCATATTATTTTCATTAATCAGAAATGAATACCCACAAACTCATACGGGTGTGAAAACAGGTAGCGAAACACTTTCCTGGACGCTTTGGTTTTGAGTATCATGTGCAAACAATGGCATAACGCTCGGTGTTAAGCTATGTGGAAGTGACGATGATTTGCGTTGACATACGCAGAACGCATGACCTGTGAAAGCGGCCAGAGTTGGGGCGGAAAGTGCAATAACAGCTTTGAAAACGTATGTCCACATTATGACCATAAATAATTACCGAAATGGAGTAAGGAGTGGGTCATTATTTAAGGAACATTTTAATATTCATGTGCTTTTGTCGATTCAAAAAATGTCTAAAGATTTGCTTCACTGCGTTTTCTGAATTTGTGTTTACTAGTACATCTTTGATTTATTAAGAGGCGATAATGTATCCAACGATCTAAGTCAATTTATTTACAATCAGTTGTCAATTGTCAATGTGCCTATAGTTGTGTAAGAGTGATTGAGCTTATTTGAATATGAATGCTGCATGCTATCTACTGACGATAGCATTAAGTTTTAACACCCACATATCAAACTGGTCTAATATAGATCCAGATGACCTCATGTGTACAGACTACTGCTAGTGCTATCTTGTGAAGATAGCAATATTCCAGAGATTTTATGTCGCTATCTACTGACGATAGCAGAATAGACTGTTTCGAGATTAGGCAAATTTGCATAATAAGGAGATAAAATATTAATTTTAAGTCATTGACTAATAATTGTTACAGCAATAACTTGATTCCCTTAAACAAATCCTCACCTACATCTACTAACTGACGATCTCTTAAAAATAAAATGGTGCCGAAAGGACGAGCGTGCATACCTTATGTGGATGTAATTGCTTGGTAAACTTTAACATTTGGCTGTTGGGCAATTCCCTTGTTGCGTCATTAATGTGATGGTTGCTCATTACCACAATTTAAAGGCAGCATTCGGAAAACACGGGGGTACCAATGGGGTATGGGGTTCATCGTCCGAGCAGATTTTTTAATAATTAAGATCGACGGGTTAAAACCACATCGACGAGTACTTAACTAGTAGTAAATGTGCGAGTCGGCCTTTCAGCGATTTTCCGCCCCAGAAAATACCATCGTAATGTAAACGCAACTGAGATGAGGCCAAAAAACTCTTAACGCTCGTTCATTAGCGCCTGGGTTGATAAAATTCAATAAGATGGTGCAGTGATCGCGTATAGACATTTTTGCGCGCTTTTGAACTGCCGTGTTTTACGGTCGGGTTGGTCAACACATGTCAGTATACGCGACAAGGAGTGAAATGAGCTATAGAAGGCATCCCTTGATGCCGAAACGAAAAACGTTTACAATCCATATCCAAGATTTTATGGAAACCCCTTATGGGACAACCAATATTGCACGCATGGTCAAATACATGTTATAGCAAGAGAGAGAGAGAGAGACAGAGTACTCCTACTCTATGTACGCTGCTTACTTCAAGTTCCTTATAATATGATAATGACACCATAAGCAGAACATGGAGATCCAAACTGAGATTTGAGAGCAATTAAATCCAACCGATAAATACACAATCATATAGCGTTTGAATTTGGCAGTATGTGAAGTACTTACAGGTATGAAATATATATTAGGTGTTATGATGCGTGAATAATTAGTGGAGCAAAGAAATGATGCCATTACTGAGAAAACATCAAGTGAGATCATTTCCGTGGACTATCTTAATGGATCCTCATCGCTTAATCTGTGTTAATATGAGAAGTGATTTGCAAAATGGCCTACATCAAAAAGCTGCTTTGAGTAATTTTTATACAGTTTCTGATGAAGTTACATGGTTGGTAACTTATTTCAATGTCAAAATGTTATGGATAATTATTGATAGTGTGTATCCTGATTAATATCTATGAAATAGTATTAAATTATTTTACCCGGCATGCAATTTCCACCAAGTCTCCATAACAAATAACTCAAGGGAGCTTTGGGACGAAAGACGTTTAGCAGTTCATTTCTAGGTGAGGTGAGCGGATTGCATGCAATTACTGTGTAAAATGTATTAATTTATTTCACTATTGCGTTAACTAATATAGGGACATCACTTTTTAAAAGATTTACGTATGGTTTGGATTGTTCAAGATAGCTGGGTGGGGGTGTGGGTTTCATTACAATGGGTTGACGAACGTGTGTAAAATAATATACCTATGATATTTTATCTAGCTACCGATCACACTGCTTACTGAGCTCAGTGCTGACGTACAGTTTTCGTTTATTCAATGATATCACATGTTAGAGTATCCCAGCAAACACAGAACGTTTCCGCAACGTTGCACCTAGGTTGCAGTTAGGTTGCGTCATTTAAAACGTTTTAACAACGTTTTTATAACGTTACGGTTTGGTTGTGATTTGGTTGTTTTAAGTTGGTCCGTTGAAACGTGAGCAAAACGTTCTCTGAACGTTAAAGTTTAGTTCTAGTTTGGTTGCACTTAGGTTGTGGTTAGGTTGTCATTATAAACGTTCTTACAACGTTATTATGACGTTGCGGTTTGTTTGTTTTAGGTTGGTTCTTGGAAACGTGATTAAAACGTTCTCTGAACGTTGCATGTTGATCATCGGAAACGTTTACATAATGTTTTAACAACGTTGTAACACTCAAATAGTTGGTTGTTTTAGTTTAATCCTTTAAACGTGAAAAGGATGTTCCCTGAACGTTGTAGTTTAAGTTCTAGTTTGGTTGCACTAAGGTTCTGGTTAGGTTGTCATTAAATACGTTCTTACAGCGTTATTATAACGTTGCGGGTTGTTTGTTTTAAGTACAAAATCACACCCAAACCGCAACGTTATATATAACGTTGTAGAAACGTTTTAATGACAACCTAACCACAACCTAAGTGCAACCAAACTAGAACTTAACTGCAACGTTCAGAGAACGTTTTGCTCACGTTTCAACGGACCAACCTAAAACAACCAAATCACACCCAAACCGCAACGTTATAATAACGTTGTAGAAACGTTTTAATGACAACCTAACCACAACCTAAGTGCAACCAAACTAGAACTTAACTGCAACGTTCAGAGAACGTTTTGCTCACGTTTCCATGGACCAACCTAAAACAACCAAATCACACCCAAACCGCAACGTTATAATAACGTTGTAGAAACGTTTTAATGACAACCTAACCACAACCTAAGTGCAACCAAACTAGAACTTAAAGGTAGATGACCCGATCACATTTTCGTAACACAGAATTATTTCAAACATATGGAGATTTTCATATCATAAAGCTCGTATTTTTCTCATCATCATACTGAAATTTGACGGCCTAAATCGGTATAATTACGGAGAAATCGATGAAATAACGGCGAATTACCGCGAATGGTGGTATACCACCGATATAGTTTGTGTACAACTCAATGGGTACAGTTCACAGCATCTTGTGCGTCTAAAATAAGAACCATTAGAGCTATGCAACTCAAACTTTGGAACACGACTTTTTTAAGGATGACCTTTCATGTAGAATAGAAAACTTCAAGTTGAAAATCGGAATGTGATCGGGTCATCTACCTTTAACTGCAACGTTCAGAGAACTTTTTGCTCACGTTTCCATTGACCAACCTAAAACAACCAAATCACACCCAAACCGCAACGTTATAATAACGTTGTAGAAACGTTTTAATGACAACCATAACCACAACCTAAGTGTTACCAAACTAGAACTTAACTGCAACGTTCAGAACACATTTTGCTCACGTTTCCATGGACTAATTAAATAATGAATTACATTTTATTTAAAAAGGTTTATTACGAATCAAAATTTTAATACAAAACAATTTGGCATTACAAATTTGATGTACTAATCTAGGCGTATACAGGGTGACCAAAAAAATGTTAACACTCTGGGCACATAAGATATCTTAAAAGGACAGGAACACACGGGTCTAATCTTGATGTATTATGAAAGCTGCGTAAATAAGCTTTCATTTGCATTTTATTGCGTTCCAATTGGTTATTTAGAACGGGAGATATGCTTCAGCAAACATGAGGAAGCAAAATCGGCTTGGTCCAATTTGCATTAATTACAACTATGATTACGAACTTGTAAGAATGCCCAAAACATTATTGTGCAGTAATTCAAAAGTAACAATACCATTGCAACATTTAATCATAAGTTAGAATGTATCGATTATTGAATATAATTGAATCTTTTCATTCATTTATCCAACGATACAAGCAAGTTATAACAGGTGGTATTACCATTGACATTAATTGGATGGACCATTTCAACAAAGAGCATGAAATGTTTCAATTTCAATTTTAAAGACTGCTTTACTGACTTTCTGGTTTCCTTGTGAACTTAGGCATTTTTATGCTTTTCCGTTAGTTCCCGTTTTAACTCAAGCGCAATATGCTCTTTTCTAAGCGTGTAAATCCGTTAAAGTTTGAATCAAATTCGTTCCTCGTGGGTATTGCACATGGAAAAAGAGTATAGAACTTGAACTCATGACAAAATACCTGTATAATTTATGTGGAATATATTTATTTATGTCTTTTAAGCTTGAAAAGAATCTGGCTTCATCACGACGTTCATATAACGTTCATATAACGTTTACACAACCAAATTATGTTACCTGGGCTGTAATCGCTAATTTGCATATTTTACCTGGCCTTACATGAGTCGAGTAAATTGTGGAAATAGCTCATTAGCATAATTTCAATGGTACAAAAATTAGCACCGATGCTCGTTTGTAACCTTTAAATTATGGTAATGAGCTAATTTGCAACTTTTATTTATTTAAACCTATTTTTTTTTTAAATTTAAGTCGATACATACATTTAACAGCTTTTAACACCATAGAAAGTATTTTGATCTGAATACGTAAGTTCTCATATGTATAGCTAAAGGCAAGTCATTGTTCACTAATGCCATATACATTGAGCAAGAACATAGTACACATGAAAAGGTCAATGCCCGCCCCCATCCCTCTATAATACCACTACCATTCCCTGGTTGCCATGGTGTAACTAACCGAATTTGATGAAAGTTTTTTACACGTTTGGGATAACGTTGTGAAAACGTTCAAGACTAACGTTCATACAACATAAAAATGTGTCGAAAAATAAACGTTCTTTGAACGTTTAATCATAACGTTCCAAAAACGAAAGTGAAACGTTGTCACGACGTTCCAACAACGTAATAAATAGGTTATAAAAACGTCATTTGGACGTAATGGTATAACTAACAGAAGTTTTTTAAACGTTTGGGACGTTGTTATAACGTTGTGAAAACGTTCATTACTAACGTTCAAACAACGTAAAAATGTGTCGACAAATAAACGTTCTTCTAACGTTGGATCGCAACGTTCCATGAACGTTGTCACGACGTTCCGATAACGTAATAAAGACAGTATAAAAACGTCATTTGGACGTAATGGTATAACTAACAGAATTTCAAGAAAGTGTTTTAAACGTTTAGGACGTTGTGAAAACGTTCGTGACTAACGTTCATACAACGTAAAAATGTGTCGACAAATAAACGTTCTCCTAACGTTGGATCACGTTCACAACGTTCTTTGAACTTTTAATCATAACGTTCCAAGAACGAAAGTGAAACCTTGCCACGACGTTCCAAGAACGTAATATGGTTAGCTGGGTAGTGATATCAGATTTATAATATTTTGCTTGGGACCTCTGATCAGCCAGTTCATCTTCCGATCAAAAGAGGTTGCCATGTCCTTAAGGGCCGTTCATGCCATGTGTACTCACACTGGCATATGATTAGCCTATATGTTTAAATACTCCTTGCGGGAATCTCGCGCTCCATCGCCTTTGATTAAAAGACGACATGTTTCTTCATTAGTCAAATTCTCGATGAAATTTTCTCATTATTTGTGCGGCATGGCACTTTTCTGTGTTTGTGTACACAGGCACTATCTCTTTTGGTGTTGTTGATGAATTTGTGGTGGAAATTGCCGAGGGAAAGTCCGATGAGATAGAGCTATTGCTAGTGTACAAGATGCGAGACGTTTATAAACCAATGCCAATGACCGTAATTGATTCCTGAAACAAATGAGTGACCACGATGTATGTTTAGAAGAGCGAATTCAATTACATCAGCCGTGATTTCAGTTCCATGAATGGCAGATAGGGTCAATTTTACTATACAACATAGAATAACATTACTATTTATTCATTTATTTATTTATTTATTAATATTATTTATTTATTTATATCTATTGTATTATTTATTTATTTCTATCTATTGTATTATTTATTTATTTATATCTATTTATTTATTTATTTATTTAAGCAACAGTATCATCAATAATCAATACTTAATTCATTGTATTAATTATTTATATTTATGTCCTTTTGTTTTATTATTATTTGTCATATTTCCATGTCATTAAATGCGAGATTATAGGAAAGATTTATTATAACAATTTAATAATAATCGTTGGATATATAATGTTAATGTTTTATTATTATACTGGATTACTTATATGTCAACTGAGCCTGTCGATGACGAAGTATGGGCACTATAATGCTTAACACTTTCCACGCGGCTAGTATTAGTTTTACCATACAAGACAGGTTTTTCAGAAGCCCTTCCCAATTTTCAAAGTATATCTCAAGGATTACTGACCCAATACTAGGCATGTTTGTACTTATTTCAATGCATTTCTCATGGTGATTCCAAATATGGTAATGAAATTCAATAATTTTGACATTTTTGAAACATTTTGTGACATTTTGGAATGTCGTCTGCAGACGCCTGCCGCGTGGAAAGTGTTAAAAGAAACAGTCTTGATATAGGGAGTTCTTTATCATAGCGATTCTCCAGATAATCACAATGTCCATGTGTTTTTCGATGAGTATTTCCCAAGACAGCAAACTATATCTTGGTAAGCCTCAAGAGGCAGAAGAATAGAAGGGTCACGTGATTTGTCTTCCCGGTATATAGCGTACGTAATGTCCGTCAATGACCGCCATCACTAAAACACACGTCTGCTTTTTGAACACCTTTTTCTCAATGCTTAATTAAGTCGTTTTGGTTTTGTGGCGTGTTAAATTTGAGTGAAAACAACCACGGAATATTATACTAATTCAGATGTAGGATTAATAGTTCATTATAATAATGAATAATTATGGTTTGAAGAGGAAGAACTACAATCATTGAAATGTCAAATTCTTCATACATGTTGATTGAACTAAACATCTCATGACAAAGTAAACATAATACAAATTACTGAAGTAGGCCTATTTTGATATTTACCAGTCATGTTGTGGTATTGTTGATTTGATCATCTTTTGGCGAATTATTTCAAATATTCTTTAATTCAAAGTGTGCAAATCCTGTAACAATTAAGTCGATATGGTTGACGCATTTGAGGATTATATATGTATGTTGTGCCTTATGTTTTGTGTGTACACACCAAATTGAATAGCGTTAGAAACTAATCAAGCGATGCAATTGGTCCAAGAAGTTTGTCCTGCTTTTGACTGTTTTTTACGGATTTCTTTTCGCTAGAGCTGTCGGCTTATCCACAGCATCTATCAAACTCTTCGAACCGCTAAAAATCATATTGTGCTGGCATTGTTATCGGCGTAGATCTGCGCAAAACAATTCGTAAGCAAACTGGTGAAGCGGCAAACACAAGGCCAACTGGCATTGTTCACGAACAGGACAGCGGTCGCTGGAAGAGGTCAGACGCGGACGTTGCTTTAATTTTCATAAATGCACCCAAAAAACAGGCTAATCGGGGACGAACGGGTCGGGCGTAGGTCGTGGTATAAGGTCAACTTGAGCTTTTCAGTCGTCATTTTAGCTAACCGTGGCCTGATGAGATAAGTCTGCACAGTAGACTTGGACTAGTTTGGAACCAATTGCAGTATAGATAGTGTGGACTTGAGAGTTTAAGATACACCACAGGAATACCAATTGAGATTTGTTATATTATTCTTTAGACTGAAACCAGACAGATGATGTTGTACCCCCACCCGAGTTTAAACCTTGACTAGCAGTCTACGTTCCTTTTATTTTTGACAGGTTGTTTTACTTAGAATTTATGCAAGTAGGGTGCCTTGTTGTAATTGTCACGTAGTATTGGAAAAGATAGGGTTGGTATCAGACCCGCCTTGACTGCCATGGTTCTGCAGCTGGCCCATGCAGTGAATACTAATATTATAATAGGGATCAGAATTCGTCAGTTATGAATGACACAACATTGCTTTCATTACGATACATCATTTCTTTGCAATGTGCAGACTGCTTATATGAAAAATTAGTGTTAAATACATGGCGTTACATTTTCCGTACACGATGATAAATTGTTTTGATTGAATTTGAAGACACCTTTTGATAAAGGCAGACGATGTAATTTAGTGCAACAAATCATTAGTGTGAATATGCCCTCTCGGGGGGTTTCATACTAAAGCACTATTAGAATGTTCATTGTTGGTTTATCATCATCAAACATGGCGGCCCCCATGACACAACCTCGTGCGACGACGAGAAAATCCGAGATTGACACTGAGTATTCGCATGATGACAGAAATACACACACTTAATTGAATATTACTTAATGGGCATCCAATTCATCTCACTGACTAGCTCTTACACCTCAATCAATGTGAATCGTTCATATCAGTAATATACCGTGTTTTTCAGGGGCAAGTGTGCCAAATAAATCACCTACCACTTTTCTCGCGAAAACACGTCATCAACGTGACTCACGGATAATACCACTGCACATAAACATTGAGTAGAAAAGAAACACAGCAAACGGTTTCCAATCCATTGTTCAGTGCTGTAAAACTGACGACTCAAAATCAAATTCTTTTCTACATGCTCAACCAAGGTGTGATTTAATAATGTTTCAATCGAGCTGAATGACCATTTGTCGGGTGACCTGAACTAAAAATATCGGTAATTTTCTACACTAGGTATTATACATGGTAAAGTGCGTCCCGTAACAAAATGGCGATGTCAAACACATGCTAGTACAACACACTCTGATTTCTTATTTTTAGAGAGAATTATCGTGTTTTTATTTATACTCGTAAATAGTATTTGAAATCAATAATAGAGTAAACATGTTGGAATAACATTTTGATCACACGCCTAAAACGGTTTCATGCACGTCACGCGTTTTGGCTGGAGTTTAACCACTGGCTATACGGCATTAGGGTATGGTATACGCAATGCACTATAGGCCCCTACACCTAATAAATTAAGGGGTTACCCTTTATGCCACCATTGGTGAAACTGCACCCAATAGGCGCACGTTACCTTTCCTGATGACAGAATGATGCTCACCGTGGATGAAGTTTGCAGCATCGTCGTGAGAAGCCTGTAAAATAAGAGAACAAAATAAGAGAAAGATGAGGATCAGGTATAGCTTGATACATAACGCATCATATGTCTCAGAGATAAGTGAGGGTCAGAAGAGTCTTGTGCATGGATAAAAAATGTTCAGAAAAAAATATCGTCAATCGGAGACGATGCAAGATGATCACACTTCCCAACCGTCATCGTCAAGCGGGGTTGGGTTGCCATAAAGGACAGATATGTCCGAATTGAGCTTCTGGGGAAATGGGTCTTCTCAGCCGGCGGATTTGCTAAGGCAGAAACAATTACATGGCGGGGAGGAATCCGTGACATATGATCTATGCTAGGGATGGATGATATATGCAATATGGTCGTCAAGGCGGGAATCTCCCTAGCAAACGACTTTATTTTATCCCCGTCTAGATTGTATTTCAAAGGCTTTGGCACGAATCCTTTCGAAGTGACACCCCTTAATCTTTTCCCACTAGTACACCTGTATTACATTGCTTTCACTTCGTCTACTACATGTAGTCCCAGGCCAGTCACCGAGTACACAAAGTGGTGTATGTGTATTGCACAAGAATTTCTAGAGCGAGATGGTTTGTAAATAGTCCTAGAGTAAAGCAATCTTGAGTAACTCCTGCAAGTTTGTCTAAAGCTTTATGAGGTCTAACACTAAGAACCCCCGGTCTTTAGCAAAAATTCTTTGTGGATATTGTACCCAAGTATATTAAGTGTACAGTCTTGTTGGAAGGTAGTGTGTAGCACAGTAGCGACATGCGGCAATGTTGAAAGGAGTACGTGGGCAAATAACCTAGATTGCTTACAAAATGGTAAATGTACGGTACTAGAACCGCCAATGAATAGCATAAACACATATAAGTATTCAAAGTGCAGGGGATACAGGAATACGTAGGAGAGTTAGAATATAATGTAGAATAATGGCAAGCAGACGACCAGTGGGACCAAAAGCGATCCCTACGTCACGACCTTTCACGAATTAAACAAATCTAACTGATATAAAACCAATTGAATTCGAATGACACCTGCATACACCCTTAAGCAAATTGATCGCGGCGGTTTATTCACCAACGTGAATTGGGAAACCAGCTAATGCCGTGGCAAAGGTGACACGGTTCTTTTAAACAATTTACAGATTCGTCTTTGTGTATAACAAGGCATGCAAAACATGTACTAATACTCGGCCATGCAACAACAACAAACACACGTACTTATTTATAAATCAAGTGTATGGTGCAAACAAACACAAATAGATGACAGTCTGAAACTTTTGATATGTTTTCCAGTGGATTATTAGTGGATTTTTAGGCTTAGTTTGTTTTATTTGTATACTGAGATTTAACAACTCATACATTAATATAAACTGTTGAATTGAAACTTAAAACAACACTTCTTGTGTATTAAATTAATATAATTGAAAACACTCGGCATGCAGGATAATAAGATTACGTGAAATCAATTATAGGAAAACCAAACAGATGAAGTGACTGAAAATTAACAAAAAAGCACTGAAAATCTACCAAATCAAAGGCTTTCCAAATGTCTAATTACGCCGGTGAGTATTTAAGAAAGTATTGAACTCACGATAGTGCCGGTAAGACCGGAGTGGCCGTTCCAGCTCTGCCAATAGCCAACCTACCGAGGGGAGAAATTAAAAGGAGAACGGAAGCCATCATCAATCTTTGTGATCAAAATCTATTGGATTGTCTAATATGATACATGAAAACACACAGGCATATACTTTAAGGTATTACGGTTTAATTTTGCATATTGATTTCAAATTTGACAAGAATGGTTAAACACTGAACATTTGAAAAGTAGGGTTTTAGACTATAAATAAGGAGTGTATTTATATAAAGTTGTTGTTACTTTTGACCTTTGTTCTATACTTAAATACATGTAATGTACTATTTTAAAACTGTTAAAGTATAGATAGTTATATGTTACGGTATTGTACAATTATTGGTACATTGGTACAACATGTACCGGCCGAATGTGGAGGTTTTAACATCCAGAGGCGGTATTAATAAATTGATATTGAAGAGCTTTGATGTGGATATGCCCAGAGCGGGTCAAAATGCCTTCTCAAGGTATGCTTGTATGTCGTACACGGCTCAAGCCAGGGATGGCCATAAATCAACTGCCACGCGAACCCCGTCTTCCGTGTCATAAATCAACAAAGTAACGGACTGTTTTATTGGATACCATAACGAACATCCTTAAGGAGAATCAACTTCTCATAAATCTAACACGTTTAAAGAGTGGTTGACGGTTTAACAACACTACAAATCATGTCAAGTCAAATAGTGCATGCATCAGGCCGCTGCTGATCAGCTTCTGTATTACGCACAGGTAAAAAACACGGCGCTTAAAAATGAACTGGCAACCTGGTATAATTTACGCTGATTGCCATGATATGCGATTGCAATTTCTTGTGAGAATAAATTTTACACTCGGTGATCGTGTAATTGATTTGCTCGTTGTGTTTTACAATGGTTTGTGTCTTGATGCACACGTAACACATGACCTTGATTTTAAATGTTCTGCAATTGACTCGAGCCACCCGAACGATTTCATTAATATTGTGTACGCTAATTAACAAACCATCACACTTTGTAAAATTGACTTTCGCTTTACCATGTACACGATACATGTAATACGCTACAATCCCTGAATGAAAGAGTTTACCAAAACATTCGCTGAGACAGTTCTCAAATAATAAGAAACGTTTGTCACAAGTTGCCCACCCTAGACAAAAAATAATATAGCTTTCCTTGAATTTTCTTATCAAAGATGCCTCTAATTATGTCCTACTCCCTCTCTTTATTTCATAATCATAGACAAATTGTTCAACATACTCGATTTAAAATCCCAGCCAGTTCGACAAGCGTGAACTATCGAGTGAAGTACACTTCAAAGCACATTGAACAGTTCGTAGCAGCCAAATGGTCCGGGTAAATGAAATTCAAGAACGTTTAACTCAAACCATATCTGTCGGACACAATGTGTTAATAATCAACAGAAAATCATCATTATTATCAAAATACAATACGCAGACGTGTATCGTTTGCAGATGGCATACAGGCAAAACCAATAGCGTCATCGTCGAAATCACTGCAGAGTGATCTATCATTATATTATTGATGATTGGGAATAAGGTACTTGAGAGCTCTCATCAAAATCAAATATTTTATTTGCATTTTACCGCCATGTGTATAGCATACAGACGGCTAAAATCGATCTTTCACGCGCCTCACGTGAGAAGATGTTCATAGATTGACGAAGTGGCTACTGATATTCAAGATTCAATGTGTAAACGTCTCTTACACAAACCGCTGACCATGTTGACAGGAATACCCATGATGCCGATCAGCTAACTGATCCTTCGAGTAAATATAGTAGTCTTCGAGTACAGTCGCGGTGCCTTTCATTGCCCATGGCAATCGGGGATATCCATCTCATGATAGCAACCTCTTCCACAAAAGCGTTGTCACATCGTAAGTCAATGAAATAATACGAGTTGCGTTCATACAGGTTCTCTGTATTGTGTGTTTAAATTAACTGAACCTTTAGTTTCTCCAAAATTGAAGATGGTCGATTAAATTCCATTATTGAACTGAGGTCCACTACTCAAGACTTATCAGATTACTTTTTGCCATTCAGAACTATTTCAATAATGCTATGTGGTTTTTCCTTCAAATGAAGATGGATCCTACATCATATACCGAGAGCATCTGCATGTTGGTGAGGCTGAACGGTCAAAAGACTTTTCAGGTTATGACCCACGGGCTTATAATATCTATTTATGGCATTCGTTAAAAAGAACATCAGGTACTATTTCCCGGTTACTTCATCGTCTAAAGGATTAACATTAACATCTTCATTCGATTCTACTGCAGTAAACTAACTACATGCTTAATTATTGTTTATGTGCAACTGTAAGTATAGTAAGATCTAACATTGGAAAGCCCGAAAGTAAAAACATCAAACAGTTTTTCCGAAGCTTATGTAAACAAATAACACGATTTGACATGATTTCCAAATAACCTGCCAACCAACCTAAATCTCCTGAAGACGCCATAAAGTACCTCAACCCCACTGATATTTCACGATTACGCAGCGATCTTTCACAAGAGCAGCAGCTTATATTCTGGTGTCGATACACAAACTCACAACAAAACAAGTACTATTTGCGGAAATAGGTCTGCGTTAGAAAACACCGCTCATCGTCGCATCATTTACTTGTGCAATGGAAATCAGATCCAACGTCAAAAGTGTTTATAGTAAACACTGGAGAAAACAGTTTGTGCGTGTATCTACACTATCCCAACAAAGTGGTCAAGCCATCTTGAGATCTGAATGGCTGACCTACTGCTGGAGCTCTAGTAGCTCAAGGGCTCTTGTGAGGGCATCGGGGAGCTCGATAACATGATGATAGTGGCGGGTTTCTCAATGGAGCAGCTTTAGCAGTGCTACTTCAAAGTGGGTCACATCGTTTGGAAACCAGAGCATACTGGCATTTAGAAGGGTTTCTAGCCGAATGAAACGTGACGGTGTGATCTCTTTACATTGTAGCCGTGGCCATTGATCCACTATTATGCCGTGGATATACCCTGTATCAAACCGTGGAGTAATAGCTCAAACTTCCTGTGCAGTTTTTGCCGAGTGTTTAAATTGTGTCGAGAACAACATTTGACTTGTTTAGATTTGCTCATCATGTTGCATTGGAACAGAAACTGAAGATATATGGTGCAAGAAACTGACCTATTTGAACTGCAGTGAGTGTGTTGTTTTTTACAACTGTACCTTAGTTATGTTTCAAGAAGACGCTACCATGACTACGTTAAAGAGTTAGAGATATGATAAAGAAATTAATGAAAAAGATATATCCAGTGCATGTATTGAACTGCCACTGTATGACCTGGCGAATTGGGCGAATAGTGGTTGTTATGTTATCATCAGCAGATAGCATATTGTGCTACGCTTTACGCTTTTGACGCGGCCATTTTTCTATTCCAGATGCATAGCAGATCACGCACATATGCAACTTCATTAATTTCGAAGATGAAATGAAGTTTGATGCCGTTCGTCGAGTGGCGGACTACTGGATTTAGAGTGGATCAATTAAGTATATATTTTCTCCAGCTGAAACTTTATAGGACGATGTTATGAAGACGAGAATGCACAATGGGGAAAAAGGTGCGAGACGTAGTCATGTGATATAGGGACATGACACAATTGGCAAGAATGAACCGTGGAAGTGATGGAGAAGTGAGAAACATAATTGAATAATTGTGCATAATTAAGTGGTTAGGTGAGAACGTCATCCGTGGCGGATAGGGGTGCAAGGGTCCTTATATATCAAAAACACAAGGCGGTAAATTGCAACCAGAGTAATACAACACCGCATGTGTGTAATTGCCGCCAATAGATTTACCAAGATGATCAATTGGTTCATTGAAATTTTAAAGAAAACTGAACCTATCATAAGCATGATAAGCCTCGTTCTTCGTTTCTATGACCTCTTTAGTTTTTGGAATTGCGCTCTTAATTTCCAAGTGTAGGGATGAGGTTATTTTTCTCTCACGCGAATTAATTATGAGTTACATTATTAAGCTTTCTGTCTTTTTAATCGTGTGTTGTCTATTGAAATATACGTATCATATCTGTCTCAATTTATACGATTCCTCAGCAGTTTCAGTGCATGCAGACACTTAAATAGTTTGTCACGATTGTAAAACACTTAGATCTTAACACCTCGCTCTATCATTAGCTAGATAGATGGATGGATGTGAAAGTAGAGGCCATATTGAAAGCGCTAACTTGCGCTAGTGAAATCGAGATCATTATTCGATCACGTACGTACCATCAACCTTTCACCAGTCTTGGTGATAATGAAGTGCTTCATTCATTAGCCTTATTACAAATGAACACTTGGCTTGGTTTGGCCAGTTGATCTAGCATGTATAAAGATGATAATGACACGGATGATTGTCACATCCAATGCATGGCAGGACTTCTTTAAGAGACCCAGCACGATGAGCACGTGTTGTGGTCTGAAATATTCAGCATGTTGTCCTCTTTTGATGACTCTTCTTCGGATTCATGACAAGTGTAGTCTAGACTTAATTCACCACCAGGCGTGCTGTGATGGGCATCACGGATAGTTACGCATGTCTGGACAGAGATGACAGAATGATCATCTCTGAAGCACACTTGTTTGAAATGATTCTGTGCAATTGTAATGTATAAGTGCTCTTAGTCTTATATAGCCTGCGTACGAGACTGATCTTTAACATGACGATCCTTCCGTCATGCTTCATGAACTATGACCGACAGTTTACAAAGATTGAAAAATGACCTCATTGACTGAACACTAACCATAATCATGATAAGGGAAGGGTGTCATACTTTTAAACCCTGTGATTTCTTATTTCATTCTATGTTGATATCTGACCACTAAAAAGTCTGTGACGCAAAACTTCAGAATGAAGATGAAATTGTTTCCCAATATTTATTGACTTAATTCAATCACACATAGGCATGACGTTCTGGTTCATGATTGACAAGAAAATGGACCGTTTTAATCGAGTTTTCATCAAGATTTTAAATTTGTCAAATGTCGATGGAACAAGACTGCAGACATACAGTACATGACGACAGAGATGATAATACTACAAGTTGAACATAGGTGACCTGCATCAAACGGTTTAGGGATACACAATTAAGTACACTGGTGGTGTGTGGTGGCCAACAGTTTATTGTGTTTTCAACACTGACCAGGTAGCAGAGGAAAAGTGGCGTGCTATGTGGGATGAAACCGTTTACTGCTACCTAATCCTGATGAGTGAAGACATAAGACTCTTCAGGTTTGACCCGCCTGCAATGTACAGTTCCGGTCCAGATTGGAAAAGCAGGTCAATGACACTGTCATGACGGACGGACGGATGGATGGATGAAGAAGAGGAAAAGCTTTATATATGTTACTTGAATATATATAAACGTTAGAGAAAGCAACCACTTAAGGCATCAGAACTAAGACAGGCAACCCAATTGGCGGCAAAGAAACAACAGAGAAACTATATTTACAAGCGTTAACTTTGTACTGTTTATTGGTTGTTATTATACTGTTATTGATGGGCATAATGCATGATGAAATATAGCCTGATTTATCAAAATGACAAGATCCACCAAAAACAATCTTGACAAAAAAATCGCGAGACCAGGAGTTAAATTACGCGTAGCGCAATCTACTTTAAGATGTGAAAGATGGCATGAAGAAAAACGCACCCTCTAAAGTCACAAGGAAACCTCAGTTCAAATTACGCAGTACAACGGTTGTTGTGGTGGAGTTGAGTGCATAATATGGTGGGGATGGCCACTAGTAAAAACGTGTCAATGACCGAGCTCTAACAACGAAGAGAAAAAAGACTGGATGACAAATGCTGTAAACATCACTCTAAATTGCACACAGCCACAGGATGTATGGGATGTGAGCTTGATGATAGCCTTACTGAAAGACCAGTTCGTTGATAGTTTTAGCTGAAAAGTAATAACCATCTTCAACTGGGATTGGAATGAAATAGGGTTAAACTTTCCAGGATAGTTAGGCAAGATGATAAAATATGCTTTAGTAGATAATTGACTTTTGGACCAAGTAACCATGGACGCCATTATGGTCACGTGACACCTCGGCTGTAGAGTGAAGGCGGTGGACTTCCCACGGCGTTTTTCACACCATTTTAAATATCGAATACTATATGTATAAAAGAACACTAAATAAACGATTAATCGTAAATTGTGTACACAATGTAACAAAACATGATTTATTAGTCAATTTGACGCAGATGATGGACTTATCGTAAGGTCATTTATAATTATCCAAAAGCAATTGCCTGTGGGTGTCTTAAACAAAACGAAAATAGTTGTTCAAATTAGCGGTTGGTTGATCAACACACAAGTGGACGTGAATAGGTTGATCCCGCCTTTATTTTGCACTATTTTTACAATGTTTGAAAATGATCGGGATTTGTGACTAAATAGATGTATGAAGACACCCCTAGGCCTCTTGTCTATCGGGTATTGTTTACCAGTCTCACCTATGCGACGAAAAAGAGGACGATGTAAGGAAAGTTTGCTGCAGGGCATTGTGGGGAATCCCACTACATACAGGTCTGTCGTTTAACATTCCGTGCGGCTCGGACAGCTTCCTTTCCCTTTGCTTTTCTATTGTGCTATGAAAATGAGATCGGGTAGCATCCAGATACTACCCTAAAGATATGTCTGTTCATACAAAACGCTACAACCAAAATAGCAAGAGTTGCCAGACCTATATATCTGTCTATCGCGGGAACATCGTCGCATCCAGGATAGCACAGGCTATTCCCGCCATAGGAAATGACGAATCTATATCCTAGGGTGATATTATACACAAGTGTAATAACAACGTATATTTATTGAAATAATAATAATAACATAACTAATCAATAGAGAAATAATGGCCAAATATCATGTATTGCACATAGTAAGAAAGATCAATGGTTGGAATAATCCAATTCTTTGACCTGATACGGACGAATCTATTTCGTAAAATTATAACAGCACTGTCCACTACGATACCATTACTCATCTCTTGTTGCATATGTCATGTGATATCGTAAAACGAGATTGAACATATGACAATGATAAATGAGAACCATGGGAATACATCTTTGAAAGATAGAAATGAATTCGTTTCTAAATTATAATCGGTTTGCTATGTAAAACAAAATAGGCCAGAGAGCCTTGTTCCCATAATTAGCCATCTGATTTCAAAGTCGTCCGATTTCAGACGCAGTTTCAATTCAAATACACGATGACCTCAGTGACCTTTATATCCACAACCCTAACACATTGCGCATGTTCAGTTCTGACTAAAACCCATACGAAGAAGACCTTTTTCGAGATGTCGACAGTGACATGACCCTTGTTGTTGATCATGGGTACATTCCTATTTTCATTCGCCTGATTATACTCAAATAAAATATACGAAAGGCTGGTAGATAAAACTACCTGCTTCTGTCTAGTAGTAGATTTCAATTTTGAGCTGTGAACCCATATTGAATAAACTACACTAGTCCGTCACCTTTTTTGATGAAGAAATCCCTAACGGAATCGCTAAACTTATCTTCGTATTCCCCGGGTGTTACAATCCCGAGTGTGTGGTTGAGAGATATCGGTGTTAGTGATCGTAACGAAAAGACGTGGTTTGTTCACTTTCAGGAAGACATTTGAATGTACAGAATCATGCAAAAACGTGTGTCATGATCACAGCTCGGACGATAAGATGACGACATATGAGATAGACACGAACTAATTCAAATGTTCCACGTGGTCGGAATATAGAAGATAATTTTATGATTCGAAATGCCTTTATTATTGCCCTTTTGGAAAATTAAAAAACAAACTCGTTACACCCGCTTCAAGAACCGAAAGGGAACTGTTAAATTAACGTTAATTAATGGATGGATGAATATTTGCTTCAAGTTTAACTTACAAACAATAGTTATGGAGGAATTAGTCAGACAAACAACTAATAATGATAACAATGTGCTGAGCAAACTACATGCATCAACTGCGGTTGTTTTGATGGCCTTTTCTTAATTGTAAATGTCAAAGTTTTTTCGACGTCGAGTCGAGACATACCTTCTTTTTACTGGCTCTATAAAGATTCATCCACATGGAAGATATATGTCAACCCATTGAACTATGGTAACTAGTATGGATGCAAGGTTTCAGAACATATTGATATGTGTATCGTGTGAAGGGAGCAAAAAATATCATGTTCTTTGAATAACAACACTACTTGGCAAGTATCTGCAGCTGCGGGTCTTCTAAGCATTTGTATTGACTACTTGCGTGTACTTGTGCATGCTGACAAGGAGAAGCTTGACTAGATCTAAACAAATCGGACTGCAAATCGTCACCACTCTTGTCAGTTTATTTATGTCCTGTTTAATCATGTAAAAACGTTTCGTCAATATGGCTTGGTTTTTGCAATTTTGACGTAAGATGTTGGATTAGGCCAATTGGAATTAAACAGGTTCAAAGTCTTCAGTGGCGATGGAATACGTATATGACATAATCTTAACAGTTTTTTCTGAGGTAGATTGTACAATAAGATTTAGATTTGGGTATTTCTAATAACTACAATTTTTGGAAGGCAACTAGGATGAAAATTTAATTTCCGGTTCAAGATAATTTTGAGAGTCCTCAGTCGCTCGGTCTCATTAAACGCCATTTTATCGTACTAATAATGTCGCACGCATCGTTATTTCAAGTCTGCGCCCACATAAGTTTATTTCAGTCGTCTTGATTTTACAGCATTTTTTTCAAGCGGGTCGTTTGCTAGGATTAATATAACGAAATAATCAAAGGTGTGTCATTTCTCAAATCGCGCCAAAATTCGCATTTGCCATTCAGTGCATGCATTGACATTAAAGCAGGTGCACCAGGCATTGTTTTACCGCCACGTTAAATCAAAAGACCACTAAATATGGAAATAGAATTGGCAAAAAATATTTTATCTTTTGAAAAAAGGAAATGAAAATGCTGCCTGCAATGAAACTTTCAGACGTGCTCTGGTTTCAAAAGATAGTAGTGCGTGAATTCCAATATTCTTTCCGCCATGATGTTGTGTTTCCTAAATGAGATAATGCAATGTTATATAAACCGAAGTAAAGACATCTTGTAGGTTTGCATACTATTCTGTGCTATTGATGACACCAATATTGATGTTGAAACCCACAAAATACAGCTGGAAATTGTTGGTAGAAACCTTGCCAGATTTTTTTTCTGTGAGTGTTGTATACATGTAATGAAATCAGAAAAGGACAGATGAGATAAAAGCCCAATACATTGCTGCTTTATTAAATTTAGTCAGACGGGTTTGCTATTCTAGTATCCGACCTGCTAATAAAACGACCTATAAATATTGTATTTCAAACTCAAATAGGAAAATATTCTCTACATTTTGCAATATTTGTTCATCGGTTGAAAGACAGTACAAACGGCTACGCAAGAACAGCGGACAGGTTGACGCGCGTGGATGAGAAGTACCGTACCATTTAACAAAGGCTATTTAGCATGTTTTGATTAGTACATTTTGAATACCATAACGTATTAATGATAATAGAATGTGAGATAATATGAAATAATTGTGTGAGTAAATCATAACATTCGGGGCTTACTCCTCCGAAATGTGATCTAATTCAATGGAATTCTCACTCGATAGAGAGAGAGGGTTCTCTATATAGTAGGTACCCACATGAAAGTCGGGCATTTGATTCCCTTTGAAGCTCCCAAATCTGTTTGGTGATAGAAAAGATTTCGGACTGCTAAATGGAAAGTAGTCACCCGGATTCCTGCTGATGCGAACGCATTCCAAGCAATCGAGGTAGATTTTGTCATAGGTAGTGAAAGACAAGAGCTTTGGATCGGTTGACGCATGCTTTACCAATGGGATAACACCAAGTACAAACCTGGTCAAAGACCTCACTTTGTTGCTCCTGTGCCCTGCGTGGGGAGTGGGGTCAGCGGCACAGAGGTAGCACACGGTGTGGGACAAGAACTTGTAAACCAAATTGAATAATTTGTACCGTGGTAATGTATTTAGCAGACCTTCTGTAGCACTGGGACAATGCTTAAATCGTGGGCCGTACCCTCGCCTAACCCTATTAGCCTAAGCTTTCTGTAGATATTTACAGATGGGGCGAAGACAGCCCGTGAACATTATGAAAATGTGATCCACAAAACCCTTCAGAACTCGACAACAAATGCTCTGTTCAAAAGTTTAAATAGAAGGTTGAATAGATTTGTTTTAATGTACGGTTTGGATCTGACGAGAGCATTTCATACAAATGAGAAAATGTATTGCTCATGTCGAGAATGGGAGTGTTGTTAAAATCTAAATTTAAACAAGCTATTCAAAAGTGTTCTGTAACTTTTTTGTGATGAAAATATCCTTATATAAATGATGAGGTAATTGCGATTTCACTTGTATGCTTTTAACAATATCAGTAGATAGCATTCAATTTCTTTAAAATCTTTTATATGAATCAGATGTTTTAATGGATGTTTTGAATTTCAAATGCCATCCAATGGTAACATTCTTCCTTGATAGGTCCCCATCCCATATATGTGTTGGAAGGTTATTGACATCAATCGGGATTCATCGACATGCAGATTGAAGCAATACCTATGATATGGGAAGACACTTCAGAATAGCAAGTTTTGAGGAAATAACCCATAACTAAATGCAACGAAGCTTGCTAAACACAAGATGTCAAGTAAGATAAACACACAGGCTAGACTGAAATGCTCAGAGATGACGTTGAGAAAATAGACGCCAAAGTACTTGGTCAATTCTCAACCAAATAATGGCTTGTAACTTGTCCCACGCACGGACATCGGCGTGTCAAAACACTTTCTGCATTTATGATGATGCTTTCTAGCACTCTTTTCTAAAAGGGATTTCGATAGCAATATTCATCCTATAACAGCACACGTGTCATAATCGCAGGTCAGAGGCAAAGGTCAAAGGTCACTTTAAACTACCAACTTATATTAAGTTCATTTCCGTGCAATTTAAACAGTCAATTTGTCTAGGGAACTGCATTATGTGACCCTATGTGCAAACATTGTGTAGGCTACATATGCAAAACAATGCATCCAAGTTTGAGGTTCATGTGACAATATGGTGAAATGATTATGAATAAAAATAATCTGCAGGAAAACCTCTGGCTTTATGCATCAATACAATATGTCAGTACCAATTTAATGTAGTATCAGCTGGAATAGGTCTACCAGTTGAACTCCCATGTAGTATCTTGGATACCGATACAAATACAAATCATTTACGTGATATATAGAGCTATTCTTTTCATGATATAAAGCATGTTGAACGGAGTGGTCTGTTTAAAATGTCTTTCAGAGTTAAATCCTCAATATCACAAGGAGGCCTCTCCTTTATTTCAGGGTCCATGGCCTCTCAGACAGTAGACACAGTAGTAATATCATTATCATCAATGATGATGATGATAATATCGTGCACGTTTCCATAGTACATTTCAAATAGCCATCAGCCTTTCGAGGTAAAAACTGATTGTATTGTTTGTATTAGTAGTAGCCGGCCTATATTCCATTTATGCAATTTCCAGTAACGTTTGTGAGGTCAATTTGCAATTAATTAGGCTTAATTAAACCAGTGAAGTCTGTAAAGTGCAATATAATAAAGATTACTTCACCCTGTTATGTGGGTAGTTATGCCGTGGCAAAGACAATATGTAAACGTAATAGTTCTGTTAGAATTAAACCTTTGATTTCTATTCTAGAGTTATGTAGCGTAATGTTTGAACCCTAATTTGGCATTCCATGTACAAGATAATCAACACTCCATTCCTCCTATAACATGACACACAGACATGCAGCCTTAATAATAGCTTCATTCTGTACATTTATTTCCAAGTTGCACTATACTGTACTACTATAGCAAGCATCAGCATCAGCTAATTTGTAATTTGCTCTTCTTTTTCAGAAGCTGAATTTGGGATAGATGCACGAACGAGCTCGACAGAGTTGTTCTTTTCATCGCTATCCTGTTAGATTTCCTGGTGTACAATTTTGTACGGTTAGCTTATTAACTACCTACCAAAAAGGTAGCAGCGCACCGTGGTTACACTGATAATATGTGACAAACAAGGTGATATCACTGTAGCCCACAACATCGTGTAAATGCAATTTTGGTTCCTTAGTCATCAAGAATGCAATTATTGTCTTCGCCACACCGTCACATCTAAACTTGCCCTGATTTTGTTTTCCCCTTAATGTATACAATAAAGAGCGAAGATTCACCGACGGTTTGTGCCAATTGGATGGCGGCTTGTTTTCATCTGTCAAATAAAGAAAACTTAGCACGTACTTCTATCAACCAAGACTTGTTTTGTATGGGACTGCGCGAAGATTATGAGTCAAATCTTGTGTTTGGAATGGAATAATGTCTGCCAAACCTAAATTTCTTATTGAAATGCCTGTCATTATAGACAGAACGTTTATAACATGATTAATCAATTAATTAATTAATCGATCAGACAAAATTTGAATAACATTATAAAATAATAGGCTTAAATAATACTCAAAAGTATTACATACACGAGAAATTAATTTATAAAAGGAATTCAAACAAGTTGTGCTCAAATTATTATAAATGCCACATAAGTAATAATTTTTATAATTTAATGAGGGAGTTGTTATGACTTTTCACTTGCACAAAGATAAACTATAAAGCGTACGAAAATATATTATCATATATTAAATAGACCATACATTTATCAGCGTCATTAGCACATCTAAATCTTCACAGCGTATATAATTTCTTAATCGACATGGCTTGTTATAAAACCCGTTAATTAGCTATTCATTTGTTCCATATAATTTCACGATGGATGTCTAATTACTATCATGGTTAGTACCTTTGTGGTGTAAACTCTTAAAGGTTTCATTTTATGGATGAATGAATTACAGTATTATATATAGTGCAAGTATTGTTGTTATTTAGATAAATAGGCCAACGCAAACGTGACACTGCCTATGGCTATAGACACGCCTCGTGCATTTGCTAGTTTAATATCTCAAAAGCAAATTATATAATGGTAGGGATTATACTTGTCTGCGCTGATGTTTAACATATTTCGTTTGTTGTGTACGTTAGTTTAGTGATTTCAACTATACATTAATTACCTTAACTAATCCTATATTATGGGCTAGCTTAAAGAGATTTTTGCCTAAGACCTTGGTACATGGTCTCAACATAACTCATTACTTTTGAGACAATTTCAAGTGACATTTGAGTTGGTTTTGATGTGACAGTGGAAAACCTGAGGTTATTTTGGCTTTTATTGGCACGGCGCTATGGTTTATTAGAGTTTCTCTCCATAGGTATACTGCCTGCTGTGTAGATGGTGTGAGATGTCCGCTATGCCATTGACCACGAGGTCTGTCATAGTCTTTCCACTATTACGGTATTACCCCTGCTGTTGCCCCTAGATCTCATCTCCCCCCTGCTGTTGCCCCTAGAACTCATCTCCCCAAGCCTGCAGAGCTAATTGTTTGAGCCCGTTGTTCACCAAACGGGGCTTTCAATTGTGAAATAAAATTGCAATATTTATGCCTATGGATATATAAATGGTAAACCAGTTTATGATAGGCGCGACATGTAGCGAGCGAGGCTTGCGTCAGTGCGTATGCCCGCACAACTGGTTTGATTTTACTATTGATAAAACAAAGATTGAAAACCAATGTCTCGTACGAGTTGTACATGTACATGAAACTCTGCTTTAACATACATACGTATTATATATATATATATATATATATATTATGAGCATTCAACATTACCCACAAAAACCAAGACAGACAGTGTTGCTTTACCAATGATAATAGCACCGTTCACTGGGATAATGTAGTCTTAAATTAGCAACGTATACGACATATCAACCAAATAATACCAACCCACAGAATGATTTATTCTTTACACTACACAGACCGGCGGCCTGCAAGCAAACTATATTGGACATCTATTATTCTTATGAATAGGGTTTTGATTTCTGCTTTATTATCATATTTGAATCGTGTATTCCACAATTTTCAGATGGTAACAGAAGCCTACGCGTCTTGTTTACCATTTAAAATGTGCCATGCAAATCGGTGCTTTTGAACCAAACTAACAGCTACTCATGTGGCACACGGTCCTATTCTTTTCTATATAGGCAATACTTGTTGCGCTCTATTCCCTAATGGTTGGTCTATGGCTGGTCTATATGATTGCGGGAAGCGTTCGTATGGGCGTCGGGATCCTAAAAGAACTTGCCTTTCGACACCGTTTCAATAGAATCAATAGTAGGATACAATATATCTGCTTAAATGTCTGGATAATTTATACATCATAATAGCTAGCCATACTTCATACAAAATATCCGTTTGATAGGGTTATGCAAAAGTTTTTAATTCAATATTCAGTGTTTACCAGTTTATTCTCATGAGAATATGGCGATCAAAAGTTATATGGATGCTCATTTTTATACCAGATAATACTATGATATTTTGGTAAGCTCAAGTGGCGCCTTTAGTTACATATAGCGCCAGATGAAATTTGATAAAGTCAATGTTAGAAAAGCACGTATCATAATGAGTGAGATCAACACAATTATTAAATGGCGCGTAAGCCTACGGTTTTTGTTGGTTGGCTGGATACAGTTGGCAAAACAGACAAATATCCCAATCTTAAAGTTGGAGGACGTTTCGAACGTGTTTTCTGTTTCTTTTTATATAAATTGTATAACTTGACAAATTTGTGGATTCCCTTCGGAGGTGCAAGTTCTTTGTTCGATAAAATACACTCTTTTGTAAAAGTTTTTCTAGCACACGTGAAGAAAATACTATAAAGAAGAAGGACGTGACCTTCTAGCGTATAAAAGAAAGAAACTTCAAAATGTTTTAAGTTCAAAGGGGGCTGCCTGTGATCTACCCGCCCCAACCATCTCTATGTCCTTTGGTGTGTGGCACTTACGCAAACATCCCCCGTGCCCCGTCCTTGCAATACCGAACTAACAGTATTGCTACTTCAAAATGTTTAAACTGTGGTCGACTACATATTGTAACCTTGCGAAAATGGACTTAAGAATACATGAAAATGTTTCTAAATCCGATTTTAAAGCTTTTAGAAAAGCAACCAGGGGTGAGAATATGGGTACAAGATGATGAGGGTGGATGTTAAGAGCTACTGTAAGAGTTTACTTTGAAGTGATATGGATTGAAAGAGTGCATGAAATCGACTAAGTAAGCACTTATTAAGGATTGCTTAGTTATTTTGTTAACACTACGCACTGAAACAATTCAGATCACGTGATCGCGTCACCATCTTTATTTAGTCTCGTTTACGGTTTATGCATCCTCTTTAAGATAACCAAATTCAACTGTTAATATTATAATCAATTTACATTTCCACTTACACCTTTGGTCAATTGTTATTCAATGGGATATAATCGTGTCTTTAGTGGCTATGAATGCAAAACCATTAGGCCGAAGTGAAGTGGTCTTACAAATAGTATACTTATCCCCATCGCCAATTTTTGCGGTAATTGTATGATTATAGGTATTGATCATGGTATGGATTTGTTACCATGATTCCGAGGTTTTAGCATTTGCTGAACCACACGCATCGTACAATACCTAACATAAGTCAGCGCTTAAATAAGCTTATCCACTAATAACACTATAGAGTCTTGGGAAACATTTAAACTATTAGGAATAAAGCAGAAATATTAGTATAATTGTACCGTACTAAGAAATAATTTGGATGGAATGAGATCTGAACATACATGTATCATGTAAGACAAATTCTGCAAGAGAGGCCTTTTTATCTTCATAATGTTAATGTATGACAAGAAGGAAATAAAGCATGGTGTGCAGACATGTAAGATTCCAGCCCGTGTGTAACATCATCGATTATATATGAATGATCTATGTATGATATAAATGGAATGTCTATGAATTCTTCATATCCTCATTTGCTATTCAGACTAATATAATTTATCAATTGACATGCAGAAAAATACCAAGTTAACGCTGTAACATAAATGAAATATTCATAGTAATGTATCCCATGCAATTTCATAAAGCTAGAATGTGGTGTATTATTGGTGTGCTAACACAGATTCTCAGCACGGTGTGGATGGGATTCTGTATCGGGAGGCGGATAAAGAGAAGGCGATAAGAGGGTAACGCAAGTTCAAATTATTTTATAAAATCAGTTTTTTGTAATTAGAGAAATATGATTCAAGATAGTTCGAGATTAGCCAACTAAAAGGACAAAACCTCCATAACATGCTTCATGCATACTGAACTTGAAGACAATAATATAATATGGAAAAGTGTGATGATATGGCGACCTGAGTTTGGCGCGTGCAAGGTGTATTTGATAGAAAACCTCTCATACCTCATAATTGTCGTCGATCTGATACCCCTGTAGGGGGTTCCACATGGTTAATCGTATGGAACGAGGTATAGAGGATAAACAAAGTATCACCAACAATCATTCCTATTACATTTAAAGCTTACAACTGCACAATCAGATTTATGCACTGAGCACTGAATAGGATTCCCCGCTAACTGTTTTCTGTGTACAAACACACGGCATTACTTAACTAAAATTGAACAAAAAACTGGACGGCTTGGTCTTACAATTGTAACTTCAAATTGTGTGTGGGCTATATCTATCTGACTTCACCAATTCAACTATCGTGACTATAGAGCTAATAATGAAACAAGATAGATGACAACCTTGACTATTTGGTACAAGTTAACAATAGACATTGCTATTTACCACTAACGATGCATTTTAACAATTTCCACGCGGCTATTGGTTTTACCATACAAAACAGATTTTTCAGCAACCTTTCCCAACTTTCAATGTCTACCTCAAGGATTACTGAACCAATACTAGGTATGTTTGTACTTTTTTCAATGCATTTCTCATAGTGATTCCAAATATGGTAATGAAATTAAATAATTTTGACATTTTTGAAACATTTTGTGAACATTTGGAATGTCGTCTGCAGCCGCCTACCGCATAGAAAGCGTTAACCCTCGTACAGTCCGACTATAGACCGTATGACCTAGTGCGTTAGCAGTTCTCCAATTGAGAACAATAAACGTTACCGTTCACAATAAATGATATATGTCGTTAGTGATAATAATGTATATCTATTGTTTTCAATGAATACAGCTAATGAATCCCTGAAACATTGTGTCCAATTCTCTACAAAGTTACAATGGAGCGATACTGAATACAGCATACATGGTATACAGTTTGCTTTACGTTTGTAGCATAATGGAGAACTCAAATAAATTCGACTGAGTGAAAAGTAAATAATGATGTACATATTGACTGAATGGAGATTGATACTCATTTCATTTCTCTGAACTTATGACCTAAACCGAAAAGCCTGGGGTGAAGACATTAATGCTGCGCGGGAGAAAAAAAGTAATGTTATTTACCAAAAAAAACCAAAACGTAATAAGCTTATTTAAATAATCACCAAAAGTTGCAGTAATGGTATATTTAACGATACCATTTGGTCTGTCATGCGTTTTGGTTCAATGGGTATGCTTTAAAAATGACCATGACAGTTGTTGAATCATGGCCGAGTGTATTGAATGTTTGTAAAAAGAGCTGTGCCTAATCACATAAATACTTAATTTAGTATTATGATTCTTTGAATTCACTTTTACAACACTGAATTACAATATGGCATCTTACAGGTAATTAACTGAGCAGTTGAGGATAAGGAAAAGTTGTAATCTTTCTTGACAAGTGACATTTTACTTAACAAATTTCCCTATAATTGAATGACTTGACTTGGTCCTATTGAAACACTTCACTTTTAAATTTTATTGGCGTGTTTTACTTGACTTGTGATGAAGTATGAAGACTCAGATATAGCTATTTCAAAATGGCGTCGGTCACATGATCATAGCATGTGTGGAATACTATCTGGTGAAGATATAAGCCATGAGCCTTGGGCATGCTCCGTATGAACTGTTAGTGAAACCAGCCAATCACAGGGTTAATATGCCTTTTATTATAGTGACAAACTATAAACATATCGGTGATGATATTATTATAAAACCCAATGAAATGGTTATGATGACAATACTGTTTTAAGCAGATTTTGATATCGGATTGTCTGTGCTCTATCTAAATTTAGTACATGTTTACGGACAAGATGGGCCATAACCATGATAAACACCAAATACTCAAATTGTCATCCCTGCTCATCGTCGTAACCAACACGATTGTAACTCTAGCCAGAGGAGCAAAAGCCCAAAATGATGTCGATATGGGCTGGGACAAACTCACACCGCACTAGGTACGAGTTACGGTCTGTTTACTGGGGAATCGATATTTGAAAATGAATCGCCTGATATTTCTTCTGGGATGGGAGGCGCTAGTCGTGTTGTGAAGTACACTCACTCAATGAGTACACAAAGTGTCTTGTATTAATAAAGTGGTAATCACTTTTCTTGACATAATACATGATGGTTCATAACATGCTAATCACATACAACAACTGAAAAAATGTAATCTTTTCATATTTAACGACAAAACACAACGTGGTGTTGGGACATCAATGCCCCGAACAGCGACTGAACCTCGCATACATTACATGGAAGTCTTTGAATTTCATCAACAGAGGAGTCATTTTCATATCGCAAAAAAATGGAAGTCGAGCTATTCACGGAAGAAAATATCAGTGATCGCATGGAGTGCAACGCGAGACTCATTGCGCCAAACTGTATTACAACTATCTGAGATTGGCAGGAAATTGTAGGCAGGACGAGCTAGTGAGTGATCAATGATAGAATAGGTTATCACAACCATGCCAGATAGTTAAGTCAATAAATGCACAAGATTTTGATAACTTATACCCTCTCTGTTGGCTACCTCTGGAGACGAGACCCACACCGAAGGAAAAACATCCCGCACACTCAAAACCTGCTCAGTGTGTATTGTCGTTTTACCAGGCATTCTTCTTGTAATATATTGGACATTCTTTAACGATCCACTATCCATGTTTTAACTATAGAGATTACTATAATGTAAACAGCATCATCTAATAACTACAAGATGTGTTGTTCTACTCAATTCCCAATATGAGGATCTGTAAGCGACATGAACTAACATATCCCTACCAGGGGAAAACATGAAATGGTCGCGACGTTTACAAAGTTTGCAAGAATGGTATCTCGTGCAAATATATGAGGTAACGCCCATTCAATAGACAGATTGGTGAAAAGCTTTACTTCAAATCAACTTTCATCCATACAAGTTGACTTTTTCGAACTTGTTCTGTTGATGCGGGATAATGTCATCAATTTCAAGCCTAATTAGTTATCGTTAATGCTTACATAACCTGTCATTAGAATAATAAACTTGGGCATGACTACTTGGTACTATTTTAGTTTAGACGATTAACATTCACATATCTCGATATCACTCAGTTCAGTAGTAAGATAAAATAGTTCAATAACATTATTATACTTGATACAACACTGTTGAATTTGGCATCATATATCATGATGAATATACCGAATATGAATGAAAGCTTTATGTCAACCATGGATCATCATTATAGCCTCACAACATGATGGTTTTATCAGAAATACCGTACATGACATGGGTTAATGAAAATCCAAGATGGCTGCTGCCCAATCGAGATGCTCAGGTCAAAATGCTGTACGTTTACGATGAGCTAAAACTAAAAGCTTAAACTTGTATTCCTCTAATCTTGTAGACGCCTTCCAAGCATCTTAACGGTATTCCCTAGTCTTAACACGAGGTCAGTGCCTCAACATACCCTGCATAACACCTTAAGTTCACTATTATAACTTGTACTGATACTTGAGGTCTACTGTCAGACCCCTTACTGGGGCTCTCTGTTTATACCTACGTAGTTGAAGGGTTCATATTCTAATATGATAAAGTAACCTCACCACCTTTTTCAATTCAGGTCAGACTTCTGCTAAAATCAAATGGATTTTTTTATCGTGACCTCAATATCGTGTTCTTATAAGCTAAACAAGTCTTGGGTATGAAGGGATTTCTTACTGGAGAGGTTATAACCGATTACCAAGTACGTATGTAGCGTGGGTGACGACTCCCATTCCATAGTAACTCACACCATCCATTTCTGCCAAATCTCTTTCAAGTACAACTTGTGTTTTAGGTGACAGTTTGTAAAACATTCTACAAATCATTTCACAGCATTCTACATCAAAACGTTTACACTGAAAGCTTAACCTTCTTAATGGCAATTACAAACCAAACAATGCTAAAAGGCTGTCTTCTTGGTGAGGTTTGGTCAAACTATGAACGGCATCACAAGGACTAGGTATTACGCCGCCGCCATCTTGGATTCCCGGCTTCATGTAACTTAGTAACAATATTGCCTATACGTCAAAATCTTCTATAACATGCCAAGTGACACACATGGTTATAAATGCATCATATTCACGATATTATAAGATTCTCTGCAGCTGTCGCGGCGGATGTGGCCGCCAAAGATATGACCGTTTCTAACAGAGAAGGCGGGAAATTCAATCTTCATACTCTTGAAATCCAACATAACACCACTGCGGGACATTGCAAAAAGGCTTTTTTTATTTACTTCTTCTCCCTTATCAAAATGGCACGGGACTGCAACAATATGAATGACAACCTTAGGTACATTTGGCTCGTGCTGTATCATGAGTTCAGTGTAAAATGGCACAGATTTGATGAATTGATACATAAATAAGTGGTACAGAAAATGGACGCCATTTTTGTGACGTCATACATACATAATTTGAATGGCAAAATATCACACATAATAATAGCATTGACATTTGTTATTCATATTAATGTACGAGTATTTGAATTTACGAAAGATAACAGCTAAATGTTTTTGTGACACTTCCAATAATCTCAAGTTAACTTCTTGTTTTTATACGAACATGTTTGAGCTCTAAATATAGGGATGGTGATCATGGTGATAGCCTAGAATTCCAGTCTTTGGGTTTGAGAATTAAAGCTTATTTCTAAAACTCTAACACTGTATTATCAACCGAGTCTTTACAGCCGACATCATTATTAATTAAGGGTAGATTGTCATCTGGATATATTATATGCATGTTCCAGTCTGTCTGATGATATATTTTGTCACGGAATAATGCTTAATAGTTGGAAAGTCTTGTAGTAGACAGAGATGGAACGTCTTCTAGACACATCAACATCCATCAGTTAACAGACGATACAATTGCAACTCCCTCTCCTCTTTTGCGTGCTGTGCATCTCGCCTGTCCTCCTTCATCCCCGGAACCTTCCTTACTTCTGAGTCAAGTAACCGTGAACCCTCTTCCAAAAGGTCTCGGCAGACATGAGCAGAAAGGCGCCAAGTGGGACAGTGATGACGGGCAAGCTAAATATCCAGTTTCAAGAATCGGCTGATTGTAGCTTTCTTTTAACATGGCAGCAGTTTAACATTTATTTGAGAGTTGTCAATGCTATTGAACTTGTCATGTCGGCAGTTTAAATCAATTTAAATAAAGCAATTTCATCAACAAAAATGAAAGTAGCCACGGAATAGTTGTTGTTTTAGCATTAGGGATAATAATATAGTAATGTCAGCCTTTCAGAATTCTTCTGAATTTACGCATGCGTACTATTATAGTAGCAAATTAGCCGAAATGATTTTGGTGAAATGCCTGTGCGACATATTTTCACTTTGAAAATGAATTGTGTTTAAAGTTATCTATTTAAAAGAAAACAATGGTAAAATAGTTTGAAAAACAACTAATTAGCCATTTCATTTTGAAAATAAAAATTTCGGAGATCGAAATCAAAGATTTATTTATATGATCCTAATTTGCTTATTGATTATTACAATCTTGAATGAAACACTTCAAAACTATGAACACGGTATAAACATGGCATACCAGACAGTGGAATGAATTTCTTCTCTAATAAGTATTATCTCCATTCCCGCCCAAGGCTCTATTATGATGTTTGTCTTTGTTTTCGATTGGTCAAACTTAAAGATTGGTTATAATTGAGCTTCAAATAATTGACCCCGTGGCCTCAGAATCCTACTTCTTTGTGATGATGTATGAGACGGGCATCAATACATGATAGAAGATGACATGGAGAATGGAGGGAGACCTACAGGGGCTTTGGACATCAGATCCCCAGAATATCCCTGCATATTAACGGTGTTATGAGCTGGCTTAACTGGTCAAATTCATATGAATCGTAGTGTTAAGAGGTAGCTATGTCTGTATTGAGCTTATACTGAGCTCAAGATAGTTGCTTAAAAAGATTTATGAGTACGGTGACAGATATGGGAGCATTACTGAATATCGTTAAGTTGTGAACAAGAAGGAATTATTGTTGGTGATGATACATGGACGTTTAAGTGATGTTGGTTTTATAGTTGTGCAGCAATATTGAAAACGATTATAAGATCAAATGCGCTGGTATGAAGGAATACAACTGGTTAAATTGCTGTTTGAAATCGTGATAATTGAAGAAATATACAACATTATGTATGATCATTCAAGATCCATCATATCAGTTTTCATGTTCACAACTACTTATAGTAAAAGAAGAAATGTTATAAGAAATGTTATGATGTTTTTATGTAGTAAACTAGTTAATTGGTAGCATTTCAGGTTTAGGATTGATTAGAAGGAGTTGGATTCTATATTTTATAACAGGTTTATTTATGGTTTTTAGGTTTTATGTTTCCGTCGTAACATTTACTAATGTCAAAATCTTTCCATAGGAGACTTGCTACATACATTGTACATCAAAGGTTTTATACACCAATACACAGTACATGTACCTTTTAATACACATGCAAGTTAAGAACATGTAGTCATCACTTAAAGTATTATGCTAATTGTAATTCAACATTGATAGTACGTCCCTATGATGATAAGCTTATTTTACGATGTATAATACGATCTGGTTGTGCATTATTTGTAATGTATCTGTCTCGCTCACTTCATATGCTTCATACTGACCCAAGAGTCACACGTACGGATACATGTTATAATAGTCAAGACGATTTGTAAGGATTAAGGTACAGTTCCCGTAGTAAAGCATTTGAGAATAACGAGTTTAGATGTACATCATACGCTTTTACGCACCAACTAGGAAATTGTTTTAAGGTGACTATATGGACTTGAGTGGTTTGGTCAGAAAAGACTATGAGTAAGCGAGTCTGTACAGACAACACACGTTACATTCACTGATTCAATCAACGAAGCATGATAAACAAAGCAATTGGCTTCACTCAGAGCAATGCCTTGCTCAGAGTGAGCTACTAGAAATTGCAGACACCAACATTTAATAACAGAGAATTTTAGTCTATATCTTAGTGGTGTGAAAAGCTGTCAAAGTCTTAACAATTCAGTTCATACAAAATTCACCTGTTTTATGCTTCGATATCAAGTCCCAATATCTCCTCTGAATAAATTAACATTTATTACACCTATACGTGCACATTGTACAGTAATTGAATTACTGTGATACGCGCGCTCAGTGTGCATGCACTATTTATTTATATATTTGATTTAGAGATATCTTAAAACTAACAGCGTTTAGGATGACTTCAGCTTTAGCTGGTTGATGTATTTATTGTTTTCAATTAGCACAAGCCTATGTCGGTAGAATCAATACATATGCACATAGATTTTGGATTGAATCCACAAATTAAAGTGTAAATTAGGCAATTTAGATGCAAAGACTTCGGATATATCTTCCACTTAACTGAAGGGCTATTCTTGGTGATAATTGCTGTGGTATATGTTTTAAAGTAGTGGTAAACCGTAAGTACTTGGAAACACGTGCAAATTCTTGTAACTTCCAAGTCTGGTCAATACATCACACTATCAGCAGAAGATGTGATGTTTTAGTTTTTTAATAATACTGGAAAAGAGTTGAACCGTGATGAAATCATTTGTTTTTGTAGAGGTTAATCGTTTAGAAAATCGTCGAGGTCAGGTTTGTAATGGCGGCCATACCGTGGACATAGGCAGAGGTATTACGCTGTGAATAATTAGAGCTGACAGACTTAATTGCTTTGATTACTGCATCAATTATTTGAATGTGATCACCGTGGAAAAAATGGTATACGGTGAGCTCGGTTGTGGATTTTTGTGGAATTAAATTAGATGTCAGTCCATAAGCCAATAAGGTGAAGAAAGATATGCCAAATTATGTGTTTGTTTTTATTACATGAAGTGGGATTCAATTTGATGAAATACATGCTCTCGTACAACATCAAAAGTAATGAAAACAACACTGGATCCGCCGTTATAGATTGATGGGAGACCATAATAAACTGCCGTCAATCTTATTCCTCATTCATAAACGACCTCGTGGTTCCTTTAGCGTCGGTACAGGCAAGTTATATGGTTACTTAAAGTGTTGTTTTAATTGAGTAGTTGGGTACGAGTCGATAGTCTAATGCATATGCCAATTTGTATGATTGGAATTTCATTGGTAAGTTCTACCTGTAACATTGTCAGCGTTTAATGTGATAACTAGAGGTCTAATTGATAATCTATATTATTGACAAAATGGTTATGCCACTTTGATAGTGAAAATATAATTTGAGGGGTGGAATGGCGGGTGTATGATTCACTTATAATATTGTAATATCTATGTACTGTATGCACTTACCGCTGTTTCGTCCATCCCGTGTAAACCTGCTGTATGGTGTAGCATAAGATCTGTTTGCTCTGGGGCCAGTCCATGCGGCCCACCGACCAAAACATCGGGCCTTCGTACCGTGGAATAATCTCGGGAAGGCGGCAATTGCATGCCATGATGCTGAAGACTGTGCAAATGGTCAGCTTCATCCCTTGGTCTACTCAGCATATGTTGTGTCCTTTGCTGTTGATGTAACTGGTATTGGTGATGCTGTGGTTGCGGATGAATGGGATTTAGATGCGAATACGGATCTGCATTTACGTGAGGATGGTGGAAGTCCATCGATTGTTGAGGAATGTTATATGGAGGGGGGAAATATGGGGGCTGGAAGTCGGTGGTTGTCGGAGTGTGAGATAGACGCGTTGCAGGGGAAAATGATGATGATCCACCTACACCAGCCGTGCTGAAGCTCGGCCGGTGACTGGTGATCAGGTCCGTACGATCCTAAAAAGACACGGGATGAAAAAAGAAAAGAAAGAAAGAACGAAGGATAAGTTAATATGAACTGATAATAATGTGAATTGAAATTTAGTAGTGCAGAATAAAAGGACAGTTTAGTTAGTATACGGATGGCTGACGATCGTCAGCCTCGAGTTAAATAGGTTTCCCCTGGTATTGTGTGCCATTGGGCGCAGTATGCGCTAAGCCTACGGCAAACTGAGGATTCCCTTTGCCGTTCACTTCAGTGGTACGTACACACATTACGCGGTAACCAAATTGACATCAATATTTCTGTATTTTGTTTTCGCAGGATTGCTTTAAATTTGTTTAAGTATTCTCGCTTTGCAATGGCGTAGAACTAACTGCAATACATGTATATTGCAGTACTATTTCATTTCCTTCTCTCTGCAGCTTTTGTGCAAATGTGCGTAGGGGTCAGTAAAACTATGGAACGGAATCCATGATAAAACTATTAGAGCATACTATGTAACGCGTAGGCTTACAATTCCGCCTATATATTAACGCACAGTGCATTTAACAAAAACCTGCAAATGCAAACACCGTAATGCAAAAAACACACATTGTTATGATACATGTTAATGATGAAGATTTGAAAACTGTAATAAGTTACGCAAAAACTCGGAGCCACGCAGTTAAGCCCGGGTCTAGCAGTTGCGCCGGCGACGAACGTGAAATATTTAGGGTTTGATACCGATAGGCGATACTGATTCTATAACGGGCGACGGTAAATTCTCAGTGTGGAGAAGACGGCGTTAGCGATTACAAAGATTGAGTATGATTTGTAATCATAGCCATGATGATATGGTTTCAATGATCACCTATAACTGCCCATAACATATCATGAATGTTTAAGGAAGGCTTTAGGACACTTTCGACAGTTCGTTACGTACCTGTGACATGATGTGAGGAAGTTGTGGAGTCCGTAAGGACACCGCAGATTCGGAGTAACCTGCCAAGGTGGCAATGGTGCTAGATATCCACAAGGGAATGTACCAAGGAAGAGAGAAAATAAAACCACACCGAACCCGGCAATTCCTTCAGAGAAGCACTAACTCAGATCCACGGGTAGAATCACCCAAAAACAGTCTCCGTGCTCCGCAAGACCACAGTGGAGGTAAAATCAAGTGTACCGTATGTCCAGCGCGAAGAAGCAGTGAAGTACTGGTGGAGTTCAAGACGACTAAAATGCAGTTATGGATTATCCAGCCCAAGGCTTTCACAACTTGTAGAAAACTAGCATTGGTAAAGCATGCATGGGTAGTAGTCTAATGGGTAGCAGCCAGAAATCAGCACAAAATATTACTTGGTCCTTTTGTCAGCTGCGTAATATAGCATGAGGCGATATGGGCTTTTCCCGTTTTACGAGAGTGACAAAATACTGGTTCCGTCCGTACATGTACTCAAACTCACACTAAATGCTAGCGTAGTTTTTACGCTGGTAGCCGATTCCGTCTTTGGTGTATTGCCCGATTTCCAGCGAAAGGGGGCCCTGTTCAAAATTACCTTGCTCCAAGCCCAGCCCACTGAACTATCGTGCTTATACTTGAGGCAAGTTGGCATGAATGGTACAGCGCAGACATAGGGTTTTTTAATTAAGCGCACTGTGTATGCACTGCCATCAATTGCCGCATGAGTCGAGCTTTATGATTGGCTGCGTGACGTTCAAAGACCTGTGCCCATTGGCGTGTTAATAATTATGCTTGCATATATCTCGGAGTGACAGGCGCTTGCAGCAAATCACTGAATGGTAAGCCCACAAGGTCTCTCATTATTATGCCTACAATAAATAACAAGGCGGAGTTTTGCTGCATTTTGCCGTACCTCGTGTTTTTGCAACTCCAGTGGTTTCTTCTTATGAAACCACTATATTCTATGCTTAAAACTCTCCTTGAGTCATGAAAATCGCTTACTTTGTTGACACAAAACGCACTATATCGACCCTAATATTTCACTACATGTATTTCTTTATTCTGCGAAGTGTCTATGTAGTGTTATCCTTTGTTCTTTTCTTTTTTAAGCATCTACAAGTTGTATGCACAGAATGAATACGCTTAAACCGTCGAGTAATAAGACAAGATAATGACTGGTCCTGGTCACAATAGACACTTAAAAATAGAAGTTAAAATGATTTATAAATTAAAACAATCCTATTATATATTAAATGCCTCTGTGAAAGTCGGACTATACCTTAAAATCATCCTACACAACAAGACGCCCAAGGCTTCTCATTTTGGAAAATAATAATTGAAATGTTTTGAATATGAGATACATTGTGGGAGGAAAAGCGCAAATAAATTCCCGTGCAGTTCGAGTGGCAAACTCTTTTAACAAGATGAAAAATGAAACAACTTAAATCGACTGCAAACAAAATCATACATGGGCGTCGAAACAGCTTTTGAAGGTTGTTACCGCGTCTACAACAACAACATCTCCAAACACTGATGTTTACTTAAAATTCTATTCCCATTTCAATACAAGAAACCTACTTGAGTTTTTCTAATGGTATCTTTAATTTAAGGTGCGACTTGTCGCGGGGGAGCCTTCCTCCTCCTATTCATGCTATTGTTGGTTATTACAGGCTTTATAGAATGTAAACACATTTTACTCGTCCCACTCTGACAATTCAGACGGTTTTCAGCTCACTGGAACTGAGCAAACACAGTGAGTTTGTTCGGTCGATTTACGTAGACAAAAGGGACATCTACCTCACACCAAATACCTCAACATATATACCGACGTTTATTTATCCATCAGAAAATGAGTCCCAATTGCTCATATCATAGGTATAGGACTTTGGTCAAACATTTTTATAAAATAGCCAATGGTTTTGGTAAGATTTTGTCGGGTGGCGAATTTGCCTACCGAAATGATGACAAAATTGTTAGTTCCCGAGACACCGTTGATCATGAATAGCGACACCATACGTCGTAATTTGGCCAGGCTATGGCAAATCCACTGGTGTAACGTGCACTGCGCCGCGATTGCTCGCTATCCTTTCCAAAACTAGTTGCATGTGGAGATGGCGAGGAATAGGCAATTGGGACCTTAATTTTCACCTACCTTTACATCATTAATTGGGTAATTAGCTGTGAATAATTGATTAGTATAGTAAAATACTGGGGTTTATATTGTACAGCGCAAATACAAATACGATAGTATACAAAACAATTGCTTTCATATACAAGTGACAATAATATTTCTCACGCAGAAACATGCACGGACCCCCTTCCCGGGCTACGCCGTTTACCCTTCACACATACACCTCAAATCCGGCCTCAACCCGGACTAAATATCCCCAAATTGAACCTAAACTGAATGTAACTCTCGTTATATTTCAACTTAAACAAAGAATAGCATACCCATGCCGTTTAATTGGATTGCTAATGGTAACGTTCAATTCAAATTCAATCAATCTGGGATCTCTTCTAAACACGTACCTAAATACAACCTAAACAAAACATCTTAACACGCCTGTCATTACTAAACCCCGGTTTAAATAAAACAATAGTTGTAGTATCCAGTTCCAATCCACCTATATTGCCAGAGAAACTATCACACGAACTGGCCCAATATCCCTCAATGATTGCCTGTCGTACTACTACGATAAAAGTCTGACAAACTATTAAGCCGCCACATACCGTGTACATGGACAAGCAGGTAATGAAGGTGATGGCGCGACCTATTGCTAAGGGCAAGAAGATGTCTACTGACCAGCGAGCAAAGCAAGAACTGACCGTAACCCAAACATCCCTACGGTAATGTCCGAATTGTTGACCATCTCTACAACACATCGTTTAAACTGGTTTAAACACAACCTACCTCTCCGGGCTCGATTTTCGTAGCCAGCATCATAGTTACTGCCAATTGCTGATGATCTATGTAATGCGATGTACCACCACCACTTCACCGTTCACAAAAACGTTCACTGAGTTATTCCTCCTTAATAATAATATCCTTCTCAAAAAGTGGAAAACGGGAGCTACGACAACGATGACGATGACGACTGCACTCTGGACTTGCAGCGGATCAACTGACTTGGCGTGCTTCAATTATTTACGACGAAAACCGCTTTTTGGTCGCTCAATTATTTACCAAACCCTCCCAATAGATAACAAAAGAAGAATGGCAGGTTGAGATTTGTTTAGGCCACCAATTCACTTGTGATGGTGATCTGGTTTGTGTGCGATGAGATTTTACAAATCCTTTCACTAAAATCATGCGTCTCCACCCGTCTAATACTAATCACAAAGTGATGGGAACATGGTGGTCCAACATTGTCCAATGAAGCCTGTATCACATGAGAACTGACCAGAAACAAATTAAGATGGAAATACTGAGGCGAGATAACGATGGACACATATGGGGGTCTTCGAATGACGTAATAGGACCGAAAAGTCACAGCGCCGTGATGTAATCAGATTCAAGGACATTTGATTTTCTTCTTAAAATCCAGAAGCCACATGTGAACAGTTAATTATTTAGATTCATATGGTCTTTTAATATCATTCCATGGTTTTATATATTCATGTACATGTCGGGCTACATGTGTTCATGAAACATGAAATCATACAAACATAAACATTTTTAAAGTTCATGTTTAAGGATTCAACGTTTCGATACTATAGTGTGTGGACGGTGTATCTGTATTTATGAATACGATGAACAAATTTAGTGTGATTTTGAATAATAATTCAATTAATGGGTAGAGATTATGTATTGGATTTTACATTAAATTGTTATAACCTTATATTTATTTATCAATAAATTATTCGATTTTTGATCATGACACTGAATTTGGCATTTTCCGGTATTTCTAATTTCAATTTTACATAAATTAAATTGTAATATACTCTTTTACATAATTTATTCACATTTTGCTTTCTTTTACCGGTCAATTAACGTCAAAACCACATTTAATGGCTAACAAAACCAAGCTATAAGTTTACCATGAAAATACATAAACACATTTTAGTACCCTCTACACTAAACTTGTACTAACACACCATGACTAAATGAAATTGCACTAAACGAAGCATGATGATGTCCGTTTAGTAGAGAAATGGTTTTCGGGTGATGGACTAACCGACAACAACCGTGTGTATACATGTAGTTTCGGTTATCATCAAAAAAAAGTCGTGATGTGAATTACATAATTAAATCATCGTTGATGATTTAATCAATTTATTGATGGACTATTCTTTTGCTATTGTAAGGATACTCAAACCAACAAAGCATTGTCAGTGATTTGATTATGGTACAATACACACTGGCTAACAAATCATAAGTACCAACTCAGTTAGTCTATTGTTGTGGCACACTGTTCGTTGTTGTGTTCAATCATAGTTATATTGTTGTTCATATCTTGAGTTTTTTTGGGAGTGTGTGTGGCAAAACACGTGTTATTTCATCAAAACCAAATATGTGTGAAGCGCGATCTGTTTGTAATTGTGTAAATGTAAATATGAATATTTTGTAACAATTTTTGCGTGTGCCAAACGGTGTTGATTTTTGTAACTTTACTAACAATCCAATACAAAATCAAGGTATTTAATATTGAGAAAACATTATTGTTTAAGAAAACATATAAATTGCTGGTCTTATGCTGACTGTTGTGTTGGCCGTCATATGTATGTTGACTGGGCGTCATATGTACATGTATGTTGACTGGGCGTCATATGTATGTTGACTGGGCGTCATATGCATGGATCCAATTGATACAATAACACGCAAGTGAGTCTCAATGATTATTGTTCGTGAAACACGCACTGAAATTCAACCACCGCCGCGCGCGAGTTTCGTGGGCGGCGTCCAAAGGACTATGAAGCCGAACAAAATTGAGATACAGAATATTGACGCGCTACGCGGGCCTGTTATTCCATTTATAGGCTTATAATATACATAATTTGAAATTGCATAATGATGTTAGAACAGGATACTAGGTAGAGAACCGTAAATACAATGTTCCCTATTGAATCACTAGAGGAATGCATCGTTCATGTACAATTCCCCCATGATGACATAATTCGTCACACACACCCCTTTATTAAATCTGAAACCTGTTTGACCCGACACACATGGTTTAGGTTTACAGGTGGTACCCCATACAGATGCGTTGCCGAAGACCAATCCGGTATAAGCCATGGGATTGCATGGATAAACCATAAAATTAACCTCTGACCACAAAGGCTTAACTTCATGAATCTGTAGAACTCATTAGAGTTTACGCAACTCAATCATCTCACACACACATTCTGTATAACTCAGCCATCATGTCATAGGAGCCGTGACAATGACCACTAGGTCAAGTTTAGGAGTTACAATGTTGGATATTATCATTTTAGGTTAAGAGGGATGATATCTATAATTAAATATTAATTAAAATATCACCTTCATGACCCTAATACAGTCATGTGTGTAGGCAGTATGTATTTGATGTTGTTTTATTGCATATCACATCATATATAAACATATGACATATTAAATATTTCAACTCCCTTAATCAAATCTTACAGAAATTGTCTGATTTTAAGTTTTAAATAATAGTAACTCGGGATGTTTCCCATATTGGTATTTGAAAATAGTTGATTTGGCAACACTTATAGTTATACACGTATTAATGATATCAACATTATTACTATTTATATCATCATCATGTAGTCAGTATGTATGGCATAAGTTACATTTTTCGTGTTAATTGAAACATGTCCATAAATATAAATCTTGATAAATATCTGTACAATTGCAGGATCAAAGGTTTAGTCACATTTCTATTTTTGTTTAGAGAATTTATATACTTTCTTGCAAATTGACATTTAGGGCCATACTAGTCCTATATTGAATCTTGAAACAAATATATATATATAATTTTGAAGCTGCCAAAATGATCAATTATCAATGATATATTGTCATTTGTTTGTTTGCTGCTTCTTTTCTCTCTTGTATTTAATGTTGTTTATTGTATTATTTATCTGAACAACAATCAAACAGTCCCAAAAAGTAATTTGTTGAGTCTGTTGGTGAAGTTGGCGCTTTCAGTCAGTCAGCTTCATAAATCATAAAGTTTACGTCGTGCATTGTGCTCAACACCCGCACTGATTCAAAACACTTTATTGATTCTACGATTTATAATTTTCCTATAGTGCATCGCAGTTCCACGACGTTCATGATATAACAATACATTGGACCCTTCGGACCACAATCATCCAACTTGTCACTTTGCCACCCGCTTTATATAAAGATGTTATTTGAAAACGAAAACCACGATGAATTTTCCATTGAGCTGTTGTTATGAATATACGGAATGTCTTTATATTGTCAGCCTTACATTAAGCCTAATCCCAGTAGTGAATTAATGATATGACATCAATGTTGTTATGTTGTGTAATTACCCGTAAATATTCCCATCCCAAATAGCTCCAAATAACAGTTCCGTATTTAAACATTGTTCACGCCCGAGTACCCAAATGGGTCATGAGAATTACTTCCACAAATAAGAACTTCAAATGCAGAGGAAGTTTGTTTATCTTCACATCGTTCGTATGCCAGACATATACGATTATAATGTAATACAACTCCAGATAGATGTACAGTGTAGGGTAGAATAGCGGATGTCACGTCTGTAGGATTATGTTCGATTATCGATACATTTATTCATTACTAAGGAGTGATTTAATTTAATAAGTCAAATCTGTTCTATAATGTAGAAAAGTTGTCTTTCTACTGGCGTAAAACCATGTAAAATTGATAGTTATTGAGAACTAGTCTACTATGCAATTCAATGGCCAACATACATGACATGCATTATATCATTTATATGACATAAGTCAGCAAGCAGAATTTAAAAATTGAAGTTGGTAACAAATATTCTGAAATATATTGCAGCACGCAGCTAGGTATCCAATAGTTACAATGCACCAAACCACCCGCCTGGGCATCCGTGATTCCCCCAGCTTCCCCAGCGTGTGAAGTCTGGGTAATTCAAACCCATCACGGTGGATCAGTGGTCCGACTATACACTTGATCTTTCTTCTTTCACCAACAACAGTCTTGAAGCATCTACACTGACAGTCGTCCAATTAACGAAGAAGGTGCTCTTGTCACCCCCGATATGCCCCAAAATTAACCGCTCTGACAAGGAACATGGAAACGACATTCCCCTAAAATTCAGCAGTCATTGATCTCCTCACCTCTAGAAGAGCCATAAGTATTTCACTCATAACTGTAACGATGTAGAAGGCTCCGCTGATAAAAAGAGCGGGAAAGGGGTCCCTCGTGCAGACGGTAAAATTGAAGCTAAATGTAAGTGTAAATTGATGATGGAATAGAGTGTTGTCTTCATTTAGGTCATCATTGGTTCTATTAGTATAGCGAATGAATTTTGTTAGTTCATGTCACGCGTTTCCTTCCAAGCTAATGAAAATAAACAGGGCGTGTAAGAAATCAGAAAACCATTGCTGTAGCAGCGGTGCAAGAGCTACTTTATGTGAGCTTTTGTCCTGTTTGTAGCGGTATCATACGATACTAGTGATAGATAATTTGAATAAAGTATGCTTTAATGGACATCAATCACAATTAATTCATTATTCAACGATTGAATTGACTAAGTAGTCAACAAGTTGGAATAGAAATTAACATTGTAATATTACTAGGTATATCGGCATGCCATAAAGTGGAATTATTTGATATAGTTACTGATAAATGTAATGGCGCTGTAGACATTTGTTCGTCGGGATGCAGTATGATTTGTATGGGGCATTGACAGGGATCTCTCTTTTCCGTAATGAAGCCTTGTTTTGATGGCTTAGACCATATAATTCATTGATTCATTTTAGATGACTTTCCCCGTGCAATGCATTATGCAACACTTGCACCATATTTACAAAAGGAGACTACGAGTGGGTGAGTGCATGGACTGGTGAGTTGTGGTGTTACTCGTTGTCAGTTGTCAAACAGGTACTGTAAGGTGTGAGCACGCCCTCAATCAGCATACCTGTACAGAAATAGCAACCCTAACCCCTGGCGTGGTGGAGTAGGTATGTGACACTTTTCGGTCAACTTCGCCCAGCGGTGCAATGTTTACATTCGGATAAAATTCTCCAAATTTCTCGCGACTAAACAAAATCCATCCTAGAAAATATCCAAACTCTGTTAAACATGGATACCGTGATACACATGGATGGAATCAGCTCTGAGACTCTACTAGTCATTTAAAGCGCGTTGTCCATGTATGTGCTCGGAATGATTCTCCTGCGGCAACGACAGTCCAGCCGAGACCTTGAAATACATGAAAAATCGGGTCATTGTCCGCTCGTGACATTGGCTTGAGATGATCGTCAACTTTGGTGCGTGCTTTTATCGTGTTTATTGAAGAAGTAGATGGGGGACTACTGGTGTTGATGACACCTTCGTAGTCATACATCCTTTGCGTGTGGCCATCTTGTAATGTTGTATGACACGGGGTCAGAGGGTGACGGACGTGTTGGGACAAGATCCAGGGAGGAGAACAACATATAGAAGTTAGATCAAACTTGGCAGTTACTTTTCGCAGGAGTGTCAGTGATAGGATATTGTCTATGATAGAATATTGTAGTACAATGATCATGATGATGGTGTTATTAGATCCACCAACAACAACAAAATCCAAAAAACCACCCCAACAACACCAAAACAAAAGCCAAAATCAAATAAACAAACACAATTCTCTAGTTAAGTCCCTAAATCATTATTTATGCATTCCGGTCCGAACCAATTTTAACTTTAAAAATGTGTAAACCGTTCATATCGCGTTTTGAAAAGTGATAAAAGAAAGGTAATTCTTAATGCCAAATGCTATCCAATAATGCAGTTCAGCTATATAGGGCAATACAAAATCCAACCATGCTAAAGAATTAGGCCAAAATATTTGAGATAGGACTCAAAGACCCAATTGCAATACTCACTCAGAGATCAGGCGAACTTCGCTGTAGTGGAGTAGTCCCGTAAGGATTTCATAATCTATGCACTACTAATGTGTTGGAACGTCTTAAGGATCTCCAAATTATTCATAATTTAATATCATTCAACAATGTGCCAATTATTTCTGCACGGAATCGCGACTTTACTTATAAATTTAGAATGTAAAGACTTCTTAAAGGTCTTTTCTCTTTGCCAAAACGGTGCCGTGTCATGTCCCATGTGAGCCTCTTGCACCCGTCTAGTCCTAGACCAGAGAAACTTGAGCTCTATCAGGCCTGGTGGTAAACTTCAAATCATCTATTATCCACCAAGACTTTTATTAAGATGTAGTTCGGATAATTTGATTGCTGCATGGGTATAAATGATTATAATGATTAAGGAAGACCTGCACTTGCACTTACTAATAACTTAGCACTTGCTGTCCTTAATTTCAGGTCAATGAAACCACTAGCTAGGAATAGCAGATGTAGAGAAAGTAGGTTGAATATGAATTTTAAATTAGCGAGTATTTTACATTGTAAAATCTCATTATGCAAGTATGTTGAACGACAAATCATGACAGATGAATGGTGCTTATGAAATAAAAGGAAACACAAAAGGAGGTATTATTCTCAATGGACATGGCGTCGATCTATATTTGGCACGTTTTCCAAGTCCTCCTCCTATGACGAGATTCTGAGTAACATTCTACGTGTCAAAAACTGGATTAATGAGTTCATTGTTAGAATACATTAATGTTATAATGAGCTCGAGAGTATGTTAATCCGTAATGTAAGGAATACTTTCGAGAGTAACTTAACCTCATTTACGCAGTATTAATTCGGCATTCAGAGGCTCGAAGTGTGCGCTCTATTATGTACATGATGTATGTATACAACTTTCTTTACACCGCTAAAATTAGAATCTGTCAAATTTGGACTGTTTCCAATTGATGTGTCCTTGTTATACTACAGCAATATTTACTCAGATGTCTTTTCATATATTTATTATCTATTTTACCGTTATAAGCATTTCCCAAATTAATATTATGTTTTTAGTTGATTAAGTGTTTTGTGATCTCGTTGAAGACTTAACGAAGAGTTTGAGTAATGGTGATACACAGGTATCTGCTCAGTGTTGGAAGATTACAGCGCCCTCGTGACAGATCCAAAGTGGAAGAAATATATCATGCAAAATGCGTTTACTTTTTTATCACTTCATTATTGATTGATAACCCAGAATATTATACCTTAAATAAATAAACGTAATTTGATAATTTATTCAACATTTTTTTGTAAAGACATTGCATTTGATTCTGATTCATCTGGTCAGTGTTCATCATGTTCATTGTTGGACATTTTTGATGCTGCGATCTTCTGCTTGTCATTTCTGTTTTGTTCCTTTTTGAAAATTTCGTTATTAATTACCGCCTTTTGTTTGTTTGCATCAGCTTCATGTTTGCATATATGAGTTGATTATGAAACATTTGCAAGTGTTAACTGATGTTGCCTGACTCTGATCATTGCTGATCTGAATGCAAATTGCAGCGCAGAATATCATAATGGTGGTAATATTATTAACAAATCATAATAGTACTTGGTTGTTTCGCTTTACAAGTCCAATCATCAAATAAAAGTCTTCTGTGAGGTTTTCTGTCTTGAGCCAACGTGGTCGGAAAAAATAATAGACAGTTATGGTCGCCTTTCTAAGATATGTATTTAATTCTATTCTCTGTTCAAGCTGAATTTCACACCCCTTTGTAATGTAATATCCCACCGCTTGTTATTTGATAGTGTGGGCTTTTTGATAGTTTTTTTAAACGATAACTGTAACAATTTCTTTTGAAAAACAAAATATAGATCCCGAATAGACTCTTGTTATTTCTTCTTACTCAAACAAATAGTTTGTATAATGTTATTGTTGGCAAAGTGTAATATTGTTCAATTACTCGACCGTTTTTATTTGAGTAAAGATTCAACATATTATAAAGATTGGTGTAAAATTTCAGCGTCAAGATTAAGAAGCATCGTTGAAAATTGAATGACTGTTTATTGTGGCATGAATATGATCGAAATTGTGATATCGAGAAAACTCTTTTCTTAATCTCCTCTGTGTGTTTTCTTAAGCTTATTACGTAGGGTGTTTGGTCATGAAAAAGGACGTCCTATTCACATCACAAACATAATAGAGTAAGTGAGACATTTGTAATAATGAGTACTATATGAACTAAAAGTGTAGCAGCCCAGATAAATCAAGATTTTCCTCAAAATAATATCAGACTGTTTTATGGATCTAATAGATCGTACCACTACATCACAAATGCATATGGTATGGATTTTTAAAATTTCACTACTAAATATACCATCTTCGGCCAATAAACAAGATAAAGAGTTCATTCGACAGTGTATGAAGCTTCTTCAAAGTTAAGGTGCTCTTGGTTTCAGGCTATGGATGCACCCCTTTTTGAATCATATCATGTCATCAATATGAACAACAAAGATTCCAATCGAAACAAGGCGACTTGTATTATTTACGGTTAGTTTGAGGACAATCGCCCCTGTGGATGAGACGTGAGTGTTATTGTTGAAAACAATCAATCATGATTGACTCCACTATCTAGTATACCGCCCATACCTAATGGTAAATTACAGAAGAATTCTGCATAAATTGCAGAGAAAACAGGAAAATATTAGCCTTCACGTGAGCAATCACACACTGCGTCAGCATGTATCTTGAGTTTTAAAAAGATGATAAAACACAAGAACCGTCTTCATAATTGAAGATTTCTGAAACAAAACACGACATTGTGGGGTGTCCCATTTCCTAAAACAATCCTTCTTCACAAATTGTATCTCTAAGCATTGAATCGTATAAAGGCTTCACGCGTGAGGGTTTTTACAAACCTGTTGTATAGCGGCTATGCTGGCTGATGACCCCTTAGGCTTCCCCATAGGGCTTGGATAGAGACATCCAAGAAGCCTAGGTTTGGTGGTACAGGTAGTGTAGCTACCTGCCTTATTGGGTCACAACTCTGAAAAAATCACGCAAAAAGCACGTTCCGGAGAATTGTATCTCCTAAGTTTTACCGGTGCACTGTGGGCCATTCACCCCAGCATGGATGCTGCAAAAAGAAGGCCAAGAATTCGAACCACAGGGAGTGAGAACGTGCCAAAGACGAAAATTGGTAATCCAATATCTCTTCCACCCTAGATCATGTCGAAGATCTTAAGATACCTAACCGTGGTTCACGTTTCAATGATAAACAACAGTTCAAATGTACAATTATAATGTTTCTTAGATATTAAATTTAAAATGTATCCAGATTTGTTTGAAATAGCACAAAAATATACCTCAAATGTGTTTTTTCTTTAATTCAGCTGAACCGATCTGCAAAATACAAAAAAATGAAATGATATGTAGCGCGAAAAAGTATCACACAAGAGGTGAGAAGCTTTGTCTCGCAGGGCACAACCCAACGAAACCTGCCAACATTTTCCCAATGAATATTAATTATTTACTCTTATAGTTATGACAGTTGATGTGTGACTGAACTGTGGTAATTTGGAGCTTTTCTTTTCACCGTATAATGGTAAAATATAAGAATTATTATTATTTCAAGACATGCCGTACGGCTAGGCTTAACCTATAGTCTAGAAACAGGACTAACCAGACGTGACCCCGGCTAAGTCACGTAGACCCAGAAAATGAAGTAAAAAAATGAAGGACTTAATATTATTGATTTTATTTAATATATTCGCAGAAAAAATATTCATATGGCTGACTTATATTCATGATGTGATAATCTAAGTAATTAATTAGTCGTCCTCATTGGCTAGTCATTAGGTGACGCAGAGTAACGGTCATGGGATTATCAAGACTTGGCGGTCATTTTATTTCTGCCTGGCGTGCCTCAGGTGTGTATATCCACGTAGATTGATTAATGTATATATTATCATTTTAAGTGTGTTTCGCCATCGTCCAAATGCTGTTATCTTTATTATTATTTGTTTTCAATGAGAAAGGGAAGGTCTGACCGAATATTTCGTCTTAAATAAGCTCACTTAACAAATAAAAATAAATGTTTTGTATAAGACTATTGCAGCATATAAGTAACGCTCGCAAGTAGATATTCAGATTATTATCCAAACTATTAGGAAAACAACTTGGAGAATTGTCGTTGTTATTTTCAAAACCATAATGTCTGAACATGATCGGAAATAAGTGAATACCCATCCGATAATCTCATGCGTAGTGCTCAAGGTCGCCGTACAGAGATTACGTGGTGTGACCTTGGGAGCCACGCATGAGATCTTTGTACATGTATTCAACAATTTCGGATCATACTTAGATGACTATGGGTTTCGAAAGAACAACGACATTATCTGCAAATGTTTTCCGCAAATAGCTAATGAAATAAAAAAAATCATATCAACCGAAATAATTTCATTTTATTATATCATGACAATGTATAATCAATTTATGATCATATCCATGATAAACATTCAATGTTATTCATTCCTCAGTAATAATGTACACCTGAAGTAGAGACTCTACACGAAATTGGGTCATCAAGTAAGCGTTCAATATATTCAATAACTTTCTGTCTAAATGGCCAACTTTCATTGAATTTTTGTCCATCAAGGTGAGTCTGCTGCATCTGTGCATTGCTGATATGTGACCGTTTCTCTGTTGGGAGACACACGTGCCGTTTTCACGGGCACTTAGCTTCTGAGGGTGCTTTAGTATGATCTACATGCATAAAAGGAAATACTGAATATTCAATTAGCTACTTGTCTTACCACTTTTACACGTGGTGAATATAGACTGAACCTAGTTTTTGCATTTTATAGTAGATTACTACTCAATGTTGTTCACTAATGTTGTTCTTTTGAGTAAAACCGATGCTTTTATAATTGTGGCACAGACCACTTTAACATAACAAGTGGAGTGGACATGTGTGGGACTTACAAGGATGCTAATGAACTTGAATTATTTGATGTTTCTCCTAGTTTAGAGCTGGAGCTTGTTATAAAATCGATGCTTAGCTATTCAGACCACTATATAACAAGTTTAATGTACATTTGGATCACACATTATGACGCTACAATTTGAATTATTTAACATCCCTTCCAATTTAACGCTCTAACCATCCCCTTGTATGACTACTCTGTAATAATTAAACTAACACGTAATCATATTAAATCGCCCAAAAGGCTATAATTATACAACAAGATCCCACCATCACCGCACCTCACATTTATACACCATAGCAATATATTTCAATTGTTTTTCATGCCACCGTAAGTGTTGAATGAACCACCTTGCCACTTTGTCAGAAATTAATCACATAGTGAAATTGCTTGGACACATCATAGCTGTATAACAAAAAGAAGGCGTTGTAGCGTGCAATTGACTCTTATGCTCACCCTTAGCCCGTTCTTTTCACTATTACAATGCTTATTAGTTTGCTATAAAGCTTGCCAAAAGACACCGTGATTAAACACATACATTATGATGCCATTTTATTGTGAGCTTTGGTGTAATTTCATTTGGAATATTACGTAGGCGTCTACTGATGATGTGCTAATGAGGTAATAAGTCAAATTAAATGACCATGAAAAGGGATGAGGCATAATTATAGTATTCATAAGTAATAGTCACTATTATAATTATAGATATCATTTATCACATTGAAAACGTTGATATGGAAAATACGTAAATTGTTGTAATGAGGACGCATGAAATGTAATTTAAATATATGTTTCTATAAATATTTGTAATGTGCGTTTCAATATCAAAAAACTTAAGAATACAGTTGAACCATTTCAAATAATAGCAGTAAACATGACAAGGATTTGGCTGGTATGGAGTTCAACCACGGTGTATTGAAACAGAATAGGTCGACTCTAAACATGCTAAACCATTGTCTTTTGTCATTAGTTGTGTTATTAGCATCGTATTACAAATATCGTTTGCCTAATGTATATCAGTATCTCAAACATGGTAGATATTGAATATAACAAAAATTGAAGAGGAAAAATCGAATAATTTGCACTTAAATATTTCCGTAGCACGTCGCCGCCGACATCCGAAATCTGCAGAGCTTTACACGGGCGTGCATTAGCTCGTTAGTTCCGCTTGGTATAATCGGCTTGATATTCGAACCTGTAACTGGTAAATGTATAGGGATTACCTCCCGCTTGTCGTGATTACAACTATCACGTTTTTTGTCCTTGTTTAATATAATTTTACACAGATATGTGTAAAATAACACCTCCAAAAGGGCAGTTTTTTGCACAGGACAATTTAGTTATTAACTTGGATTTCATCTTTCCTACTAGTAGTAGATGTATGATATCTTTGCGGTAGCTTGCTGCTTGCCGCGGTGTACGCCATGCCATGCACGCTGTATATAATATGGACATCGATACCTATGGAAGTTTTGATTCAAAACAATAGTCATATTTCTATGTAAGCAGAAATGTATATAGATCTGTCTTTGTATCAGTGGGTATGTATAGTCGCTTCAAATGCCATTAACCTCGTCATGTTTAGATGGCTTGTATTTGATCTGTCTCGATGATCGAGTCATAATGATGGGATATCAACAAGTGCGGGATAGGATTAGATCTCTAAGTGGTTGGATAGGATAGGTAGAAGGGTTGCTGACATTATGGCAGCAGCTCGACCATTATTACAGTGGCTAAAATGTTATCAAGTAATAGTGTTTTGTCAATGCCTAGACATCTCAACAGCTCTTGAAATAAGAATGAAGGATTTGGTGTTTAAAACCACCTGCTTGTACTACGGTAGTTATAAGTGAAGCGAAGATTAATGTCATGTTCAATATATGTTTGACCATGATGTGTGATACATGAATGGCCGATGTAACAACTTTTCTTTCTCGTTATTAAAAGTCCGAATTTAGGTTTGACAAATAAATATGCAGTGAATATAATAACTTGAGCGCAAGACACTGTCCACCTGCCCATCTTAAAGGGGGGAAACCTGCAATGCAGATCAACGTCATGTTTGATACATTTGTGTAGTGCGGACCAGGATGTGGTATATGAATAGTTAATAGAGCTTATTTCTCGTTATTAAATTCAAAATTTAAAGGTTGGGGTTTGGAGTCAGCCGAATATTCACCTACTAGCCTATACTGATACTATTAAATACATACAGTACTGATGTCTGATCTGGATATATAATACGTGAAAAGATTTGTCTTGATATTAAGAATCAATCAGAATTAAAAGTTTGGTTTTGAAAAAGAAATATTCATATGCATTATTATATTTGATAATAACTTGGGCCCAAGAGCTTTCTTAAATGTTTACCTTTTTTGTTGTGTTCTTGTAGAATACAATTTAAAATTAAAAGTCTTTGACAAAATGAATTTGGAACAAATAATAAATATATAAGGCAATGCCTGAGCACAAAGCTTATTCGGTTTATAACTTAATTCTTAAAGAATCAATTGTATATTTTTGGTTTTGACAAATATGGAACAAATAACACTGCAATTGGCAATATTATTATTAACTTGAGATTATTACTACAGCTGTTGAATACGTCGATTATGTTTTAAAACCAAAGAAGAAAAAAATGACTTCACAACAAGAACAACAACAGGTGTCTTGTAAAAGTGTGTAACTTCTTGAAGTGAAATGGATGGACTGCGTAGGCAGAGGCAGGTGCTTTGGAGTTCTATAAATATTTTGAACTATATGTCTAGAATTGACAAGCAAAGTCATTTTTACAAAGTACGGTTATCGTTAACCACTACATTTGTGAACATTGCGTGAAACACCCCTGCACTAAACAAAGACATATGCTGTCTACGGTAGATAGCAATTGTGATTCATATATGAATAACTATGTGACTCACATGGGGATTGTTATGATACAGTGTTTGTTGTAAATTGAACTTGAAAAGCTTTTGTGTGCTTCCATAACATTAATATAATGTGAATAACAAGGCAGACTACCGTGCGTTGCGAAATACCAATGCTGATGTAGACTCTGAACTTTTAGTGGATAACTTTTATCTTTGTAAACATTGTGTACAATCTGAAAACCTGTTTGAGATTCCCCGCATAATTTGATTATATGAACATTTTAAACGATAAAAACATGGAGCTTTCAGCACATTAATTAAAACAAATATCGGAATAACTGTTGAAACCTTACCTGATCACAAGGTGTATATGTTTCCAATGTGAGTCTCAATGTATTTGGTGGATAATGAAGAGCAAGTGAAAGTTGGTTTTAACCACATGTAATGTCTATACGTACATGTACACAAAATACTACTATACGGTGATACAGTAGGTTTAAACTTTTAAGACCGTTATAGTAGATTTCAAATTCTGCCTTCAGTGGGTAATTTTGTATTTACAAAACAGGCCTAAATCTTAATATCGTTGGAAAAATTCTCCGTCAGCTGCTCTCTGTATTTATTTCTTAAGACTTTTTATGTCTTAAAATATAGTGAAATAGTGTTTTTGGTAAGATATCATGCAAGCTGCCAATATTTAATACACAGCATTTGCAATCAGATACCTGAATAGAATTATGTAGCACAATAATGTAGATGTGTGGTATCATCCGCCTTATGGCGAGCTATATAGAGAAAACGCCAGCGTGGGGAGAGCTCAAATACGCCGAAAGTTACGGAGTACAAAAAGACTTTCATCGTTCCGTAGTAAGACCCAGTGAAACACCCTCAAGGAGAGATGGTAATCCTCCCCAACAACAAAAAAATGTTCGCGTTATGCTGCTCAAATGCTGGCTACTGTCAGGGCTTTGGTGGCGTTGCGTACAATATGGCGCACACGTTGGTGATTATAGCATGCGTCCAGTCCATGTACTGAGCCCCCGTTTTGAACAGAAACTGAAACAGTAGCATATATACATACATAACATTGCCACTTGACATAACACAAGGATTTCTTTAAGCTACAAAAACATGATATGCAAAGTGATCAATAAGACTTAGGTATAATCACTACAAATGTATCAATTTAACAATGGAATGAAATAATTAAACCATAAATTTTGAGGTTTTCGTTACGAGTTAAAAAGATTTGAATGGGGCAGGCACTATGCTGAATATTTCCATAGCCTTTTATAACATGTATAACGTATTTGACAATGACGAATTTGAGAAGGCTGAAACCCCGTAGTAGTAACTTATCTGAGTGGACGGTAATATATTTGATATGTATTTTGATTTGAATAATATTACTTTTAAATTATATTTCTGTCTTAACAATTTATATTTTTAATTTTTTATATTTTTCTTTCTTGCAATTTCAAGGCGGGAAATCGACAGGTGATGCGGTAGTTCGTAAGTTATATTTTTGATCATATTATAGTATGATTTATCACAACGATCAAATAATGACCAATAATAATAATAGTAAATACATCATGAATTGAAATGTAATGATACAATGACACAATTTATCAGTCTTGCAAATGACTGCCTTGACTCTTGACATAACTATTCTGGTTGAGTGCAGCCTAAATGAAAACTAAAACAATCTATGCTATTGACACAGGATATAGTAACCCATTAATGCGCACGTTTTGTGTCTTACGATATTTTAACATATTAATATTGAAAATGCATTTCGACAAGCTAAATATATCATTGTTGTCGTGTAGGGGAATGCTATAAGTTTACTAAACTCATCATTTACTAAAACTACACGATCAAACGTCTCGCATTATCCCAAAATGTGCGACAGGACTTTTCAATTCATTTTGGAAAATAAGCTCATTTTACGGCCTAAAAATACCTGTAAGTTAAAGGTAGATGTTCCGATTTTCAACTTGAAGTTTTCTATTCTACATGAAAGGTCATCCTTAAAAAAGTCGGGTTCCAAAGTTTGAGTTGCATAGCTCTAATGGTTCTTAGACGCACAAAATGCTGGATGAACTGTACCCATTGAGTAGTACACAAACTATATCGGTGGTAACCACCATTCGCGGTAATTCGACGTTATTTCATCGATTTCTCCGTAATTATACCGATTTAGGCCGTCAAATTTCAGTACAATGATGAGAAAAATACGAGCTTTCATATGATATGAAAATCTCCGTATGTTTGAAATAATTCTGTGTTACGAAAATGTGATCGGGTCATCTACCTTTAATAAGAAAAAAAGTAATGGGTTGATTATATCATGATGCTATTTATTGTCAACATATTAATGTTGACGAAGTAAATCAAATTAGATGTTTTTGAAGAAAAACATTTATTACGAATAATTTATTTTATCCTTTTTGGATTGATCACTCTCCCAAAGGGACAAAATTATGAAAGCCTTGCTGTCGTTGTTGTTGATGTTGTTGTTGTTGTTGTTGCTCTTGGTGTTGTTGTTGTTGTTGTTGTTGTTTGCCTTTGTTGTTTGTGGTGGTGGCGATGGTTCTTGCGGTTGTTGTTGTTGTAATTGGTTTGGTGGTTGTTGTTCGTTTTATCGAGCTGCTGTTGTTGATAATGTTATTGTTTATGTTGTTGTTTTGATGCTGTTTCTGCTTATGAATTTCTAGCAATATTTATGCTTCTTATTCAATTATTTATTGCAGAACATTGATTGAAGTATTTCTTAGAATCAGTCCTTCCGATAATAACGAGTAAACAAGTGTAGAGAGTATGGTGGCCTATTGTAAGCACCAGCGCATCAGTGTTGACCTTACCAACATTAGTAGACAGGTAGGTTCATATCCAATATATGTTTCTTACAGTATTAAATATCTATGATTTCCAATGTTTTGCAGACGATACGATGTACAGTTTTACTTGAAATTGTAGGTATATCACAAGTGGAAATAATAAAGTGTTCATCTTGTAATTGATAAGCAATGTGTAAATGAGGTATCTGCATCAATATGGCTTCGGGATGGGTATAGGTTGCCGGTGTGTCGTTACAGAACTATGTGTATAACCTGTCTATTGCGCCTGGAAAGAGACTACCCAACAGCCGTTTGTGCCACCTCAGATACACCATGACCCAGATACAACTTTACAAAAACATAAAAGACAACATCATTTTTGTCTACCTGTAGGCGGGAAAAGAAATCAGAAACCGCCTCCTTTGTAAATAGCTACCAGGATTTCTTATCTAGGCCATTAAACTTCGGGGAGATGTGTAGCAAATCTACCTTGGTGCCGTGATTTGATGCCTTACCGCGCAATCTAGCGAAATGTAGTAAGATGTTTGGCTTATTGAAGCAAATAAGTTTTTTCCATTGAACTTTTTACCCGCTAGTCCACGCCTTCTGCAACTTGGTACAATGTTAATTTCAACTCTTGGAGTTAGGGCTCTGCTGTAAGGTCTTCGCCAAGTAGAAGTATGTGAATTAAATTCTTGCAGTCGGTGTTTAGCTGTTGGGGCGCACAGGTCAATACTTATTTGCCACAGAATTGCCTGAAAACTAAGTCAACCAATGCGTCCCGGGAGACAGGATTCGGGGCAGAAATGATAAGAAATTTGTCCTTTCTCCAGTAATAAAGGTAGCACTACAATAACAGCACAAAGAAAGTACTCCTGCAACAAGTACTTTTGCGATAAGGTTGGAGGGAGTGTTTGGGGATGGACAAAACCATAACATGATTTACACTTCTTTCAATGTGATGTTTGTTGAGTGTTTAGGCCCCTAGAGTAGACATGGATAATAGTGATTTAAAAGCCCTAGCCACTGCAAATGAATGAAACCATAGCCTTACGCATCGACGTGACGTATCTTGTGGAAATGAAATATACTCTACTTTCAATGACTTAGGAATTGACCTTATTTAAAGTACTATTTTCGTATAAATACGGTTTATGAAGCTCTACTTTGTGACGAAGTGAACATATTTATTCGGAGCTTCTTTAGAACAAATACTATCAACCTTTTAATAATTAACCTTAAGAACATGTCACAAATCATATTTAGACCTTAATTATCAGATGTGGGCTTGAAAATGTTGAAGTGGTACGAAACATTGCTTAAGACGATGTGCATTCAAGACAGACAATACACAGGCGCTGGTTGACCAGACTTCTATTATGCTTTCTACTGAAGATAGTAACACATAAGCAAACTTGTTGGACTTAATATTTCTATCCCCAATAACATCTGGTAGACTTATACTTGAAAAATGTGGGGGGGGGGGGGGTTCGGTTTCACAGAAGACAATGCACCCCCATCCCCTCCTGATATCATTTGTGGATTTTTTCTAAATGTTCTGGTATACTGCATGTTTACGGTTTATTATGTAGGCAGTTTTCCACACACTTTTGTGTGGCTTCATAAAAATACATAGCCAAATTCCGCAACAACTGAAACAAGCAAACCGGCAGATGGGGCAGTGGAATACATCTGGCATACGTCAGACACATCACTCAAGATTATTCTAATCCAAAAATAAGAAGTACCCTATTCTTGGCGATAACATTTGTAACTAAAGTCTCGCTTAAAGCTAAAATTTGCACTTTTTTCTCTTGCCTGAAGTACTTAATGAGACTTAATATTCAAGAAAAGTGTTTTTATTGCATGATTATTCGAGTGACCAGCTCCATGATGTTTAAATAAAACATTAATAAAAACGACAAATATTAATATTCTGCTTGCGTGACCAGAGAAAAGAAAAACTGTACAATTCTTTATCCTAAACAGGAAATAGTGTGCTATTCCTCCTACGCTACGCATTGTTTGTGTGAAGGCTCGAAACAAACTGATAATCTTTGTTTTGTGGCCCTAATTTAATCAATTCAGTTTCACCCGTTCATGTGTCATTTCTCTCAGGGTTCTTAATAAGCGAGGACGGCGAAATACGCTCCCATAGGTATACGTTTAATTTTACAGTTCTAGCATGGAACTCATGAAGGAGTCAGAACGCACACTGCCCCAAGTCTTGAAAACCCAAACTGCGCCAAATCTTGCCTCAAACTGTGATGCACGCATGCTTCAAAATGTGTTATTTTTATGTATGCAAAAGCAAATGTGTATTGAGATCTTTTCCACCGACGGCTAACTTTTCTTGCTCTTTTCTCGCGGTTTAATGTGGCTTGTTGTCTGCAATAGAATAGATAAAATGATTGGAGGCAAATTTACCCCTCCTACCAAAAAGCCCGCCAGCTGTATTGCAATGTCCAAAATCGTTATCGAAACTCGCGCCAAATTGCATCGTGCCTCTTTTGCTCAGCTACAATAAAGCTTTTGCTGATTGTAAAGTGCAACGGACGCACCTTAACGCGTAAGATGTCAAATTATTACGATGGTTCATTGGTCTGAACCGAAAGCAAGTCCTAGCATGCCGGATTATGGAAGAAAGTTATTAAAACAATAAAAACAAAGATGTTGACAAATTACCTATAAAGTTGAAATGTTTTTCAAAGTTAGCATGCCTTTTGGTAGCCTACCCATCTCTCTCCGAGTTAGATATGTTACATATCATCTTGGTCATGGTCGTAGGCAAAACTTGAATCAGGTTGAAATCTTGTTTTTTATACTGACATGACTGAATACATGGGCAATATAACTTCATTGTTGTCTTCATAAAGAAATGACCAAATTAATGGTGTGTTTTTTTGTTTAGGTTTAAGGCTCACTTTGGGCCGCTGACATTCAGGACAAAACTCGAGTTTGGGGATGAGGATGAATCTATTGCTTATTATTTCTCATGAAAAAAAAAAAAAGGGCAACATCATGCTGCGATGATGATAGTGCATAACTGTACGTAATGGAAGCCGATTTTCAACAACAAAAATCCAACACTAGGGAAAGTTTTACCTTCATATAATCATCTTTACAAGGTATTGCAATCGTTTTATCCCTACGGTATCCCCATTGCGTTGCCCTTTTTCGATCTAGCAAATCAGCTTGAATCTTATTATATATCTTCAGTTGTTGTTGATCCGTGAAACGATATACTACTAGTATAATATGATAGGTACTTTTCAATATCACAATCAGTGACACTCTCTTGTCTTTCCATCACCATGTCAACGAACTCCTCTTGGCAGATTCTCAATTAACAAATGGCTCCTTATTATTTGTTATTAAACAAACTTAACCAAAGAGGATTATTAGGAACCGCCAAATAAACCCTTATTACACACGATCTATCGGCGCAGAATGAGGCTATCATATTCCCGCCAAATCAAAGAAAATGTGACGATATGCGATCATGTCCAAAAAGTTGTCGTCTGCTGAGGTACCACCTGTATCCGCACAAAGGCAGGTAAGGCTTATGTTACAGATGCATGTTGGGAAGTCCCTGCGGTTGGTAGTAAGCTCTTGTACCCAGGTATGCATGAAACTACGTGTTAAAGGGCATTGTGAAGTGTATCAAGTAAACTTCTTAGAGCTTGAGTAGCGTTATGATATGCCGTAATCTAAATAGTTTGTTGAAATATGCTCCAAATATACTGCCGTAATGCTCATTACTGTTTTGGTTATTTTAATTTTGTTTATAATGAAAGATAGAAAAAACATTGATATATAATTCATAACTTGGTCCACCTAAGGTGTCTTTATTAACAGTATATTGTTGATGCTATCAACTTGATCAAGTCTGTGCCTTGTTTGCCACGTATCTCCATATATCACCAGTCTGAAATGAGGCAATATGACACAATGCAGACGGGCATAAACCACCTTGGTTATCATATGATGCATCATATATTCTCTGATTGGCGCTCAAAAATATGATGTTTCTCCACGGGCCCGATCGGACCTTGAGGCGGGAAAAAAGAAGGTGATTTCAACCCTATCTCGACAATTTGACAAAATTTTAATGCCAAGGAAGATGCAGACCCCGGGGCACGGTCAGACGGGTTCCCATCCCGGGGGTAAAGTCAGGAAAATTACTTTCAGGCAGAAAACATGTAAAAACTGAAATTGAAGAAGCATGTAGTTGGGACGGACGAGCCAGAAGAGGGATTGGCTTCAACACGTGATATTACACAAGGATTACAACAGGGAATAATTGGAAACTCTAGGAATTTCACAATATTCTTTATATTGTAGAGATAATATGCAAATATAATCTCCAACTAGCGAAGTGAGCTACGTTTGTACATAATTTCATTAATTTTTTGACGCGTTAAATCCCAAATTTCAAATATGATACGATGGAAACGGATGAGTTTTTTACATAAAGTACGTATCCGTTACGACCTTGAAAGTTGCTTGAGATTGTAATTGCATTATGGGATTACATATTGCAAAATTCACATCACACAAGTGATAGATTGATAACTACGACTGGCTCAACGCTATAGCTTTCTGCTGGTTAATCCGCATTTTACAGAGGATTTATGAACTGGGTATCTACATTACCCGTGACACCGTGCGGAGTCGTAATTTATCATGTTTCTAGACCTACACTTATCTTTGTAATTAACAAGCTTTCTACATGTTCTAGTGAGTAAATGTACCAAAAGAGTCAAATTTGTCAAACATAGAACCGGGAGATCTCCATCCATATGTTAACCCGCTCAATTGCTGACTGGCGGGAGATAGCTCGGTAAGATCCCACGGATTTGATGCTTTGCATGAAAGAACGAAATTGCTCAGCACATATCTATAATTGTCTTTACCACACATATATTTTGACATTTGTGATAAATGCCATGCTGAATGAATAACAATGTGAAAAACATGGTTACTGAAATAGAGAAGACCATAGCCATGGCAACAAGAGATGACAACAAAAAATTGATAAACAACATGGCTTCTCGAGTTGATCGTAGGTCGACGAATGCGTAGGCCTATGTTTTGTTTCATGAGAAATAATTAGCGATAGATCCATCCTCACCCTCAAACTCGAGGTTTGTCCTGAATTTCAGCGGCCCTAGTGAGCCTTCGGTTCAGATTTAAATATAATTTCAAACAAATTAAAGATTTCATAGGCCTACCCCAAGCAAAATTTGGTGAACCCGAGTTGAATGAGCAAAGTGCGTTATGCGCGCATACGACGCGCAAAATGCATTTAGCGTGCATACGACGCGCAACCCGAGTGCAATGAGATAATTTCAATACACTACGCGTATTCTAGTTTATCTTGTTCTAATTGGTTCGCGACCAAAATGAATATATTTATCGAACAAGAATATGATGTAGTTGTAATGCGGATTAATTAATTATGTAGCAGCAGCAGCTGATGTCGCGTAATTAATTAGTCTTCACATGCGTATTAATACACTGCTTTAAGATTTAGATCATGATGAAAATCCATAATTACGGGTTATATCATGGCGGATATAGTTGTGTAACTAGAAATCAGGTTCTACATATGACTGAGTAAGCTAGAACGAATTAAACTGGTGCTAAGATATTGACGTGAATGATCCATTACAACTGCTTAGAAGCCCTGATTATTTTTATGTTAACCATGGGGTCAAGTTCAGAAATCACATTCGTATGATTTCACAAATTTCGTTTATTGAAGTGAATACAAATTTGCATCATTAGGGTAATAGTGTCAAATTTGATTAGACACCCAGACCTGATTAAAAACACTTTCAAAGCTACTATAAAAGGAGATTCATCTTGCATGAAATCGATAGAAATCGACAAAAATAGCTATAGAAATCTATAGAAATCTGAAAAAAATCTATAGAAATCTACAGAAATTTATAGAAATCTTTAGAAATCTACAGAAATCTATAGAAATCTATTGAAATCTATAGAAATCTGTAGAAATCTGTAGAAATCTATAGAAATCTGTAGAAATCTATAAAAATCTGTAGAAATCTATAGAAATCTATAGAAATCTGAAAAAAATCTATAGAAATCTACAGAAATTTATAGAAATCTTTAGAAATCTACAGAAATCTATAGAAATCTATTGAAATCTATAGAAATCTGTAGAAATCTGTAGAAATCTGTAGAAATCTATTGAAATCTGTAGAAATCTATAGAAATCTGTAGAAATCTATAGAAATCTATAGAAATCTGTAGAAATCTGTAGAAATCTATAGAAATCTTTAGAAATCTATAGAAATCTGTAGAAATCTATAGAAATCTGTAGAAATCTATAAATCAAGATTATGTTTAGAACACTGTGCCAAGAAAAACACCCTCTATCATCCGATCACGTTTATTGTCTAGTCCTATTTATTTAAGACATTCAGACACAAATGCCACTATTTCCCTGAAACAACAACCAAATCAGTCCCAACAATGTTACCTTTCAATCTTGAACAAATGACATTTCTTTAGAAATATGCAAAACCGATTTATTAACTACGATGGCTGAAACAAACATGGAGGTTTTGAAATGTTTGTATAAGGTTCGCTGTCGTGTATATCGCGAATGAGAGCGCTAGGTTCATTTGCCAATGCCAAGAAAAACATCATCAGTTTAACAGAATGTTGAACAATATTTAAATGACAAATAGTATTACTATTTCGTATAGCTTGCTATAAACATATTTGTGTGAAGTGATTACGTCAAAGTATTTGAAGACACCAGGCTCATCATCAGCGGTTAAACCAAATACGTTTATCCAAAAAAAGATCAGTTTGAAATTAAATTGCTGCCAAAATTCAATAATGTCGTTTATACTATCATAGTCATTCACTTTGTCACAAAATTAAGTTCCATATCGAAGCACTTAGCGGGGTAGTGCATTAAACTCCAACGGGTTATAAGGCGCAAGATACCAAATATAGAAATCTTATATCAAGATATTGTACTTATCTCGCTTATGGCTGTGAAAAAGTCACTAATCAGAGGCACGGTAGCCAACAATTGTGGTTTCTCGTGTCCAACGCCAAAGGTCTTAAACAAACCATGATACAGAGATACTGCTACAGGCTCACTGGCGAATTAAAACTTTTGTAAATGGACGAATTTGTCATTTTCATGTGTTGCATTACAATAAATTAATTCAATTGTTGAACACTATCGAACAGTAAATGTACTTTTCCTGTTGTCTGTCAATATTCGTCTTTAATCGGTTGCATTGTTCAAACTGACACTCAAATTCAGAAAAAAAGTAAATGTTATTGATTACATTTTGATATCATTCGGTACTTTATTGGCTTCATATCCCCACGTGTATATGTTACTTGGCGTAGTCCATGTGCATCGATATGCAAATTCAACCTCAAAAACGGAAAAAAGTATGCTAATTGTGCAATGAAGGGCGAAAACGTTGGCATGAAGCGCGCCAATTTAATGACATTCACAGTAGGATACGAGTCAAACGAGCTTACAAATTAAGTTTACCGAATCACGATGAAAGTGCAACCACTCCATCTACCGTAACACCCCGAACCAAAACCACGCAATTTGACGTTGTGTCTTGGAAAGAGAATCTTCATACGATTATTGTCATCATTCGGTTGTTTTACTGGTACTAATCAATTTGCTTTTATTTCTCTTTTTAAAAATGATAACGTGAAAATCTGAAGGAAGTTCAAAGAGTGAAAGCATGTTAAGGAACCACTCTTGAAACGGTTGATTTTTCACCACTCCAAATCACTCCTGTTCCAAATTTACTTTAGACCGGTTTCGAATAGAACGATCGTCAAAGAGGAATGAAACACCTCATCGTTGGCCATGTTTGCATGGGAGAGACATTTTCCTCTTTCTCCCTCGAATCAGGAGTGTAACACATAAGACAGATTGTCTACAGAAAACCATAAATGAGCAGTTTACATCTGTAGAGTTTGGTCGATTCTTTACTTTGGCCGTGGGTTCGGGTGAGACGATGAAAGTCTCACACGGTTGATCTCGATTAATATGACTAATTATAAAACATGCATTTTGATGCATAAATGATCACAGATGAATCTATGCTGCTCTTGAAGACTTGAAATTAATGTAAACTCCATGATTTAGATGATTGGTTGCGTGATTGCCGCTGATTAAAGACGATTATTGGAGACAATTTACTATAATATACTCAATCATTCGGAATCATTTTAATTAACCTCGTTCTCAAGTTTCTGATCGCTATCGTGACCTTTATGGTCACGCCAGCATGTAACGGACTTGATCCCCAAATCCCAATTTTACTACACATCATTGTAGAGGCGGAACAGGCGAAATGGTAAATATTGGGATCGGTCTAAATTATTATCGTTAAGAGATAAAAATGTTTTCATACTTTTAACGTTTTAATCATCAGTTTGAAAGTGAACATAAATAAAAATAAGAAATATCTTGAGTGAGATATGATGTTCGAATGAGTGCAATACCATGGTACGTGACACATTACGATGACATTGCACACATATTCGTCAGTGCACACCATCAACCGTAAAATGCAGACAAGTTGTTCTAGCACACCTTTTTATCAATTTAAAATTACATCAATTGATTCATAAGATTTAAATGCTTAACTATTATGATCATATTCTTCTCTGAAAGTTAGAAAAATGAAAAACAAAATAATGCACTGACAAATTGCTTTCCAAAAACATCATCGTAAGAACTGAACTTAATTAGCATCAGAACAATGCAAAACAATATGGCAAAAATCACTAGTTACTACCACGGCTAATAGTAATAGTGCAAATCAATTTATTGAACCGGTGGATTTTTCAATTTGAAAATTTGTTTGCATAGAAGCCTCAACAAATCAACTATCGAAAGAGTCACATTAACTATGATATTGATAAATAAACATATCAAATTACAAAACACGATTATCATGAATGACTTCTTTGTCTATTTGTGGCTTATAATATTCTAATTGACCTCAGTTGACACGACATGAATGTGCGAGCACCGAATGATGTTTTATCAGCACCAGCTTCTTTAAGTTTTTTCCTGCCATGATTGACAGTTCAGCTTTAGTTTTCATATCCAGTCACCGTGTCTATCTTAGCGTGTAATTTGTGCCTTTTCTCCGCGCGCGCGCGATCGTTAATGTAATATTTGTGCCTTCTCGTCTGTAAGATTTCTGCTGGAAATTCTTGCACCGGAGGTGTCGAGGCGAGGAAAATTAAACACACAAGCGCCCGGTACTGTTGTGACTTTTACGGATGGACTGTTCCCCATCGCCTTTTTACTCGGTTTCAAAATAGCCCTTTACAGGGTTTTATAATAAGATACTTCATTAGTGAGCAACAAATAACGATTATATACAGTTTGAATATACACCCTTTATGTTGAACGTCAGGCTTAATTGGATAACTACCTGTTCTCGTCTGATCACGCAAGCCTCTCAGCTTCTTGATGGTCGTGAAGTTTGGCGAGCACGTGAAATAAGAGCCTAAACTAGTGATACAAGTTAACCAATGAGCTGTAGGCACAGTATGGCTATTGGCTCTCAATTAAGCTTACGGCAACACAGGTAGCTAGGCAAATCATCCAAGTGCGAGATGGCAAACCGATTGGGAAACATGGTGAGGGCAAAGTCCTTTGAAACGTAAGAGAGAAAGCAATGCAATAACGAGCACAATTTCCAGCCTTCTCTTGATTTTCTTCCGGCAAAGCCCCGAGCTCAGTTCCCATTTAGAACAAGACCTCAATTACAGTATTTGAAACACTCGCTTTTTCACAGTCGTTATCGTTATTATTAATTCTAGTGTAACGTTTAACAGTCGTTTGAAATGAACATTAAAAATCGATTATGATATCAATTGCACTAGTTGCGATATCGCTCCGCAGGTATTGTACAACGGTTAATTGCCAATTGAAAGTTCAGTCCAAGGCATGAATGTGCGAGGCGCGTGTGTAAATAGGCTTGGGCATTTCGGTATGGTGGTACAAGATACATAAAAATAAATCGGAGAATGATACGAAGTGCTAACTGGCCCTTCACTAATTCGAAAAATATACATACCTTAAGGAATACAGTCTGTATATAGTACATTGGCAATGATGTTGCCAACTGTAAATTACTAGATCACCAAAATATGCTCAAGGCTATAGTCAACAAATGTTGCTTGGTGGTTGGAGTATCACCATACGTCGTTCATGTCACTTTATGCAGCGACGCCAGAGCGTATTCTAGTGATCGACGAAACATTTACGTGAGGGAACCAGGATTACTGTTTGCTTACCTACCACGCGATAATTAGGTGCGATCACTGGATTGCGCCCTGACGTCGCTGCACAGAGTTCGATGAATGAATTATAGCAGCTTATGTGTTTTAGAGTGGAAAGTATATAACAGTCAATTTAACAATATCATTTGATTACCCTCAAGGGAATTTTAAATTCTGTGATATCCGCATTCACTCATTTACGGTATTAGGCCTACTGTACAGAAATGTTGTGGATCGACTGGACTTGAATTATGAAATGAATTTTTGAGAAAAACACCACAAATTAATTGAAGCCCATAAGCTGTAACTATGGCGACATTGTTCAACTTTGAAATCGGTTTTACATTATGTTAGACGACGAGCTGTATTTACAATTGCAATAAAGTAATTCTTTACCAAATACATAAGCAAACTTATGAAATGGCTTTTATATTCTATTACTCTGTATCTGTTGATATCGTCAGAGTAAAATGTAAAATAGCCTAAATAGCTCGGTTATCACCTTTGACAGATCATACTGATTGCGCGATAAATAGTCATTAAAAATCCCTGCCCATAGAACAATAGCCTATAGGCCTAGCCTGGCCAGTGCGTCGCGAACTGCTCATGCTACTGATCAGAATCAACATGATATAACAAGGCGATGATTTACCAAATGACAGCAGCTAAGAGTCAAAGGACGGACAAAACATATCTGGAGGAGGTATAGGGAAGAAGACAGGAACTTCTCTGATGGATATCTTTCGGCAGTAATGGTATGAAGACAGACCCGTGGGGTGTACTGGAGGGGGTATGGGGGAATAACGTGTCGGAGTTGCTGCACATACAGACACAATCGTCAATAGAATCTGACGCACATCTTCCTTTTGTCTAATAGCTTGAAATGGAGAGCAACAACGCTCTATTTCTCTGATCTAAATGAATTCGAGCATATTTTGGCGATCGGCGGGCATCGTATTTTATTCGGTGTTTGGTAGTACACCTTTTTTTAGGGATGAAAAGTCATTCACGGTCGACAGAGGGTACTTTTACGTCATGAAAATAAATTCTGCCGTTGACATGGTTGATGATACCATGGAGTTCCAAACTACTTCGGGACGAATGCGTTTTTAAGTCGAATATGTTCAAACTTACACTCGCTGACAATGACGTGGCTTGACGTAATTATTATGAATGATTTTGTTAACGCGACTCGTACGTACCCAATTGTTCATATTGCTATAATTTTAGGTCAATAAATTTGTATAAGTTGTTTCGAGATAAATTAGAAAAATCAATACATGCACCCTGATGTTGGTGTGCGAATAATGGTACGAGCATGCAGGGGAGTGGTATTGTGCGCATATCAACATTTACGTGAGTGCATTGGTTTTTCATATATTCAAGAAACAAAACATGCATATATTGACTTAAAGGGGCATTAAGAGATCCTTCATGGAGGGAGCCCTCAATTTTGTCAGATGTTGGGTTTTTCACATAGGCTATTCGTAATGCTTAATACGTACTAACTACCACCCAAAATTATAGATCCTAATTTGCAGTATTTCATGTGAAATTCATGGATTTGATAGCGTTTTAAGTTTCGATGTGATCATATAAAAACTACCCAAATTCATTTAAAAGGCCACAGATGGCTTCTTACTAATTTGTTTCATGTTTATTTTAAATAACCTTGAAGACCTCCTATGGCTTGTTACGTGATGCTTAGTCATGACCTCCCTGATACAATTGGTGGTGACTTTTAACCAAAATACAAAAAGTGAAAAGTACTAATATTTTTTTTGAAGAAAATCTTACATGAGAGGGTTTCTATGTATATTATCTATCTAAACAAGGTGAAAATATTGAATTTCATTTTTTGAGAAATCTCTCTTTGCCCCTTTAATTCATACACAACATAATTACAATTAAAATTCACAATTTTTGTCATACTTTGAATCGCTTTAACAGCGACTGAAAATATGTTACACGTTTGCATTTAGACATTTCCAATGCACTCCGCGTATTTTAGGTTCCTGCTGTTTTAATTGATTCAATAAAGACAAAAATGAAAGAATGCAAGACTATTTAGGCATACTTTCTCTACACCATGTATTCAGTAACCTCAAGACTATGGCGATTTAGCAAACATGAAATCTGAAGATGTCCCGCCAGAATACATGTGTGACTCTCCAGAGAGTTGCGTCCATGTCAAATGCAAAGACGCGCGTAATGTTATCACTCACCATGTAAACGAATATCGATTGATCGACGAGCAATCAATCACCAATGTCTTGATGTAAATGATTGATTTGAGGAGGATTCTGACGAGATACTGTTAACCCTCGATTTGTCATAAAATATTTCATGAATATTCAAAAGCTCGCCCTCGACTGACAATAGCTCAGTCATCAAGACAGAGCTCGAAAACCTAGACATGATCACAAGATTATTGCAAGTTAGGGCGATTTATATTTAAAGCACTACGAGTTTGTATATGCTGCCTATAGTTAACGATGTGAAATATGGGAGTGAAGTCTATAAACCGGGGAGTGAAGAGTGAAAAGTTTTCCCCGCTCAGTTTAATGCTAGGAGCCGTGCGTCTCGGGAACTGAGCTTTGATACGCGGAAGTGATCATGACGTTGTGATTTTAGGCGCAACTCCTTAGTTTAAGGGGTATATTACTATCCCGGAACTACAAATTCGCATTTTAAAAGAATACACTGTCGAGATGATTATACTTGCCTTTATCATTGATGAAAGATACCGTTTTAGGGCGTAGCCCCCCAAATGAGTTTTACGGATGCTACACCCGCCTCTTCTACCGTCCTATAACTTAACGCAAGTCGCACAGCCATATGGTCAAGTAGCACTATTTAGTTTGTGGATGAGGTTGATACGACACAATCTTCGTTCAAACTGAAATGAAGAGCGACTAATTGCCGAGGGGACATTGGGACTAGAGTCACGCTACATTGAAAAGGTTAAACGCCGAGGTAGCTTTATTTGATTAAAAGTGTTCTACTGAAAAGATCAAAATGCGCTGAATAGGACTAGACGTAAAAAAGAACTGCTGAATATTGAGTAATCAAGTTTAGCTATGCCATTAACGCAGCCCCCAATGTTCCTTTCAAACACGCTCTCTCCAGCACCATTCACAGAGATAGAGATGCTCTCTTTTTTCATTGCTCGTGGAAAATTGCCAAAACGAATAGTATGGTCCTTCCTCGGGGTGTCAATGTTACCCATTTGTGATCATAGAATTTTGCGCTGATGGATATGTATTATAATCACTGTGTAGTAAACTGTCATAAGCGAAGCACCTGCCTCAAACAATGTATTTCCTTGAAGAAAAAGATTCTGGCCTGTTATCTCAAACACACAATACAACTTTTACAATCTATTGAAAATTTAATAGAGATAGAGCATCATAATCAGCGACTCACGAACTGTTTGGTTGAAATGTCAGGTTTTTAAATAAAAAACCGGTCTTTTCAAGTGTTTTCAAATTTCTTATCATATCACAAAATTATGTACCAAGTATTTTTAATTTTAACGACCCAACATGCTTAATTATTTAAGAGATAACGTTTCAGCAGCAATAGAGCAGTTCACTTTTCCATTTGTGAATTTGGTTTAATAGCTTAAAATACAAAAGGAAACATTTCACTTGTTCCAACGACCACCCCGCTTCCCCCCCCCCTCAAAAATAAATCTGAGAATGTTCGTCGCAAACTTGCTGTAAAATTTCATAGACAGTGACGTATTTATCTTCTTATTTTTTGTTAAATTTGCGTCGGATTTGAATGTGATTTTACGCCAACTCGAGACGGCAGTATCCTGATCCAAAAGTTTCTATTTCAAGTTTGTATTCCCGAGACGCACAGTTGCGATATCAATCCGCCGTAGTGTATTAATACAAGCATTTCTAAAGCGGAGATTCCAAATTGTCCAACACATAAACCCGATACCTTTCTTCTTAATAGCTACCCGATAGTGTAACGCTTTATGGCTAGTAATAGTAAGAGAAGAGAGAAAATAATATCCCTTGTCAAAGTCATGAAAGTACGATTGCTTTTACCGCCCTTTTTAATGTTTGTTTATTTTTTACCTCATTCAGATTTCAGAGCGCTTCTCTAAATTGAGATGGTTTGTCCAGCACACAGCTGCGTAGAGGTACTCTCGCTGCATGCCTGCTGCATGGTTCGATATCTTGTTTAAATGGTAATTATGGTATGCCTACAAGTTTAATGAAATAATACACTATGAGACCGATATCCCATTTAATATTAAAACCTCTTCATATTACAAAATACCCCCTCCCGAAAATATCATCAGATACACAAGCTAATGGTCTGGTTGGCGAGCCGGAACCCTGAAGGCCTAGGCACCTCCTTTTATACGCCAAACCTATACTGTTACTGGTGAGATACGGGGAAGGTACTACCCCCAGGATCCCTTCTAATAACGCGATGAAAAATCGACATAATCAGTTTTACTGTACTAAGATATGCATATGTTTGAAGAGAACATTGATGTTAATGAAATATGGGAGATATAGCACCTTATGTATGCAGCCTCTCCTCATAACACATTGGCGGATTATCCAGTGGGGCTATAACCCCATCGGTGTAGCACTTTAACGAGTGGTTGGGTTCATTTACCTTATCAGGCAACCTACATGTAGTTCAGTCACACCTTAAGCCTGCACTGTCCAACTTTAACTTGATCACAAACACAGACCATATCTTAAATCGTTCTCAATATTTAACCCAGTGTACTCCAAGTGAACAAAGGGTGACACTGTTTTCTTAAGAGACCATTTTTGGTTAAAAAAGTGGTGGTTTTATTTTTAAGGAGGCCGGGGTAAAGTCCCCCAATGTAGTAGCCGACCAATAGCTCTGTAAGAAACCTGGAGAAGCCGAAATAGAGGAGAGAACAATAGCCCGTAAACAGTCGCCGCAAGGTAAGTCTCCGCCGGCACAACACGTTTTGGCGTTCATAAGGGCTTGTCTTCTCTAGTAGTCAACGAATAGACTGGTGTAGAGAAATTTAAGATCGGATAAGTTAGCACACAGTCAGGTCATCGGCCTTCTTGACCCCGACTCATGATTAGGAGTGTCCGTGGCCTTCTTAAGGATTAAATGGCTTTCAAATTAGTTTCCAAGCACAATTCTTACAAACCGAAAACAATTGATTTTTGTTCTATTCCTTTGGAAAATTGCAATAAGTAGCTTCCACTAAACAGGCTAAAGTAAAAAATATACATATAAAAAGGAAGTTGAAGATAATGTGCCAATAACGAACTTACGCAATTTATTCCAATACTTTGCATTTATTCCACTGAATAATTTGGAAAAGTGTACTTTGTCCCAGATACCCTAATGTACTAATATTGTCCAATACTGGAACACCCAGTATCGTTCGATACTGGATAAAATGCAGTGTTCCAGTATCACTCGATACTGGCACTGTATGAAATGTTTCAGTATTACCCTATTTCCGAACAACATTATGTACCAGGAATAACATGATGTACTAGTATTGACACAGGAACAGTATGTGCCATTATTGACACAGTAACAACATTATGTATCAGTATTGACACAGGAACAGCATTATGTACCAGTATTGACACAGGCACAAGATTATGTACCATTATTGACACAGGAACAGCATTATGTACCAGTATTGACAGAGAAACAACATTATGTACCAGTATTGACACAGGAACAACATTGTGTAGCAGTATTGACACAGGAACAGCATTATGTAGCAGTATTGACACAGCAACAACATTATGTACCAGTATTGACAGAGAAACAACATTATGTACCAGTATTGACAGAGAAACAACATTATGTACCAGTATTGACAGAGAAACAGCATTATGTACCATTATTGACACAGCAACAACATTAGGTACCAGTATTGACACAGCAACAACATTAGGTACCAGTATTGACACAGGAACAAGATTATGTGCCATTATTGACACAGGAACAAGATTATGTACCAGTATTGACAAAGGAACAGCATTATGTACCATTATTGACACAGCAAAAACATTAGGTACCAGTATTGACACAGCAACAACATTAGGTACCAGTATTGACACAGCAACAACATTAGGTACCAGTATTGACACAGGAACGGCATTATGTACCAGTATTGACAGAGAAACAACATTATGTACCAGTATTGACACAGGAACAGCATTATGTACCAGTATTGACAGAGAAACAACATTAGGTACCAGTATTGACAGAGAAACAACATTATGTACCAGTATTGACACAGGAACAACATTATGTACCAGTATTGACAGAGCAACCACATTATGTATTGTTCAATACTGGTACATTTTGATGTACAGATGTTTACAGATCCTAAGTCGCTAAAACAATAAAATTGCTGATACGTTGAAAGTGATCAGACAACAGTTGAAACAGCCGGGAAACTACCAATGCTCAACCGACTGATAATGGAACATGTGGGGACTACCAATGCTCAACCGACTGATAATGGAACATGTGGAAACTACCAATGCTCAACCGACTGATAATGGAACATGTGGAAACTACCAATGCTCAACCGACTGATAATAGAACATGTGGAAACTACCAATGCTCAACCGACTGATAATGGAACATGTGGAAACTACCAATGCTCAACCGACTGATAATGGAACATGTGGAAACTACCAATGCTCAACCGACTGATAATGGAACATGTGGGGACTACCAATGCTCAACCGACTGATAATGGAACATGTGGAAACTACCAATGCTCAACCGACTGATAATGGAACATGTGGGGACTATCAATGCTCAACCGACTGATAATGGAACATGTGGAGACTACCAATGCTCAACCGACTGATAATGGAACATGTGGAAACTACCAATGCTCAACCGACTGATAATGGAACATGTGGGGACTACCAATGCTCAACCGACTGATAATGGAACATGTGGAAACTACCAATGCTCAACCGACTGATAATGGAACATGTGGAAACTACCAATGCTCAACCGACTGATAATGGAACATGTGGAAACTACCAATGCTCAACCGACTGATAATGGAACATGTGGAAACTACCAATGCTCAACCGACTGATAATGGAACATGTGGAAACTACCAATGCTCAACCGACTGATAATGGAACATGTGGAAACTACCAATGCTCAACCGACTGATAATGGAACATGTGGAAACTACCAATGCTCAACCGACTGATAATGGAACATGTGGGGACTACCAATGCTCAACCGACTGATAATGGAACATGTGGGGACTACCAATGCTCAACCGACTGATAATGGAACATGTGGAAACTACCAATGCTCAACCGACTGATAATGGAACATGTGGAAACTACCAATGCTCAACCGACTGATAATGGAACATGTGGAAACTACCAATGCTCAACCGACTGATAATGGAACATGTGGAAACTACCAATGCTCAACCGACTGATAATGGAACATGTGGGGACTACCAATGCTCAACCGACTGATAATGGAACATGTGGAAACTACCAAAACTCAACCGACTGATAATGGAACATGTGGGCCTATTCCAGACTAGAGTGATAGAAGGACGTTGTGATGATCCAATATCAAGCAATACTGGAACAAAGTATTGACCGATACTGGAACCTGTACCTATATATAGAATCGGGGCAATACCGGGACAAAAACGTTTCAGTATCGAGCGATACTGGAACACATACAATGTTTAAGTATCGGTCGAGACTGAAACGCATTTTGATTGTTCCAGTAATAAAATTGGATCACTATCAAGTGCGATAATGGCAACCTTTATGTTCTAGTAACGAACGATACTGGTATACCAGTGTCTAGGACCTAAACATACACTTTCCCCAATTTTTTAAAATATATTCAATTTGTTATCGCACTCCCGTTGAAATCAACTTTTTAAACAATGTTTCCAGATCAGAAACATTGTACTGAAAATGTGTACTTTGTATCTAACTACTCACAAAAAGTATCGAGACACTTACAAAATGAGCCAATAATTAACGGCCCGAAAGGGTATGGATTATTATCGAAGCAAATAATCCAGTGCATAATCTTGTTCTGCGTATTTTGACACCTCGATTATTGAGATGCGATGTTGCGGAGCGGAGTTATTGTCATTTCAATGGTCTCGATACTTTTTGTGATGAGGATATTTATGTCATAATTTATTTTCGTTACATTGCTTTATGATCTAGAAACACTACTAAGAAGTTGATTTCAAAGGGTGCTTTATTAACCAATTTACCCCAAAAATTGTATTTTTAATTTTGATAATGAATTTGATGTAAAAGGTGTATGGTAGTTATGTTTGTTACACTCAGCTTCTCCACTCATAACAATTTATTTCTCGTTATTTATTTTCGACGTTAACACTCATGACGTTCTCATTATAGCTAATTCATACTAGTACTTGACATTGTTCCCATTATACATGTTATAGGTTATACCTAGTATATTGCATAGTTATGAGAAACCATATTCTGAGCATCAGTACTCGACCTTATAATGCGGTGTGAAACGCACTTTTACCGAGTAATTATTTTTAAGGACGTCATTTTAAATTACGCATTATGGCTTCAAATCGACTGCTGCAAGTTCATTTATAGAGCTTCTCTGCCGGTTAAAAACTTCTTGAACTACTTTTTACAGGCAATAAAAAGGAACTGCATAATACTCCTAACTGCCTTAATGCGCGAGTTGTTAGCAGGTTTGACTAATTTGAAGTGACACAATTGAGTCGAATAAACACCCAACTAATGGCAGCAGCGACCTGTCATCGAAGTTAACCATCAACTACCAAGTTTTTTTACCAACCCGAGGCAGGCCAATGAACTGCTTGTCACCATGGGAAACTTTGAACACTTAGCTATTTTCTTGATACCTACTTTATAAAATGTTGAAGAGATATAGATATGTTAAAGCCTGACATAGTAACACATGGTTAATTAACCATTAGTGAATTACTAGAAACAGAGATTGGGTTTGTGAATCATTAGCCAACTATTCCATTTGCAGCTTACATTCCGCTATCAAGTCTCTCTCAGGTCAACTACATTTGAACATGGTCATTATATCAATTGTAAAGACATTAGACGTAAGTTTTTATATTGCGTGTATTTAACGTTAACGCGCTAACTATCTCACGTGCACTGTGCGTTAAACACAAGCACGCAAGCGTCCATCGAGTTGAAATAATAACTCATATACTGGCATTTGTTGAGCAGTCGATATAATAACAATTTTCTGTTGGAGCTGATCATTCTTTTGAAAGTGTTTCTTGATACAGGTTTATCATAAGTTTCGGTTTCTGTTAATTACATTATTACGTTTCCGGTGCACGTAAAACATAATACTATTGTTTAATTGTAAACAATTCATGTATCCATGGTAAACAGTTTCCGCAAAGTAAATTTTCCGGGTGATCTCGCGACTCGATAACAGTCAGCATGGTCAAAGAAACGGTTAATAGTTTTTCTCTTTATTGAATGAATGATATTAAACGAATACGACTTATTTACAGTGTCAACCATGGCCGTTGCCCTAGATGGCGATCGTTTTGAACGCAATCACTGAGCGAATAGTGATTCTGAACTTGTTTTGAATTGCGTAATTATCAGTTAACCTGTTAGAAAAGGTCTACTTGTTTTGTACGCTATGCTGTAATCGTGAATAGCAAGTTGACGATGTTTACGTACTATTATTATGATGAGAAGGCAGGAAAGACCCTTATTCTGTACTTAGTCCAAAAGCCCCGGGTTAGACTCATCCCATGAACCACCCCGTGTACCTCCCATGTCACGCACGCACATTGATGAAGTCAAGCCAAAAGACTCTCTTGGACGAGTAAAGGGTCATTCAAAAATTACCAGCGGGCGAGCAGTGATTTCTTGACTGTTCATGGGTAGATCATGCATGCCACTAGAAAACAGATGAAGATATTCAAGCTGCCGGGAATGATCAATTCGACGCCTTCCAAGGGTTATAAGTATATGGTAAGGATGCCCCAGAGTTACCAGACTATGAAGTAAGACGCTGACCCCTTCAATGAAGGAGACCCGATAGCAATCTTCAACAGAATGGGAAGATGCAAGCACCTCCTCTGATAATACACCCTACGGGAGGCTTGACGGTCATGTCACTAGGTCACAAACATCTTGGCTTTCTGCACCATGAAATTGATAATGAATCTGTATATTATTATATTGTGTCATACTGTTTGACGTAGTAAAGCTATTCATTATAATATACCAAAACACAACATGAGGTGTATTGGTTTTATTACCTCAGTTAGCAAAACCTGACGTGATACGATCTACTGTAGATAGCAACACAATTATAATTTTTTATCTACGGTAGATAGCAACACTTGACTTGACTGAGTGCCATATACTGTACCAGGAAAATGCTTTCTAAATAGTATCTGCCATAACAATCGACGTAACAATCGACGTAATCCTAAAATAAATCGACGTAATGCTATGTACCGTTATAGTAACCCTGGCGCAATGCTATATACGGTAGACATGGTATAGATAGTAAACCTGGCGTAATGCTATCTGCCGTAGATAGTAAACCTGGCGTTATGCTATCTACCGTAGATAGTAAATCTGGCGTAATGCTATCTACCGTATATAACAAAACTTTGCTAAGCGATATCTGTTTCAGAAATCAAATCTGTAGGAGATAGCAATGCAGTATACTGTTAATTATATGTAGGCCTGCTGTAATTTATTTATTTTTAAATCATCTTTGGCAACATATTTAAAATGTGCGCCCATTTCTGACTATAAAAACTTCAATCATACAATCAGAATCAAATTCATAATTGCATCTTATTTCGTATCTGAGTTCATTCAGGACATCATAACGTGATATTATATCATAGTTTCCATCCTGGTTACGGTATATCATTCACATCTCTTAATAGGTGGCATCTTTAGATTCATCCTCGATAGTGTATAAATCTACAGGCTATTTTATAGTGTATCTACCTACTATCATGATTATAACTAACCTGAGCTGGTTGAAATATGCAAGGTTTGATAAGTATATCACGTTCACTATGACTACAGGCTTTGGGAGTGTTTTGCCCAATCTGTCATACGAAGCTACTTTGGACACACAAGAGGCCGCGACATTGGGCAATAAACATCTACTATTTGCTGAAAAACGATCTGATTCCCCTATCTGCAAGACATCTTCATTTCCCCGCCTAAAGAGATCGGTGGTTACGGGTCAATTTGCAGTGATCTGCTAGTAACCGGAAGCCCTGATCCCGTCTTTTCGCTGTCCACTTCTCCGTCGCATATAGCTATCGTTGCTTGGAGTGCAATAACACACAAGAAACGCAGAACATATGGAAAGACAGGCATAGCTCATCCTAACTCGTACATAGTACGTCTTGTATTTAAAGTTTATGTACATCATACTAAGCGCTTCAGATTGTTTGTTTGATTAGTTAAAATAGCATGTACAACTATCATTATTTCTTAATATATGGCACAGGGTTGTAGTTGGGTAAATTGTTCACAGTGTTCAAAAATTTGTATGGATATCATCAAATTCCGGTATATAATGGGTTAAATATGACGGTTTAGTGCGGATATTAACACTTGGCATGGTCGCTGATAAGTAACTACTATCTATTCACGTTTCTTTTGCAAGACTTAAGAAGCATCCATGAGTATGCGAGTTCCTCCGTCACTTTAACACGTCCGTATTTGTAATGTCATGCTTTGTACAACCACATGACAGAGAGGTTAGTAGTTCTTAGCACACCCCTGCAAATAATGGTTGACAATATTATCCTGTGTACACACAATTTCATAAGAAGTGACGGACCGACCGACCGACCGGCCAATCCTGAGGGCATTGATTCGTCAATATTAGAATAGAACCCCCGATGTATAGATTCACTATGTATTTGAACATTGAAACGGTTTTAAAAGTGTCTGATTTAGATCCAATCGCTTGGCGGTTCAATGTGGGCATAATTTGACGCTGTGTGTGTAGGGTGGGGGTGTTTATGGACGGCAATCGGATTGCTTCGGTCTCCAGAAGGGTCACAACATGTCTGTTAGGTAGATCTACAGGGTGATTTACTCATTACCTTAACTATTATTTATACAAATACAGGGTGGTATATCTATTCAAACAGGAAATACATATATCATGCCAGAGCATATTTATCTTTCATTTTTCCCGCGAGCGTGATTTTATGTCACATACCTGATTGTATAAGCTCGACGAGCATACGAGTTCATGCTGTTTTTACTTTAAAATAGGATCAAATTGACATGGACAACTTAATTAACCCATTCCATTCTAACGTAAATGTTTAATATAATAAAATGATCTCTGCTTATGAACATGATCAGCACTAATGTCTTTCATTAACATGGTAGTTTCATTGTTTGTCCTTCTATCATATCACATCACCAAAATCGCCAACACCTAACCTGGAAATAATTTACGCAATGTGTACACTAGAATCTGTCATTAGATTTTTGAATCAAAATATTTTCATGACATTAACAAGATGTATTATCATACCATGACTTACCCAATCTGATAGATACAAATGTAAGCACGATATATACACACATATTATTATTATACGTGACCAAGGTGATTCGAGGCTGACTTCAAACGTGGTCTTATCATCATGATAGGACCAAGTTCGAAGTCAGCCTCCGATCTTAGTAAATATTGTTCAACCAAAATACCCGAATGCAAACAATATTCTAATGAAAATGGTTAAATCGGCTTGCGCAGACGATGTGCGCGTAGTATGCGCAGATGAAAGCACACCGTCAATTTTGGTGATGTTTAGGTAAGTTTGGCCATTTTATTTTTAATCAAAAGAGTGTTTTATAAATAATTATGATAATATTAATGTCTAATTTTCGTGTGATTCAACAATACATTGCACTCGATACCAACACATTGTTCTATCTCGTGCAATATATTCTTGTATCACTCAAAGCCACTCAATATTATACCAAAATACCTGTAGGCCTAGTTCTATATGTTGTCTATTTGAATCCTTGATAATTTAGCATTAACAAGAAATATCTGTACTCGATTAGCAATGTCATGTTTTGTATTTGGATGATAACACTTTATCTTCGTTAATCTACTTGGTACAGAGTCGTTTTTGAATACGTGGACACTTTTACAACAACGCGTGCGATTATGGCGACTTCATTGAAATACGCTCTGACGTAACTGTTCAGAGTAAGCAAATCAAAACCGCCGGTTCCGTGCGGTTCCGCCCGGTTGGACCGCATATCATTGTTTAGAACAATAGAAACCGGCTGCAACCGCACGGAACCGCACGGAACCGGCGGTTGCCGGGCGGTCGAGTTTTGATGTGCTCCCTAAGATGAAGGAAGCAATCATAGAAATCAATTTCTGGACACCTTATATACATGGTATACATCACAGCCTTGGCCACTTCAATACCTCTTCATGTTGCCTTGCTCTTTCCTGAACACAGTATTATCAATGTTATATCACATATTTTTGTATTAATGACAACTTTCCTTATATCAGCTACTTCACCACCCGTCTGGGGAATTCCCGCCATCCATACAACTTTCTTAATAATGATATTTATGACAGCCGTAAGTGTATAATGAGTTATTTTTCAATGATAAATTCTGTTATTCATTGTTCTTCGCGAGACTAAAAAACTCTGATTTTGTGATTATCCGGGGATATTATGCCGTTATTCAAGTGGTCATTCCGACCTTATAGTCTTCGCAAATTGTGGTTAGACCGAGTCTCGCTGAAGACAAGTTGAAGGAGAGCTCACATTGTGGAATCTTCATAGCGTTTACAGATTTGAAAAGACATGGTGTATTTTAAGTACAATTGAGATTTTAAATGAACATTCTTATTTAATTTAACACAAGGATAATGAAAAACATTGGACAGTGATACTGATCCTTGCTGTTTATAACTATTTTACTTTTCTATGGGTAACACGTCAGTTTCGTGGAAACTGGTGTGTCTTTACTTGATTCTTTAAGACAGTTGTAATCATTGAGAAACAAGGTGGTTTTAAATCTATGATAATAACATCATTTCTTATCGAGCAAGTATTTTGCTGTAGTGATCTTAAACCATCGTACACGAGAACTATAATTATTTATCTGACTATTTTACTCACTTTATCTCACCATTTTGTGTACAGTTTGTCACATTTGTATTAATCATTATATATTCTAATTTAAATATGGACAATATCGTCCCATCAAGTCTCTTTTAAAAATAGAAATTCATTCACTTGTGAAATTTGGTAATCTGATATAAGTGTGATAGTAAGAACAGATGCGGTGAGTTTCAGCTATCTTCAGTAGATAGCAAGGTTTACTAACGGCAAAATATTGGTTAAAACCCTTCATTTCAGTGTAATAATACGTTCAGTGTGTGTAATAATCAGCCAAAAGAAGTATCTTATTACTGTTTGACCAAGTAGCACAATTTGGATATACACGGTTACTGTATCAATAACAAAATGTGCACAAAAAAACAGGTTTCAATCTCTTTTTACTATCCGCGCTAACGTGATCTTGAGGTCACTGACTATAAAAGACCATTCTATATAAATTTCTTCGAACTTTTACAACCCTCGTCAATGTCGTTTCTATTGATATAAAGGAAAAGCATTTTGCTATACATCAGTGTTTCTAGATATTAACCTAAAGTTTGAGCAAATATCCAGTGTTTTAAAATTAATTTGATAAAGGTTTTCTCAGGCTTGTATTGTGTGTATCTTGATTTAGAAGTTTACCCGCAAAACAGACATAAAACGTCGAAAAATGAGAACTTGGGCGATTGAATAAATAGCTTTCAGCTGAAATAATCTTTGTCAAAATACATGAAATTTCCAAAATGTGTATAGTTTTTTGGTTGTGTGCTAATCTATTTACATGGCGGTGTAGGCAGGGACTCTAGTAGGGAAGTATTTGTTCAAAGGCCGTTTGTTGTAATGTAGACACGTATTGACCCTATGGACGAGGCTTGTATTTAAGGGCTCCTGTATTCAAACTGGCTAACAATCCTAGCTAATATAACCAATATTCGACACAATTATATTAGCTTAGGTTGTCGGCAAATATCACCAAAGTACGCGTGCCCTGAAACTTAAGGTTCGTTGCCCTGATTTTATAATGTGGAAACGATGGATTAAATTAAATCGATATGGGTCTTATGGTTTGTCATAGCCATACCTGATATGTATCTGGTTCGTTAATTAAACAAATTAAAAACCTAAAACCTAAAAAGCTAAAAGACCTAACTAAGCAAAATTCAAAACAAGTGAAATTCCAAAATGTCGATGAAAAACATCACATGGTTGATCTAGAAACTGTTTTGTGTGCTTGTACCAAACTGGTCAGCATCAACACATCTACACGTATCTTTGTTTGTTACATGAGAATCAACAGGTGATATCTAATAGGAAACATGTTGAAACATGTGTTACAGTTATGAATCACTCTAGTAGCCGCAAATCATGAAACAATTAGCAGCATTTTAGATTATTCCATTTAAAATAAACCGTGTTACTTAAATTGTGAATCATTCTCCCGTCACATGTAATTGTAATGTAGTCCCAATGCACGGTTTGTTGTTATCCGTCTGAGTGACTGATCAATGCTTTTTCATCTTTTTGGATGTTGTCGTCGACATTTTTGACTCGTGTAAGTAGCGACATGACGACAGTTCTCTTCCACAGCGCGTCACTCAAAACTCGCGTTATAGTTCACCATTCATACTAGCTGTCACGTCATATCTTGACTTGATGAAAATCTGTGATCGCTAGCCACATACCCGGTGTAAATGATCATGTCTGTCATTTTGATCATCAGCGAAGATGATGACCCGCAATTTACGCGGGTATCATTCGTCTTAACTCTGCGTGGCTCTTGAGTTGACACACCATTTAATAAACCCATCTTATTTTCAGGTCGTGTATGACATCGTCGATCTTGTGCAATAATACAGCGCATCCAATAACCAAACAATGCTACCGAATGGTGTAATAATACCATAGATATAAAACCCTTCTGTTACGTGAAATATACAGTTGATCTAATTTTTGAGTTTTGATATCGTTTCATTGAAATCTATCCGATCTGGGTTATGGTAAGCATGGTAAGATTGTCTACAGCCGATTAGTGATAATACATAGTTACCGCACTCGGGTTTACTAACATTGATATCAAAGCTGAAATGGAATCTTAACATTTTTCATGCGGCCATTACTTTTACTATATACAAAACTGATTTTTCAGAAACATTCCCCAACCTTCAAAGTCTTATCTCAAGAATTGCTGAACCACTACTACTAGGCATGTTAGTACTTCTTTTAATGCATTTCTCATGGCGATTCCAAATATGGGGATAAAATTCAATAGATTTTACATTTTTGAAACATTTTGGAACTATCGTCTCTCTGCAGACGACTGCCGCGTAGAAAATGTTACATTTATTTGGTTTGCCTTTTACAAGAAGTAAATGTTTAACTTTTTCAATGCAATAATGTTGCATCATGTTGTTTTCTGAAATGTGAACCCAAAGATAACTCGGTTTTATTTTCTGTGACTTAACCATGCCAATATATATGTTACGTGTCTTAACCATTTGTGGAGGTATAATGTCAATTGCAATAGATCAATCTATCAACTACATCATTCAAATCCAAGCTCAACACATCCTTGCCCATCAACCTGTTTAATTTCCTTTTCATTGTATATTATTCTTTATTCGGTTTTTTTTTTATTGTTAAGCGTTCGTATCATTCTTAAAGTCTTTATCATGAACATTAATGAGTTGATATCTTAGGTAGATAGCAACTTCTCAGTAATTTCAATGTTTTTAAGTTGTTACATAATTTTATTTCAATGTTATTACTATCTTAGGTAGATAGCAACGCATAATTATATTTCAATGTTGTTATACTATCTTAGGTAGATAGCAACTTATATTGTTACTATATATTGTAGGTATAGCAACTCATAATTATATTTCAATGTTGTTACTATCTTAGGTAAATAACAATTTATGTTGTTACTACATATCGTAGGTATAGCAATTCATAATTATATTTCAATGTTGTTACTATCTTAGGTAGATAGCAATTTATGTTGTTACTATATATCGTGGGTATAGCAACTCATAATTATATTTCAATGTTGTTACTATCTTAGGTAAATAACAATTTATGTTGTTACTATATATCGTAGGTATAGCAACTCATAATTATATTTCAATGTTGTTACTATCTTAGGTAAATAACAATTTATGTTGTTACTATATATCGTAGGTATAGCAACTCATAATTATATTTCAATGTTGTTACTATCTTAGGTAAATAACAATTTATGTTGTTACTACATATCGTAGGTATAGCAATTCATAATTATATTTCAATGTTGTTACTATCTTAGGTAGATAGCAATTTATGTTGTTACTATATATCGTGGGTATAGCAACTCATAATTATATTTCAATGTTGTTACTATCTTAGGTAAATAACAATTTATGTTGTTACTACATATCGTAGGTATAGCAACTCATAATTATATTTCAATGTTGTTACTATCTTAGATAAATAACAATTTATGTTGTTACTATATATCGTAGGTATAGTAACTCATAATTATATTTCAATGTTGTTACTATCTTAGGCATATAGCAACTTATGTTGTTACTATATATCGTAGGTATAGCAACTCATAATTATTTTTCAATGTTGTTACTATCTTAGGTAAATAACAATTTATGTTGTTACTATATATCGTAGGTATAGCAACTCATAATTATTTTTCAATGTTGTTACTATCTTAGGTAAATAACAATTTATGTTGTTACTATATATCGTGGGTATAGCAACTCATAATTATATTTCAATGTTGTTACTATCTTAGGTAGATAGCAACTTATGTTGTTACTATATATCGTAGGTATAGCAACTCATAATTATATTTCAATGTTGTTACTATCTTAGGTAGATAGCAACTTATGTTGTTACTATATATTGTAGGTATAGCAACTCATAATTATATTTCAATGTTGTTACTATCTTAGGTAGATAGCAATTTATGTTGTTACTATATATCGTAGGTATAGCAACTCATAATTATATTCCAATGTTGTTACTATCTTAGGTAGATAGCAACTTATGTTGTTACTATATCGTAGGTATAGCAAATGACTATATTTCAATGTTGTTACTATCTTAGGTAGATAGCAACTTATGTTGTTAATATATATCGTAGGTATAGCAACTCATAATTATATTTCAATGTTGTTACTATCTTAGTAAATAGTAACTTATGTTGTTACTATATATCGTAGGTATAGCAACTTATAATTATATTTCAATGTTGTTACTATATATCGTAAGTATAGCAACTCATAATTATATTCCAATGTTGTTACTATCTTAGGTAAATAGCAATTTATGCTGTTACTATATATCGTGGGTATAGCAACTTATAATTATATTTCAATGTGCTTACTATCTTAGGTAGATATCAATTTATGTTGTTACTATATATCGTAGTTATAGCAACTCATAATTATATTTCAATGTTGTTACTGTCTTAGGTAGATAGCAATTTATGTTGTTACTATATATCGTAGGTATAGCAACTCATCCTTATATTTCAATGTTGTTACTATCTTAGGTAGATAGCAACTTATGTTGTTACTATATATCGTAGGTATAGCAACTCATAATTATATTTCAATGTTGTTACTATCTTAGGCATATAGCAACTTATGTTGTTATTATATATCGTAGGTATAGCAAGTCACAATTATATTTTAATGTTGTTACTACCTTAGGTAGATAACAACTCGTCGCAGGCCGCCATTCATGACGATTAATCAGCCAAACACCAGTCAGAATTCTTATTTACATCCAAAACTATACTCAATATTATCTTATATAAATAGCGAATCATCAGCATATTGTTACCAATGTTATGAATATCTTCTTACTACATTTGACAACTTATCAACATGAATATATTGTTTTTATCTTCGGTAGATAGCAACTAATTCGTTTAACCGGATTTACTACCGTATCAGAGGTATTACAAAACCACAACGTGTACATATTATTATATCTTATAGGTAAATAGAAACCACCTCGTCAACGTAACAAATTATCTGGAAAACAAGTCATGCCTGAACCGTAGTATCCTTGGTAAATAGGAATTCATCATTCTCAACATAGTGTTGTTATCTTTAGTTCAGATAGCAACTCATGTCATCCTACACGCTGCATTGTTATCTGTAAAAGCAGATAGAGTTTTTTGAAATTATGATGCGCCCACTACATAGAACATTTTCAAACAGCAATCGTAATTTTGGCCATTTCCATTAACAGACCAACCCCAAATTGAGATGATTCTAATGGACTTGCATTACACCACTCTATTGTTTTCAGAAAACCCCATACCTAATGGGTTTTTGTCACCAGTCTAAACGATTTTTTCTCCCAGTGGAAATTGAAAGAATAAATGCTATTGAAGTAACTGAATTACTATGTCCTGCATGTTACCACATGTTGATGTTTTGTGATGATCGTTTCATCGCTTGAATACATCGGTTAAGCTAAAAAGACAAAAGTTGCATGTGGGACGTCCGTATACATCTATGTCTTCAATTTGACACTATTGGTCAGTAACCTTAACTGTTATAGTAAGATGTGTTAGAACCTTTAACCAATGTCAGATAGTGTTACCAGATTATGTATACATACAGACCATGTGGGAAAGCTAAGGGTATATGAATGCAACATTTTCACAACTCGTTTCGCCCTCTTTACATTGATACAGGCTATCAACTGCACGGTATTATTTGAAAAGGAGGCACTAGGGACGTTTGTTAGAGAGTTGCGTTTTGGATGAGTTACATTCGATATAGATTTGCCGCGTGTTGAAAACATAATAGGGGGTTTATTTTGGTAAAAAGTGGCGCATTTGACTAAAATCCATTTGAATACATCACTAGCACTCAAATTGGTTAATCAATAAGTGGTATTTACAGTTGTAAAAGCCGTAACAAATGATGGTATAGCATGAGCTTAGCTGTGAAACATTACAAGTGGTAAACCTATGCGGCAACGGATGTACGGTATGTAGTGAAACCGACAATCAATCAGTCAAAGTGTACTCCATCAGTAGCACCAAACCATCTCGAGTGTCAAACTATATTGCAATTTTCCTGCATACATATGAATGAGACAGACCAATGGGCCCTTTTTCGTGGTAAGTCGGATCAAATATCTCAAAGACTAGCGCCTTCGTCAGGCGTAGCTTTGTCGGCAGCAGCAGTCGCCCAATCGATGCATGCAACAAACTTAGTACTGGCGATACACCGGGGTAGAGAAAGGGAGACGGATTTTAAGACAGAGCAAAGACACATGCACCTCAACGTAACCCGATCCTAGCCTTATAACTCTTAAGGGGTACAAATTATGGTGAAGATAATGAGTAGCTTGGATAGGCAAGATGAGAAGACATTAAAAGATGTTGTTAGTAGTAGAGCCTGCTTCACAAACCAAGATGAAAACACACTACTACTAAGTATGTACGCCGACGGGAAGTGAAAGAAAAACATAGACCTTACGCCACGGGGAATTAGACAAAATCGACCTTATAACTCATGAAAACGTTAAATACTTATTTCTTTTTTGTTGACGTCGTGTATTTGCGGGCCTTGTTATGAACATGCGCTTGAAATGCTACTATATAGTCGTCGCTATACGAATCAAAATCGTTCAGTCAATATTAAAACATGTCTTTGTAATATTAAGCACATGGGGCTGGTATAATAAATGCAAGTTAAATGTAAATAAAAGGGTGAGCAAATTGGATGGAGTTGTTGCCACGGTGGTAAACATTGAAGTTCACATGACCCTATTAAAATAAAGAGACAGCCGAGGACACAGACAAGATGGAGCATATCAAGCTGCCATTCCTACATATCCTTTACCCCCGCATCCTACGGCTGCTTCTCTACCCTAAACACTACAAACTATGATGGATCACACCCATACATGAAGTCCAAGTATTTCCGATTTTGAGGACAGGTGGAAATTGCGTGTGCGAAAGAACACGGACGAGTACACCTGCCTGAAGACCTAGTCTGATACAAGGCATACAAGGCAACAACCGGCAGCATCCATCATCGGGTTAGCCTCATCCATCTTATCTAGCGAGATCCTCCGAAAATCATAATCAGACATTTGATCCGTTAGCTTCGGTAGCTAATCCACGTTGCCATAAACATCGGCTTATTCGATAATGGTCTGAGATTGGGAGCAAATCAACGTTTTTATCCGACCATCTTTCGTCTTGTAGTACTGTTTTGATTCGCATCGCCGTCTTTGTATCTTCGCGGGCTTTTTAGTTTTACAATACCGGAATGCCATTAAGTGATTTGCACTTACTATATGAAATTTATAAGCAGACTACCAGACAGAATGTTTGTTTTCAAAGTAGGCTAAATCTTTGTCAAATCATTCCTTTGATCTTAAATTTGTTCTTATCCTCAAATAATATCTTAGTAACGGCAGGCATCTTAAGGAAAGTGGATTTAATTAGAATAAAAATATGAAATGTTTCTCATAAAGTGCGGTAAAATAGATTAATTTACCACTCTCGCAGCTGATCAGACTACATGTTTTAATTAGTGTATGCACCTACATGCGTCATTTATACCTTTTTGACAATTTACTTCAATCTCATGAACAAATTAATAATAACTGGGTCCTGGTCATAATATCTAATACTAATACCCTTTACTTCAGCCTTTCCATGGATGGAGCGAGTGGCGAGTTGATAGTGTGTCGATCTATACAGCATAATGAACACGGCTTTATAATCACCGCAGGCAAAAGGAAATAAAAAACAAAAAGCTAGCTGCTGACGTTATTTGGAACTAATTCATTAAATATCGATGGATAGAGGGTACCAGATGTAATATCGGGGTGAACGTTTCTATCAAATTATCATTTTGTCATCCCAGATCTTGAAGAAGTCGGTCGCGAATTTTCAGTTAAACATTAATAAATCATGAATATCTGAATACGTAGGATCTGTGGCTGTGCATGAATGTTTTATGATAATTTATGTCATTTTCATCATAATATAATATATATATATATATATATATATTTCATATAAACGCGCACATGGGAGGTTGATATCAACATTGAACTAATCATCGCATCATAATATAACTATGTCATCCCGTGCCCTGCGCTGTTTCATTACAACAATACACTTTTCTTAAACACACACACACTTGAATCACGATGAATAGAAGGTTGAGGAGGAACATGAGGAAGGAGGAAACCCATTTTGATTAAAATATCTTGCTTCGGATTTTCATCCTCAAATTAAGGTGAAATCATTGAAATATTAGCTCCAACAAAATACTGGTCATTTACGTGCATTGCATTAATCTCATTTGCTGAAAATTTACTAGCAAGTATCTCATTGTTCGATCCCTAGTATTTATCGCCTACAGCGATTGCATATACTGGGCGGAAGGAACATTGTCGGGGAAGACACCACCAGCAAACCAGCGCGTGAGACTCTCCAGTCGGACAAAGCACTCATATCCCAGCATGCAATGCGCTCTCTATAGAAACGGGGTTAATTAGGTTCATTTTGAATCATGCAATGCCGTCGAAATTATGATTAAGGAAACACGAACAAAGAATGATTTTTCTTCCTTACCATATCATGCCTTTTTTAAATATGTGTAAATATTGGTAGCAGTCTTTTTTTATTATTTGATATAACATTTCAATACTGTAAAATATCTTCAGAATCGTTATTTTGTTTTTTGTTCAATAATTATGCCGTATGAATATGTATCCATAGTAGGCTATGATATTTTGTATTCACTGACAGGAGTATTCTTTAATATATATATGTTGCTATATATCAGTTTCACTACTACTGCATCCAACGTCAGCCAGCAATGAACGGAAGAATGATGAACTCTCATATTTACGTTACGTGTATTATGCTGTGTTTTGAATTTTTGAAGCCGACTTCAACCAAATCAAAAATGACAGACCGTCATCGAGCTCGAGCTGAACGCCATATTTCAAGTTAAATTTGTTGTGATGTCAAAATTGTGTAATTTAGTATTGGTCAACCGAGCTAGCAACGAAATTCATAGTATAAAAGCAGTCGAGTCGAAATCCATCCGAAATAGATATGACTGGCTTCCGGCGATGTATCAAAATTTGGAGCGAGGTAGTGCATAATGCATAAAATCATTGGTGCATGTTATTTGGGAATTAAACAAGATTTCTTGAGAGAAATTGTAGTTGATGTGATCCATAGACAGGCAATATTCATCATTTTTAATATTCCGCATATTTCTGTCAGTCTTATTCGGAACAAACATCGTATAAGTTGCTAGGGCGGAAAAATTGATCATACGAATTATGTTTGATCTTTCTAGTATCGATAAACAATACCGGGCGATAAACACATATATATATAATTATATTAATGTTTATTTATTTTCTACTCAACTCCTGATCAGAGGAGATGAGAGGAGATGGCATCCATCTCTTCGAAACAAATTTGTCGGCAGTTGAAAATCACAGAATGAAATAGTTCCATATTATTTGTTTATTTGTTTATATATCATAACATTTACAGAACGTTTAATGGAATTCACAGATAAGTCAGCAAATTTACCGTACACAACATTCTGTTGTTAGTTCACGTAACACCATAATGTATTCAGTTTGTTTATCTGTGCAGTCGAGTATGGTCAGCACGAGCCAACACACAGAGCGTTAAACGGCGTTAATTATCTAACTTTGATTTGCAAAACGATACACATTGTTCAATATCGAAGAATTAAACCGGGCCTTTGATTGGTTTAATATATCTATCATCGCTGTGTCAAGTGAAATTAATTTATTCCTAAATCCTTAACAATTAATATAATTTAAAATGATTCAACTTTAACATGTTTATAGGTAGATGTTCTGATTGCTGGCCTGATTTTTCAACTTGATGTTTTCTATTTTACATGAAAGGTCATCCTTAAAATTGTCACATTCCAAAGTTTGAGTTGTATAACTCCAATGGTTCTTATTTTAGAAGCACAAGGTCAGAAAAAATGTGCCCATTGAGTAGTACACCAAACTTGCTGGTGGTTAACCACCTTTGGCAGTAATTCACCACATTTTAGTCTATGATTTCAAAATGGAACATTTCTGACCCCTTAGATTTTACAGACATAATGAGAAAAATATGGGGATTCTTCTGATATAAAAATATCTTGATGTGAAAAAGAAAATCATAGCCAAGAAAAAGTGATCGGAACATACACCTTTAAATTATAATGTGAAACGTAATCATAAACCATTGTATCTTTTTTCAAATGTAGTAGTACTACGTTGGTATGTTAAATTGAAATAGGTCGTATGTGTCCTCTAAACTGGATCAAGTTTAAGAATACCCTCTTGCTAAACGAATAAGCTTGGATAAGACTTGTATCCTACTGTGGTAAGCAAGTGTTGACAGACATGGAAGTGTATATTACTTGATATTTTCAGACCTGTTAAAAGATGTCCCAATGGGATATCATAGCTTGTAAAACTTATCCTATAAAATGCTTAAAACTTGTGTTATCCGCGTCATAAGAGATGTTGTGACGATGTATTGGCGGATGATCACTAATAGATAAGGTGATAATAAGTGATATATTGGACATCTCTAGAGCCATAAGGAGGAGCATATGACATAACTGATTTCGCTACTGTATCTGATGGCTAAAAGTATGTCTAACACTAACATTACTAGACATGTGTTACATTAAAAGCATAAAGAGTATGATCAATGCTATAGTAATGTTTTTTCGTTCATATTGCTTCGTCTCTTATTTTAAGTAAAAGAGTCTTAAGATAAAACGTTGTCCCTTAAATCACTCTGACTTTGTATTTGACCCCGAAAGTCATATTTTCCATTACGTAGTAATAAATAGTATTATGTATTGTGCAATAGTTAATGTCAAGTGTTATTGAAACTTATAATCATGATAATGTATATTATTACGTTTTGTACTCTGTTACATGTAACATTACCTTCAATGGAAATCATGATGACGTCATTTATTGGTTAACAACTGTGACCCATTCTGATTAAAATTAATGATACGTTCTCAGGATTTATGCTACCTGTCATATATAAACACGTAAAGGATCAAAGCGTCAATTTGGTCAACATGCGTCCAATGTGTCGAATTGCGTCATAACAATGTAATGTTCATGGTTGGGTGTTGTTGGATGGGGTGGTTTTTTTTTAGGTGGGGGCGGGGGGGGGGGGGGGGGATTAAATCCAAAGATCTCACAGGGATTTTATTTTGAATTAGACATTCTGGTCCATATTTTGTTACTCGATGTATTTTTACATGTGTTGTTCTATGAAGCATCGGGACTGCTATGTCTCGTCTAATTACTATCAGTTCGACTTCTATGCGCTAGTAGTAGTAGTAATGGTAAACTACATTATCTCCTAGCCAAGTGTAGTAGTAGTAATGGTAAACTACATTATCTCCTAGCCAAGTGTAGTAGTAATGGTAAACTACATTATCTCCTAGCCAAGTGTAGTAGTAGTAATGGTAAACTACATTATCTCCTAGCCAAGTGTAGTAGTAATGGTAAACTACATTATCTCCTAGCCAAGTGTAGTAGTAGTAATGGTAAACTACATTATCTCCTAGCCAAGTGTAGTAGTAGTAATGGTAAACTACATTATCTCCTAGCCAAGTGTAGTAGTAGTAATGGTAAACTACATTATCTCCTAGCCAAGTGTAGTAGTAATGGTAAACTACATTATCTCCTAGCCAAGTGTAGTAGTAGTAATGGTAAACTACATTATCTCCTAGCCAAGTGTAGTAGTAATGGTAAACTACATTATCTCCTAGCCAAGTGTAGTAGTAGTAATGGTAAACTACATTATCTCCTAGCCAAGTGTAGTAGTAATGGTAAACTACATTATCTCCTAGCCAAGTGTAGTAGTAGTAATGGTAAACTACATTATCTCCTAGCCAAGTGTAGTAGTAATGGTAAACTACATTATCTCCTAGCCAAGTGTAGTAGTAGTAATGGTAAACTACATTATCTCCTAGCCAAGTGTAGTAGTAGTAATGGTAAACTACATTATCTCCTAGCCAAGTGTAGTAGTAGTAATGGTAAACTACATTATCTCCTAGCCAAGTGTAGTAGTAATGGTAAACTACATTATCTCCTAGCCAAGTGTAGTAGTAGTAATGGTAAACTACATTATCTCCTAGCCAAGTGTAGTAGTAATGGTAAACTACATTATCTCCTAGCCAAGTGTAGTAGTAGTAATGGTAAACTACATTATCTCCTAGCCAAGTGTAGTAGTAATGGTAAACTACATTATCTCCTAGCCAAGTGTAGTAGTAGTAATGGTAAACTACATTATCTCCTAGCCAAGTGTAGTAGTAATGGTAAACTACATTATCTCCTAGCCAAGTGTAGTAGTAGTAATGGTAAACTACATTATCTCCTAGCCAAGTGTAGTAGTAGTAATGGTAAACTACATTATCTCCTAGCCAAGTGTAGTAGTAGTAATGGTAAACTACATTATCTCCTAGCCAAGTGTAGTAGTAGTAATGGTAAACTACATTATCTCCTAGCCAAGTGTAGTAGTAGTAATGGTAAACTACATTATCTCCTAGCCAAGTGTAGTAGTAGTAATGGTAAACTACATTATCTCCTAGCCAAGTGTAGTAGTAGTAATGGTAAACTACATTATCTCCTAGCCAAGTGTAGTAGTAGTAATGGTAAACTACATTATCTCCTAGCCAAGTGATTTAATGGTAAACTACATTATCTCCTAGCCAAGTGATTTAATTAAACAATATACGAAGTGCGGGACACCAGCTGTCACACGTTCTATACAAACTAAGCAATTTGGTTCTCATGGTTTTGATGACGATGATGTTGCTGCTTGGCATAGCCAGAAATAAGCAATACACCTATCACCACCATCTACAGTGATGAACGAAGAAGGGTTGTCCAAACTTTTAAACACAAATGTTTAATGTTTATAAATCTGGCTATACAATGTTACACGATATAGGCCTACAGAAATCAGACCATTTTGAACCAAACTTGCCAAAAATGAGCAAATTGTATGTACAAATGAATCCGGGTCTTGCATTAATTCTAATTCCAAGTCCCAAGTTGAAGGTCCTTCATTTGCCATAGTTAGGTGGTGGTAATGAAAACAAGAACCTATTAAAGAGCTATTCAGTGCACGAACTGTAGTCATTTTAGACCGTATTTGCAATCACAATGGCAAGCGTTCTACCAAATGATCGTGAACAAATTTAACACTTTAAATATCTTCATACAGAGGAGACCGAACTAATCATATTTGGTTCCGTGTCTAGTTCGAAAATCTATCTGTTAGACGCGTGTAAGCAACATGGGGCCATTATCACCAGTCCATAACCCCCACCATAAAACATTTTTCACCCTTTCGCCTCTATGCAATAGAAATTTCACGCAACACTACCTCGAAGTAGTTAGCAACAAAGATTGAATCTAATCTAGGGAGGTGATACGTCTCTCACACGGCAATACATCCTTAGGATTCTCGACCCCTAGGACAAAGTGCCCCGAGGTAACATAACGGTCCAGTGAATCGGACGCACGGGCCACGCACGGTAGGTCTGTCAAGAACGAGAATGCAGTGTTACCATCACTCACGATTAATGAGAGCAATTAGCGGAGGTGCCAACCGTGAAACAGTGCATTGATTCGCAATTTGTCAAATCATCGATGAATCAGTGTACGGCTCTGTGATTAAGTCAATCCTAGATATTTAATGGAAAGCTGCTTTTTGGTTAAGTTCTTAGCACAGTTTACTCAAGTATGCAAATCAACCGCATGGCAATGTTTTCACTCACCGTGCGTGAATTATAACAGCTAAATTGATTTTCTTGACCTCAAAAATAGGTAAATAATGCTTAGATTTGTGTTATAAATGAGAGAGGTAATGGTGCAAGTGCATAATTGTATAAGATCACTCTGATTGATGGTGCCATTATTATGCACTCCCGATTTTAAGGGGGATTTGTTTTTAATGTTTCATAGGCATATAAGTTAATATTTGACGGCAATCTTTTATTGCATTTACTATTTATCTTGTCACATTAGTTTGATCTTTTGATTGTCTCAGAAAGTGAAACACGTTCTTTCCAGTTATACATTTTATGGTGTAGGCCTAACCTTTATCATGTTTAAAGAATAATAATGGTGGACATGATGAACACATAAAGAATATTTCAAAAGAAGCCTTAAGACAAGTGAACTGAAACCATATTTCATTTGCTTCATTACGCACGTAACACAATCACAAGATCATCGTCATTTGTAGGACACCTGTGAGTTTATGAGCTAATTTTGGCGGGAATTTTGGCTTCAGTATTTGCATACATTTTGATGGATTTACCATAAACAAGATAAAGAAAAACTTAAAACGCGTGGTAAAACATTGATTGCGCACTTGTATAAGATATTATTTCGTGGAATTGTTTATTAGTTTCTCCCCCCAAGTGTCGAAAGTTGTCCAAATACTTAAAAAAATGTTTTTCCACTGTAGGCATGTACCTTGGTTAAAGATCATGTAAATAGATCTACTGAAATTTCTACCATAGTTACATTTTTCATTTTTACAGCGGAGTTCGAAAGAAGAAAAAAAATCAAATTTTATTCCGCTACTCCCTTATAGAATGAAATAATTTTGAATTTTCCCTCTCTTATCATTAATTTTGTAAAATTACACAATCCTGGTATAATTTGAAGGCCTACTGTTGTGAAGTAATGACAGCATATTCGGTTTACTTCTGGCCGCCATATTAGAATCAATGGTTTTGTGGCCAATTTGAAAACGACTCAACAGATTCAGTTGCAATAAGGACTTGCTTTACGAAGTGGCAGTCGAAATATTTTACTTGCAGTTCTTGAAGGAATAACCTAAGTAACCATTTTGTGCAAATGGAGGACTTAGGCTATACACTCGAATTTGTACGGGTGTTGGAAAATTATTAATAAAGAACAATTATAAGATTCTAACATTTAAGAACAAAAAGAGAGCAACAGAATAAGAAAGAAAAAAGACAAATTATATCTGACTATGACAATGATAAATAATTTCCTGTTTCATCCACTGAGTTGTATCATCACTGCTTTTATGGGTGGGACTTTGACTTGCTTACCCCCAGCCAGCCCCAGACGATTATTTCATGTCGGTAATTCCTTATGATACGGTTATAAACACTGTTGTCTAAATATGGCATAGTCTACTATGACATATCATGTTCAAATTAGAATAATCCGATCGGGTGTAGTGAACCTGTAGACACCGAAAGACTCTCGGGACTGCGGCTAATAGGCTATAAGCAAATGGAAAGGGTGTTGTACCGGTAAATTTAAATTGACCGTTACATTCGTCGCAAGTGATTCATTATTACTAAATATTACGTACGGTGCTGCCTCATTGCATGGTAGTCAACCCGATAAATCCCGTACAATGTTATCATTACAATATAAGGATGTTGAAATATCATATGTCAAGTATATCAATAGTGTTATAATATGTTTTATATTTTTAAAGAAATGAACTCAAGACAATACAAAAATGGGTGTTAACGCTGGAATCAATAAATCCACTACTGATACTATAATCACAGTGCTATAATAGTTATGATATTCATAGTTAGGCAAACAGAAAAACAATGATATTCATATTTCTGTTTGGTACAAAACGTGAAAACAGGTTTTTATTGGTTTGAAAGCTCTTAAAAAACTGTTACAGTTCAGTCATCCCCGACAATCTTAAGTAAACTTGATTTGAGTATCACTCAGGCAAACTAGGACCATTGAGACTGTGCCCTATAGACTTATTTGACCGGATACTTGAAAACCTAATACTTGTAGTATAATAGCCTGCCCCAATCACATGCCAAAACACATTCAAATCCGAGGGATCAAACTCGCTATTCGGCAACCGAACCGAGTTCTGAAAACAGGCCCGTTTTTATTATTTGTAAACGATTGATCTCTCTGAAAAACACTATTCAACAATATTGAACCCTACGCCGCTAGAAATTTGAATTCATTGTAATAGTGCATTTACTGCACGCACAATCATCGGGAGGGTTTGGCTACCACCAGAAGGCCTTTGCCGCCTGAGATGTTATTGAAGAAACAAGTAATAAAAGCAAAAGAGTAATATACACCCGTTCGGTTATTTTGGCTAGAACTTTAAACAGTGTGTTGCTCATTATTGCCATCAGGAACGACTGGTCACAGACTAGTAAAGGATTTCATTATTGATAGAGGTCTACTCACGGAATGACGGGTATGATGAGACGTATTATGCCCCAGCACGTTTTTCCTTTACCACCTATTATGACGATGAGAGTTCAGGGCAACTAATTGCTTCCCTTTTTTCTTCAAAGCACATCAAAACGATCTCTTTTCAATAACTATGGAAACAGCATATTGATCGATCAATCCACTCTCATGTGCTGAAGGTCTTGAGGCACTTATCTTAGTTGTATGGCGCAATAACAAAACCAACCCGTTGCTCTTTTTTTCTTCTTTTTTCTCATCCCCATGATCACTGTTCACTTGTTCTACCCATTTCCATCTCATCCTCACATACCCACTATACAAACACTCAATCTAGTCTGTCAAAAAGGACTTCTTTTCAAAGTTACAGCACCCTATTCGATCAGATTGCACGAGAAACATGAGAAAGCGTATCAAGATACGCAATACGCAACGTAGCAATGACGCGCAACGTATCGTTCACACGCAACTTAGCAATTACACGCAATGTAGCAATCACACGCAAAGCAGCAATCACTTAATGTAGCCTCATCACAGATTGTCACACGCAACAAATCTTTCGCACGCACCGTAGTTATCACACGCAACGAAGCATTCACAGGCAAAGTAGCAACCACACGACAAGTAGCAATCATTTACCGTAGCAATCGCACGCAAAGAAGCATTCACACGCAACTTAGCAATCACACGCAAAGAAGAATTCACACGCAAAGTAGCAACCACACGACAAGTAGCAATCATTTACCGTAGCAATCACACGCAGAGAAGCATTCACACGCAAACGAGCAATCATACGCAAAGAAGCATTCACACGCAGCTTAGCAATCACATCACACGCTGAAAGAAGCATTCCCACGCAACTAAGCAATCACACGCAAATAAGCATTCCCACGCAGCTTAGCAATCACACGCAAAGAAGCATTCCCACGCAACTTAGCAATCACACGCAACTTAACAATCACACGCAACGACTCGTAGCAATCACAAGCACAAAGTAATTACACGCAACGTAGCAATCGCACGCAAAATAGCAATCACAAGCAAAGTAGCAATCACTTAAACGTAACAATCACAGCAACGAAATAATCACACGCAACTTAGCAATCGTACGCAACGTCCCAAATAAGACGTAGCAATCAAAAAAGTAAGTAATGTAGCAGTCAGGCATTGTAAAAGTTGCGTAACAAAATATTCAATCAGTCGGAGTAAATCGCCCATATGATTCGATTTGATGATTGGAACAACTTTTCGTTCCTGCAGTTATAAAAATGAGTTAACTTTGACAAACGTTTATTCGTCAAGGGAGAGCGTAAATCACACCATTATTTTGTAAATTGCATTGGTGCACTCGGGATGAGCATCGGCACGACCAGGGGATTGGTGCGCTATTTTGCTTACAGTGACACGGTTTGGTGTTTCCATTTGTTTGTATGTCCCTTTTTAGCTGAGAGGGTATTCTTGAATATTGCTTCATGTTCAAAATGATTGGCTTCTTGTATGTGGTGACCTCAGGCAGCCTCATTTTATGTCCTTCTTTGTTACATTGTACTTAGACAATAGTATGAATCGAAGCTACCACAGTATGTTGTTTCATTTTTATGAAACGATAGACGAAATCTATTTTCACTTGAGCGCACAAGTGTTCACATTTTACCAGGGTTTAAAGATACTATAAAGAAGAACCGTATCAAGCCTTCCGGGATTATCTTGACATTTTTGAAACACAATAACTCAGTACTTGTCGTTATAGGTCGCCATTTAAACTGTGTTTCATTTGGTGTAAATTAAACCGGCAATATCATGTGTACCACCGTGGTAGGATAAGCAACATTTTGTACAGTACTTGACACAGCTAGCCAACAAATGGCCATTTGTAGTATTCCTATACAGTAGATCGTTAGTATTGTTCCTTAAGATTTCCGATTACCTCGTGCCGATTTCGCCTTCTGCGAGGCTTGCTGCCGCGGCACATATATCCTCCGTTTCCCGCTCTTGCCGGAAGGGATTTGCTGTAGGGGATAAACGTAATAGTGAGAGGATGGGCTGGAGGGCCAATGGAACGATCTGTACCTACGAGTCAAGAACACTCCTTGCCTTTTGCTCTAAAGGATCTCGCAATCCTCATGATCCTCTAGGCTTTGTGTCGCATTTACCTGACAATAATAAGCAGTTACAAACGTGCTTTGGCCGCACTCCATCGCGTCCTCGCGCCGGAAACGCGAACACTCTTCTTAAATAGAGTAATGTCTCGCGCCAAGCGCCTTTAAACGGAAGTGACGGTGTTTGGACGCCATACATATGAAGTATCCATATACATCAGGCGCGTAGCCAGGATTTAATTTTACGGGAGGCGCAGTGACCGATAATAATTACTATCAAAGCGATGCGCAGCAACGCCCGACGCGGTAACGCGGAGAGGGGGGAGTCCGAGGGTGGATGTGCCCCCCTCTGATGTTAGCGATTTTTGAAAAATCATGGTCCAAATGAAGCCATTTGGTGCAACATTTTACCATAATATCGGCAGTAAAGAAGCTTACACATTTGCCGCAAATTGTTTGTTTAGAGGCCATTAAATCACCGAGATCGATATGTTTTTTGTAACTTTAAGCGTAATTAAATTCAATCAACAATTGTACAACAACAGCTTACCCTGTGCGACGAGGTCGGATTCGGCAATGGACGTTTCAATTACTAGTATGTGTAGTATCCTCTATCTTTGCTTCTATATAATAATGCTGTCCCCTGCATGTATACTCTGTGCTTCGATGGTCAGGGATTCGGACGACCTTGGTCATATTGATGAACTTAACGCGTACTGTACATACTGTATGTAATATGATACTAACTAGCCAAGCCGTTTCATGGAGAGGTTTATGCCAAGCGGTGCTAGTCATGACTGTCGGGTTTTCTCGATTTCGAGTATTTCGAGTAAACGCACCTCCCCTTCCCTCCTCCTCTTCCCCTTCTTCTCCTCTCTCCTTTTTTTTTTTTTTTTTTTTCTTTTTACGATTTTTTTACGGGGGGCGGGCGCCCCCATAGCCCCCCCCCTGGCTACGCGCCTGTACATGTTGTTCGTGACCTCCTAATCTCTAATTCAACATCATATCACAGATTTCATGATGTATATCTACTTCATTGTCGTATTTCGCGGCAGATTTTTAAGTCCAACTGAAGAAGCATTTGTCACGCATACTTCAGTTCAAGTTGGTCACGCAAACTTGAAATCATGAGATGAATTGAAATGCGACTCAGACGCTTTCAGATTCATGGTCCTGAAATGCAGAGTGGTTTAAGAAGGAAATAGATACGGTGTGGGCTACAACATGTATAGAAGTATATGTGTGTGGGATTTTGGCTATTAGTAGATGTTCTCTTTGTTCTATTAGTTCCTTATTTGTAAACGAGAGCCAGTTTAAGGTTGTTTCGTAGAGGCTTTTACCATTGTGATTGTTTGCTATGTATCGTTCTTAAAAAGTCCTCAATGAAAATGAAGGCCAAACGTTCATATGTCCAAAATTCATGTATACATATAACCAAATGGTACATTATCAAGTATTGTTACAAAGAAAAAGTCACGTTGAAAAGCAAACGTTAAATAGCGCGCGATAGCGTGACGTGTGTGAAGCGTCCCATGCATTACGCGCTGCGCCATCTTTTAACGTTTTTATCCATAACTATGTTCGGAAACATTTCATCAATTCGCAATAGATAAACCGATCAATAGACGTTTAGCCTACATTCGATCGCCTTCGGATAAAGTGTGCAGTAGACAATGGTCGACAGAAAGTCTTGGTTGAACAGCATTTCATAATACGCGCATGAACCGATGAGCTCATTGTCTTACAACATGTACACGTTAACATCAATGATTAAATAACGAGCCATATCGAAACATAATTGAGTGGAAATTAAATTCAAAATGGTGTGTGAAGTGTGATTAAGGTGCTCATGTTGTTTAAAGACGCCGCTTGGTAATGAAACTGAATTCCACATCTCTCATTTTGGCCTGAAACTAAAATGTGTGTTTAGTTAGGGAAACACTCGGCTTGCAACCCATGGCATGATGCTAAGTGGTGATGCGTAAAGCAGTTGTAATCCAAACATGACTCGGTTCTACAGCTATTTTGCTTTTGATAAGGGTAATCAAACATTATATTGCCCGGATAAATACAACTTGGATTGGAGAAGGTAAAAGCGGAATATGTTGTTCATTGATGATAATGAAATATATCAGAAACAATGTCAATGATCTACGAGCAATGTCAGCGTGGTTTATCCGATTTGTTATTGCTTTGTTTTAGTAGTGAATTGAGGTTATCTTAAACAAGGTGATATGCGATAGCAATTCTAACATTAAATCGAGTTAGAGCGGGCCGAATGGGATTGGTTCTGCATGTGAGAGCGGCTATTTGCTTATATTGAGCTTTAAAAAGTGTGTTATTGCAAGGTTTAGCTGTTTAAAAGAGCCACGAGAATACTGAGATTGTCACGGTGGGAAAAGAGATAAATATTGAACGGCATTTGCAGTGACATGGTTACACTACAAGGATACTCCTTCCGGAAATCTACATCCAATAGAGCTTAGAGAAATCACTTTACAAGCGATTAGAAAATGTGTCGAGCGCGCGAATTACGACAGGCGATACGCGCTGTTGCTGCAGGGCACATTTCTGTACGTTTTGCCTTAGGGCATAGATACCTAAAGGGGGCGCTAATAGCACTAGTAGTAAAAGCCTGGCGGCGGAAATTTGCCTAATGGCAAGTATTAGGTGGTCATTACGCCCCGAGGTGAATATTTTTGGGGATTGTGGCATGCCTGAAGTCGATATTACATGAAAGACAACAGAAGGGGGTTCATGTATTAAATAGAAACGCCATTAATTGATCTCTTATCTTAGGTTAAAACACTACTCCCATGTCATATACTCATTTTACACCCATAGTAACTAAAAGTAAAAGGGAAATTTATTCCCGTATAGATCTTTGGGTTTCATCTCTCACAAGCATCAAAGCACTTATCATACTCATATACCCATATAGCGCTAGTAGTATACAAAGCAAAAGGAGAATTTTCATCATGAAAATATATTTTGAATACTCGGATTCATTGAAAATATGATGCAATGACAACTAAAGACAGCCCGTGGTTCAAAATCTAGATATAGTTTGATATAAAGCCCTAGTTATGTGTTAAGACCATTCCTGCATCGTAAGAGGAGGCGATATGACACTTTTAGGTTACGGAGCTACTTCAATCTTTTTCATGTCAAACGAAGATGGTGAAGGCTGTCACTATGTACATGATGTAGCCCGCTCTATGTCGACGGGCTTTCTAACCATCGCGGGACATTCCAAGGTTATTATCGTCAGATTATAAGAGAAATTCTCATTAATTGTTGTTTGAGTGATAATAGGAATCTACTTTGTATAGCAACTTCCTTTATAGTTTGCCATTTAAAGTACCAAGGTACTCAAAAAATTGTATTTTGATGAGTTTCTATTTTTGTTATTTCTATTTCTTGTGTGGGTTATGGAAATAAAATAAAATCAAAACAGTGAAAAAAGCGTCGCGTATTATCAACCGTGGCGCTCAAATTGTTAATTTAGGCTCAAATGTTCACATCTTAAAGCAGATATAGTCTGCTAAACGTATCGTACATATCGTAAAGAAATAGATTACATCAGTCCAGGTACCAGTCTGCCGTCATCTTATCCAGGTGTTGAGTTCTTTTTATATCATGTTTGTGGTGACTGAATAATTCATTTTTATCATCAATTATCAAGCAATTTTATAAACAAAACTATTCACGGGTTCGTTTCCATGGTTGTTGCGCATCATATCGATGACCTGGCCATTTTGTCCGTATTCATATTGACCCGGAAGTGTTCGCTTAAGGCCATATATTTTTCCCGCCCAAATGTTGACAGATATTGTATTTAGGCGCTGACGGCAGAATGTATCGCCTGCGGTGACAACCGGTTATCTTGTCTGTGCGTATCATCGTCTTGATTGAAGATGGTGCAAATGCGTTATGCACGACGGTGAGCAATGCATAATAGCGGACATCAGATAGGAGTACCGAATGCAAAAGAATATGTTAGTGCTGTTTGTTAGGTTTTGCTCACACATCACGAATGTTCCCCGTGGCAAAGTTCTATTCCTCATTGAAAACAATAAAAGTCTGCAAAGATTCATCAATAAAGCTTGGCAGATGAACGCAAAATCTGTCACAGAACGCGATTCTCCTTTCATTTAGAACATTATACCAGAATTGAATCAAAGCGACGGGTTCGTGCGCACGAGAGAGTCCGCGTAGTAATAACATTTGCCGATTGTCACAAACTTTCTTCACAAAATAAGCAACATACTCGTTACCAACCTTGGCAGTGTTAAGAATATATTGCGGGTTCATCAACCTGACTTCATGTACAGAATAAACTGAGTTTGTATAGTCGTAATTGATATGTGAGTAAAATATCAAAACATGGGAATAGAAACAAGGTATATCGTATGAGAGCCTTGTTCTTGTATGATTTCTGGATACTATTCCACAATTAACACTTTCCACGCGGCAGGCAGCTGCAGACGACATTCCAAAATTTCACAAAATGTTTCAAAAATGTCAAAATTACTGTATTTCATTACCATATTTGGAATCACCATGAGAAATGCATTGAAATAAGTACAAACATGCCTAGTGTTTGGTCAGTAATCTTTGAGATAGACTTTGAAAATTATGAAAGGTTTCTGAAAAATCTGTTTTGTGTATGGTAAAAATAATAGCCGCGTGGAAAGCGTTAAGGTAACCACTTGTTGTCTTGTTATTATACGGATCGTAGCAAATAATGGGCTATTCCATTTATTAATGGTACACCCCCTATAGAAGGCAAACATTTTTTTACACAAAATATTGGGAAATCCCACTGCCAAATTTTGCTGCCTTCTATAGGGGTGTGACCAAAACTGCTTCAAAAATTGGGAATTCCAACTGCAAAAATGTTGCTGCCTTCTATACCCCTATAGAAGGCAGCCATATTTTTACAGAAAATATTGGGAAATCCCACTGCCATATTTTGCTGCCTTCTATAGGGGTGTGACCAAAACTGCTTCAAAAATTGGGAATTCCAACTGCAAAAATGTTGCTGCCTTCTATACCCCTATAGAAGGCAACCATATTTTTACAGAAAATATTGGGAAATCCCACTGCCATATTTTGCTGCCTTCTATAGGGGTGTGACTAAAACTGCTTCAAAAATTGGGAATTCCAACTGCAAAAATGTTGCTGCCTTCTATACCCCTATAGAAGGCAACCATATTTTTACAGAAAATATTGGGAAATCCCACTACCAAATTTTGCTGCCTTCTATACCCCCTATAGAAGGCAAACATATTTTTACAGAAAATATTGGGAATTGGGAATTCCGAGTGCAAAATGTTGCTGCCTTCTATAGGGGGTGTGTCCCAGCTACACCTTTTTTCTTTTTTGGAATAATCAGGTTGCTTTTTGTTTTTAAAATTGGGAATTCCCATGCCTTCTATAGGTGTGTTTTGTTTTTTCGGGGGGGGGGGGGGGGGTACAGAAAAGGTACATCAGTACACACAAAAGGTACATTCGTACACAAAACCGGTACCCCGCCCACTTCTCCCGTCTGCATATTCCTTTCACTTGCAAATATGAGCCATCAACAGGGGCAAAGCTCTCCACCCTCTCCTCTACATTTCCCCCTGTTTCTGTCTCCTTTTATTTTCATGCTCCACATCCAGGCCCGTAACCAGGGGGTGTTAAAGGGGGGGGGGGGGGGGGGGGGTTGACGGGGTACTAACTTTAAGACAAAACAGGGTGTAATTTGGTGAGAATGGTGTAAATTAATTAACCTCTCGCACTTTGCAAAAAGGGTTCAAATTGGGCAGTTGTGGAAATGTTTAAATGAAAACATCATAATATAACATTTTTGGAGAGAATGAACAAAATGGCCGCACAATCCCTGTCCCTCATCAGGTAGGTAGGTAGGCCTGAGTCAAAAAATGGGCAAAATCACCCCTTCAAATGACCATTGTTCTATTTTGCTGCTGCTCCCCCACCCCCCCCCCCCCCCAAAAAAAACCCAACAACAACAAACAAACGTAAATTAATTTGGTGCTGCCACTACACCCTGTCAGTAGTAGGCAGCACAAGTCATGCCGTACGAACCTCCACTCAAGCACATTTAGCAAATGTGTTCTATTTGTAGACTAAATTCTAATTTATAAACAAATGGAGGGATATGGAAATGTGTTCTTGCCACTTTATATCATTTAGTTATGTACTTGATGTTTTGATTCATCAACCAATTTAAAAATAAATGTCAGTAGGTTTAATACACGGGGGGGGGGGGGGGGGGTTCTTCTACCAAAATCATACGTGGATGTGCCTCCCAGTAAAAAACTAATCCGCGCGAAGCGTGCAAAAATTGGAATTTATAACACTCAAATGGTTAAGTATGATGTTTTATACGTCCCCACATAATATTTATGGGGTTCGAGACCCATTACAATGTTGAAACCTGTAGACAAAATGCGCGCAAAGCGCAAAAATGTCAGTTTAAAAAAAAATAACGTCAAGAAAAACTTTCCTGAAGCCATCTATCTAATTGTTAAGCTTGAATAATGAAACATTGAAACTAATACGCGGGAAGCGCGCAAAACTTTTTTTGCGGCGAAGCCACCCTTATAGCATGAGATTGCAAAAACTTACACATTTTGGTCTTTCTAGACATAAGTGGGGGCCGCCATGTTTGTAGTCTTTGTAAATTACATGTACCTATGCAGTTTATTTCAACAGTACCCGCAGTCTGTGCTGGAGTCAAAAGCTATATTTGTTTAGTTGATTAGAGATGTGCTACTCCCAACAGAGAGACATAATAGCTTATCTTGTTTGACTAGCTTAACTTGTTTGACCAAGGTCATAAATACCTAGATTGTTCTTCAGACTGTACCCCCTCCCCCTCCATGCACACAAATCAACTTTTTTGGTTTCCTGTACTAATTTTAGACTGCGGTGTTTTGATTCTTTTTTTGGTTTGAATTATAGAAAATACATGCACACTTTTCCCTGGTATTTTGGTATGAAACAGATGCTTGGTTACAAAACATGCTTCTTTCTCTTGGATCGCCCCCATTCCATTTCAATGGAATTTTTATTAACACTATACGTACTGGAATGGAATTGGAATTGCGAAAAACTTGGACAGTTTACGAAACTTGCCACAGTTTGGTTACTTTTCAGTCGATTACTTTCATTTTTGGGAGGATAAACCAGATTAACAACGCCTTAAATACAAACAACAACAATTCCATGGTTCAATGCACGCATCAAGGTCAAATGGCCGTTTCAAATCGTGCCCAATTCTTTTAGATTCAATCCCCACCTATATACCATTCTTAAATTTATTTCCATAACTCAAGAAATGACATTTGTAAAAGAACACTTGATTTTCGGGCAAAATACCTTATTTGGGGGATAATTGAAAAAGGTACATAGGCTATTCTATCTTGAACTACCCATGGAATCTATTGGGTGTCTTGAAAATGGGGCCGGAAAATGGGGGGGGGGGGCAGAAAACGAGGGGGCAGGAACGGGGCTGCGTCCATGTTTTATATCCTGGAAAAACGGGCCGAAAAACAGGGCACTATCAATACTTTTTGTTATAGTTGCATGCGAGAACTGCAAAGATTGTGGCCCTGTTTTCCAGATTAAAAACGGGGCCCGATCAATTATTTTTATTACCCCAGGGTAATAGGGCCACCATTTTTGGTCTCCGAGTTTACTGTGTGCAATTGGATTGGAAGTGATTGTAAGATTTGAAGAGTTATCATGCTTTTGTTAGTATTCTGTAACAGAATGAATATGTTGTAAAATGTGTGTTTTTCTTGGCAGAGTATAATACTACTTCAGATAATAAAACAAATCTGTACTGGTACAACTTCAGTACTCCCGTTGCAGAGATCAACTTATTTTCTAGCAAGGTCACATCATGGATATATTGCAATTGGTACTCTTAGTATAGTGTTAAATAAGGCCACCAGAACCGTCAAATACCCTTGGTTTCATTTGCTGACAAATTTCACCCTCACTGTACATGCTATATAAACACACAACCCTGTCAACCAATCATAACAGCTGATTATAACTTTTCCAATTATCCCTACGCAGCCTTTTGACAATTTTGTAGTCATATACCATATCATGCAATGAACAATTTACTCACATCTGGGGGTCAACGGGTCAGTCAACGGGTCATGTGAGATTTTAGTTTCTAAATGAATCTTGGTGACAGTTTTATCATATTCCAATCCTTGCGTGGTTGTCAACTACGACATGTAGCCTGCTATGGGTGATAGGGTGTATACCAAATGCAATACAATGTATCACTTTCATCAGTGCAGTTGGTTTTTTAGAAGTTCATAAATTCATGAAATGTATGTATGTATTTATTCATATTAGGAATTAACTAATACATTGAATAATAAACATATTAATTAATCAATCATTACGTTTATTAATAAATACAATTGTTAATTAACTTTAATAAATAAATAAATAAATAAATTTCTTTAATGAAATTAATTAATATTAATTAATAAATTAATCAATGAATAATCAATTATTGATCATTGATTATTGATACTTAATTAATCATTAATGAATCATAAATAATTATCAATTACTTAATTAGTTGTTTTTGCCCCCGGTTGACGTTGACTTTGACTGTGATAGGTCTTGGTCTATTCTTAATTAGATACAAAATATTCCTATTTGGGACCTTTAACTCAAATACGGTTCAGGGGGTTTGTTCATGTAAACAATCATGTACAGTATAACTATGGCCATGTATCTTTTCTTCTCAAGGATCTATGCTATGACTGAAAGTGCATGTTATGACACAATTTTCTTTATGATACTCTTCATTTATCTCTGCTTGCATTCAAACTTAAAGTTAAACCCCTCTAGTCTAGCCGAGGATTGTGTTTTAACACTCTTCTTGTTACTAATAAGGCCAAAAAAGATAGAGGAGGGGCGGGTGGGCTGTTTTTTTTTTAATTTTTAAATTTTCTTATACCAGCGGAAGCTCAAAGTTCAGCCAACAAGAAGTTGTAATCACTCTAAGAGTCGCACATATATGTTATAAACACTTAATTTAATATTCAATGCCATTTATGCTGTTTAAAAAAAATCTGGAAAAAATCTGGAAAAAAAATGAGAAAAAGAAATCGCAGCGGCCCTAAATCTGACGAGCCGGCGGTCGAGGACAACATTTAATTTTTGTCTTGGCCTAAGAAGAAGTTCAGGTGAAGTTTTTGAATTTCACAAATTTACAAATAAATTTAAACATAAAAATGCATATTTTTGATACAAAAGTAGTGCAATATACTTTTGTCGAACATGGTGAAACATTTCCTAAAAATATTTAGGAATAGGCCTATAATCATTGTCAAAAAAGATAAGGCGTCGGGTAACTAATTTGCATATTTGAGAATTGAATAATTGATATTTCAGTAGGTCTCGAAACTGATAAGTTTAAAAGATACGACTTAGCACAGGTAACCGTCATATTTAGTAATGCATATTTTTAAATAATTAAAATTAACTTGACCTAAGTCATTTTGGGGGATTTTCACATCGCAGATTTAATTATTGCATTTTCAGGAACCTGGTGTACAAATATAAAGTAAAATACACCATTGATTTTCTATCAGTTGATAAACATGGGAGGAGTGTGATGATTAATGTGATTTTAGTCAATTTAAGAACATAGTTATTACATTTATGAGTTGACCAAAAAAACTATTTTAAGCTCAAAATGGCATTTCGTGGCAGGTTTTGGACTACTTTGGGAGATTTTCAAATGACAATAGCATCAGAATGCATTCTTGCGCCAGATTAAATCTTTTGCCAAGATCTTTAAAACGAAACGTGTCTTGTTGAATTCCCACTTGAAATTTAATTTGCTATAGATGGGGTGAAATATGTGCCGTCATGCCGGGCATTTGGTCGGCAGTTGGGGGTGTGGGGGGGGGGGGGGGGGGGGTAACGCGCCATTTTGTCCGGAAGCAATGGTCATGACGTCATATTTTGGTCGATTTTCTGAACTTTTTTATTGGATTTCCCGAGTGTGCGGGTCCATGATGCCCAGTTTACAGCATTTTGGTGCTGGGCGGAGGTAGCATGTCTCTGATGGCGGGCGGAGGTAGCATGTCTCTGATGGCTGGCAGAGCCGTTCCTTTGAAGGCGTTAACCGTGGGTGCTATGATGATGGGTGGTGATAAATTGTTCCAGATGCGGATGGTTCTTGGGTAGAAAGAAAACTTGAAGGCCTCTGTTTTGGTTGATGGTATTTGATATTTGAGTGTGTGTGGTCATGGCGGGCAAAGTATGTAGCTGGGATGACACTAGCCCTCCTCGTAGGGCCACTATCCAGGGAAATACTATACTAAGATAGAATATAGAAACACTGAGTCAGCCGTCCTCCAGCCGACGGGTTCGGTTCTCGGGTTGGTCGGTTCTCGGATGGGGAACAATTTGTCTAGGATTATAGATTGAGTAGTCCTAAAGGTAGGACTAGGATGACACATGGTGGAAATTGTATGTTGGCTAAATTGTAGTGGATTTTGTAGAACATGACATTTTGGTTCAGAAGCCGGCGTACATGGAGTGGGTTCCATCCCAGGGTGGTAATGAGGGATGACACAGATGTTAGTCCTCCTGTAGTCAGCACAGACAAACCTCGCTGCTCCACGCTGGGTTCCAGACTTCTGAAGCGTATTCTAGCCGTGGCCGAACTAGGGATTCGTAAGCTCTGATCTTTACTTTTTTGGAGCAGGGAGCTAGAGTCCTGCGGACTAGGCCCAGAGTCCGGTTTGCCTTTTTAATGGTGGTTTGGCAATGGCTGTTCCAACGGAGATCATCTGTGATAGTAACACCAAGATAATCATGCTCTGTGACTCTCGAAAGTGGCTCACCAAAGAAAGAATATGTGAACACATTGGGCTGACGCTTGCGGGTGATACTGAGTGATGCGCATTTCTTGATGTTAAATTCCATCAGCCATGTGTCTGCCCATCGAGCTAGTGCTTGAAGATCCTGTTGTAGAACTTGATGGTCTTCTGGTGAGTGGATCTCACGGTACACTATGCTGTCATCCGCAAAGAGCCTGATGTTGGATTGGATGCTTTCCTGGATGTCATTTATGTAGAGTACACTCTTAGAAGGTCAGGATCAAATACATGAGTAGATTTCCGGCTCACTTTGTTTTGATCCTTTAAGGATCATTTTCGGATCGTTTTGATCCGTTTTCGGATCGTTTTGATCCGTTTCCAGATAGATATCAACAAACGGATCAAATTCACCTTGATCAACTTTGATCTGATTTCCGGATCAATTCGATGAAAAAGTTCATTGGTCAATAGGTGACTGACGTCACTCTTTCGCAAACCGATAGACGACAAGCAGACGATCTTTTGAATTCGGTCGCCATTGAAACAAGGGTGAAATACCGCGGTAAGTTATCCAGTCTAATCTGTAAAATGTTACATGATTTTGTCGGTAAAGTAGTTTTATTTTTTATGTTTGAACATGCTCTATTCTTGTGAACAAATTTCTTGTACCTGACCAGTGCCATCAGTACGATTTTCGGTCAAAATGCTGCTCACAAAATGTCACGATCACTGCGATGTACTAGGCCTACACGATGTAGTAAGCTTACTGCACTCGATGTATAGTCTGCAGTGGGTCTCTTAGAAGGTCAGGATCAAATATGAGACGAAAAGGATCAATTTTGATCCAGAAGCGGTATCACATATGAGCTTACCCTTTCCGGATCAAAGTGATCCGACAAGCAGGATCATTATTTTGATCCGTTTCAGTATCATTTGACAGAAATATTTGATCCCATTTCGGATCAAACTTTTTGATCCTGCTTGTCGGATCACTTTGATCCGGAAAGGGTAAGCTCATATGTGATACCGCTTCTGGATCAAAATTGATCCTTTTCGTCTCATATATGATCCTGACCTTCTAAGAGTGTAGGAATAAGGCTGGTCCAAGCACAGACCCTTGTGGGACGCCAGATGTGACAGGAGCATCATCTGTATGCGTGCCCACGCGCACAGCGCTGCTGGCGTTGACCAAATGACGCCATTTTGTGTTCGAAATATTAAAATTTTACCGTTCTCTCAAAAATAAGGAGTACTAGCGGGCACCAGCGCTTCGCGCTGGACCCGCTAGAAGATTTCACGGGGAATAAGTAAACAAAGCGTAAGAAAATGTGATACAATAATATCAAGAACATGTCCTACATGTATACATAATCCACGGGGCCCTAAATAATCCGAATAGCGCAGGTGCTTTTGATAATCCAGGTATACATGTGCCTTAATCTAGGTAGGCCTACGTTTGTGTTTCCCGATACCTATGTAGGCCTCCCATGAGACCTGAAATGCAGGTAGGGGAAGGTGGGGTAATGGCGGACGCGGGGTAATCGCGGACAGGGCTGTATCTAAAGGCAGGTGAAAGAAGGTGGTATTTTGCCACCCTATGATGTTAGGTGCCTCTCCATTGAAATCACACAAAACCTAAATGGGGTGGTTGTCTCGCAAATTCTCGCGAGAATTACAAAAAATCACTTTTTGGGCAAGTTTATATTTTGGTGCATTAATTTCTCTTTGAAACTGGTATTTCTACATCAAGGAAAACAAAGTCTTATTATTTTTTTATGTAATGTATGATACCTTCTGATAAAAAAGAAATGAATCCGGAGTCACAATGATGAGCATAATAATAAGAGAGGATGTGCCCATACATTGTACATGGATTGGGGTAATCCCGGACATGTACCGTTTCCATGGTAACCAATATGGGCGTGGTCAATTTAACATCATAAATCGGTAATAGTTGTTGACCATATAAATATGTGACATTGTTCTTTGATTTCTGCTACACTTTTAAAAAGGGTATTTTTTAACTCCCATTGAAATGCTATATTCCAATAAAAAGAGAGCTGCCATTGATAAATACGGTCCGGGATTACTCCCAGAGTGTGGGGTAATGCCGGACGACGCCATTTTTTTTATTGCGTCGTAGCTTCGAATTTCAAAATGATGAGTTGATAAACTTGATAAAAGGTAGAACCTTCACAGTGCTTTGTGTTTACATGATTTTTATTGTTATATGACGTATTATATGTGTGTTATACCTCTCTAACAAAATGTGTCCGCCATTACCCCTACCTTCCCCTACCCGTTGTCCCATTATATCCAGGGACCCCATAGGCCTAAGCCCTACCCCCTAATCCAGTTGCCCCCGGTGCCCTTAATAATGCACCGGATACCACATAATCAAGGTAGGCCCACTGCAGTGTGCCGTTATCTCGAGATACCCAGGTGCCTTTACTTTATCATAGTCAAGTAAATTAAACGCGGGTGCCGAAGATAGCGGACAGTAAAAGTCATATCACAATAGGCAGAGGTCAAAGCGTTATAAATGTTTATATAAATATCAAGAGTATGTCCTTAAATAATGCAGGTACTAAAGTGCCCTTGATATAATGTAAGTGACATGGTGCCATTAATACACCATGAGCCTAGGCCCAATGTGCTCTTAAATAATACAGATACTCATGTTCCTAATCCAAGTAGGCCTACTCCATCAACGTGTTTTTAATACCGCCAGTTATTACCTCCTGTCAGCGCATGTCTATACCTATTTTGTACCCCAAATAATAAAAAGTTGAATTTTAATGTCAAAATTGAAAGTTACTATTTAGATTTTAAATGTCTCCCCCGATTCTTTTATTGCCCCGCCACCCCGTTTTCCTACTTTAACATTTTGGTGCTGGTGTCGCCACTGCCCATATGCACATAACTGTATCCAGGTAATTCAGTAGGCCTACGTTCTGAGCGTTATAGTTTTATAGTCGGTCGTTAAGTTTTATGGTCGGCGGAGTCTATCATCAAGATCACTTGTACCATTCCACGCTTGTACTTGAGCACAATGTATGCCATCCGGGTTTTGTTTGGCCACTTTACATTAAATACATTATTCCTCCAATAGGTATGTGGGGCCTTACGTATAGTATGTAGTCCCTTTGTCATGTTTGCTGTGTTCTATAAAGCCTCCCGAGATACTATCTGAGTGTACACCCTTAAAATCCAGTTATCAAAGGTTGCCCACCTGCGCATAGTATAGGCCTATCCAGGTAATTTGAGACTCGTTTTATAGTGAACCCCGTAATCCAGATACCACGGATGCCCTTAATAATCCAGACACTCTATAATAATCATGATAATGTACCACACAAAAAAACGTTCCGTTTATCCAGATGCCCTATGTGCCCTTATACCCAAGTGCGGAGAGGAGGAGGTGGCTTTAGGGTACACTATTAGAAAAAGGGAGCTTCAGAGGGGTTCTTGGCTGTCCCGTATATGGTTTAAAGGTTCTTTGATTTTAAAGGGCCCCAAAAGGTTCTGTAGAGAACCTTTAGAGGTTCTAAAGACCAATGTTTGCCCATATTTTGCCCACTTTGAACTTTAAAATGGTTCTTTTTAGAACCTTTTAAGGTGCTATAAAGGGTTTCATATACGGGACAGCCAAGAACCCCTGAAGCATCCTTTTTCTAAGAGTGTACGGACTGTCTGCTTTCACTCTGCCCCGTTACAATGTGCACGGTTTGCGCCACAAACGCGTACACTTTGCGCCACAAACGCGTACACTTTTTGTCTGCGTTATTACGTGTGCGCCGAACCGCGTTCGCCATGTTAAACGCCGTTGCGCAGCACAACATAGAAACGGTTGTTATGGTACCGCCAGTTTCTTTATCGTTAGCAAACTCCGCGTTCATCTATGTTACTAATGTGAAAGTGTCACTTTAAGATCTGTGTAAGAGTTTTTGTTTACATTTAGAAAATGTCGTGAAATATTTTTATTTGTCGGGCGTATAGTCCCGTAGAAATGCTTGTACTCATGCGATCTTTAAGAATAACAAACAGCCGCATATACAGAAATGTAGCTATATCCCTGAAGAAAATATTTTGGGTGAAGACCATATGTCATCACTCACTCCGAAAACCACATTTTTTGTCCGAACAGTAGCTACCCGAGTAAAAGAAATTCAACATTTCGGATTTTCACATGTGATCCTTTCTGCGCATGTCTGAAAACGGGAAAAAACGGGCATTGAACTATCTAATTAGCTCGTGTATTAGAGGCGCAATTACCACGCTTTTTCAGTTGAAGAGGGACGCGAATGTAAAATTATTATTGAACTATCTAATCAGGCGAGGGACCGAAAATTAGTATATAGATAATCACATTACAAACACATTTTGTGCGAGAGAAACACACACATTTGGCAAAAATGGCACAATAAAAATCCGTTCGTTATAAATAAATGGATATGGATATTATAAATAATAAAACTATCACAATTATATACTCATGGATCTCTGTGGCGTGCACAGGTTGGCCATGTCGTTGGCAATCAGCAATCATGGGTTCGATTTTCGAATATTCCTTGTTATCCTTTTATTTTTCTATTTTTTAAACTTGATGGTGGATTAATGTAACATCATTGTTATGTCAATTGTTATCAATTATAAAGGCCGCCCATGCGTTTATAGTTTTCTTTTTATTCATTTATCTATCATAAATTTATCTCTTGATTTATTTAACTTTGTATCTAAACAATTAAAATGCGTAAACAATTATATTATTGTTCGATAAATAAGTGATTTAACTTGAGTTCAGTTTGATTAATGATAGCAAGACTTGTTGTAAAACCATTTTACCAGTGTGCCCAACAATTTCTCCTTTGCCCACTTTATTTATACATTCAGAGATGTCAATTCATTCAATTTTAGCTTGTTATTGCTAGGCTAATAATATACAATTATAAGCAAGATTGCAACCGGGTTTGCCGGGTTAGATCAGGGGTTTTAGCTCTAAATTGGTGAAAACAGGGAAATCGTGTAAAATGATACCATTCAAGAAAAAGCTAGAGATGTTGGGCCTTATGTGGAGGAAATAACCTACAAATGCCAAATTATGAAACATTTTGGTACATTTACAGCACTTTTTACCTTTTCTACATGTTGGTGTTACATTTAGACTTATGATGGGGTCAATCTTAATTTCAAACACTGCCGTGTATGGCCAAAATGCAAAATAGTATTTGGTGGTGTGCACTCAACAAGTCGGTGTGGCTCATAATAAATATTTGTACGTTACTCTAAATTTCCCTCTGTTTTGGAAATACTTTCGTCGTATTTTTGGTCGTTCATCTTGATTCATATGAATATAATAAATGAATAACATTGATCAAACATTTAATAAAATATTTTCACGTACGTTTAATAATATACACGGATCATTGCATAGGCAAAAAAACCACCAACATGTAAAATCATGGTACAATTTATTCGCGCATGCAGAAATTTGACGACTTATTATGAACTAAATGGTCCATGGAAATAGCCCCAAATACATAGCCTGAAATTCAGACTTTATTACTTCTATATAGAGTAAAGATAAAATGACACAAAAAAGGATAAATATGCATAAATCGTGGTTTTTGAAAATACGTATTATTTGTTCATATTTAAAAAAATTAACAGGTTTAGCAGCTATCGATCTCTTTTTACTTTTTACTGGTACATACATTTTTGACAATCGGAAACGAACTAGAAATTATCAAACTATTGCAAAATATCATTACCGGGGTTCAATAATACTTTACTTGCATTATGTATATACTTTTTATTTAAAGATAATGAAGGATTGACAGGTTTGTATTCATCATTATTTCTTACACAAATCATGGAAGTAATGCACAAATTTATGAACGACCAATTATTTCCCCCCATTTCCCTATCTTGTAAATCCTTCATCAAGCAATAACTTTTGCCGAGACATGTGCATAATTAATAAGTAGTATTAAATGTTTACGTGGGTCTATCTTTTGCAGAAAGTGACAAGTCGACAAATTTCTTACTTTTTTAATTCAAATTCATCCCCCATGTGAACAAAGTTTGGTAAAAGTTTGCTTGTTGAATCATGTGTGTTACTTTTTTCGAGTTTCAAGTTACTTATTTCGAGTTTCGAGTTACTATTTTTGAGTTTTGAGTTACTGTTTTCTAGTTTCGAGCTATTTTTTACGAGTTACTTAACTCGAATTTGCAATTTTAGAGTTACTGTACAAGTTATATTATTGATCTAAATAAATTAAAGCCTGACCCAAAGCTGATTTTAAAGAGACCACCACAATGCATTGCGTTTTCGCAAAATGCCCCTAAAAATCTGGTCTATAATTTGTCTCAGTTCTCATAGACAATCATGGCTTCATAGCGGGTTCATCGTTGGAGCTCTTAGGTTCTAGTTTACATCAATGAATTAGTAATCAGTGTTCCTTTTTCTTATTTCTAAAAGTTAAGATCTCAACAAATGCATCGTGTTAAAAGAGATTTAGTTGGCTGGCGTTCATGCAATGCATTGTGGGAAGACTTTACAAATCTTCTTTGATCATGACCTTTGAATAAATTATGATATAATATATGATATAACATTATATAATAGCATAGAATAGAATATAACATAATATAACATATATTAACATAATATTAGAATATAATAGAATTTTAATTTAATAGAATAGAAACATCCGATATAGCCTACTTAGGAAAACATTTGTATTTTATTTTATTTTATTAAGAATAATATAAAATGAAATAAACTATGATGGTCATTCAATAAGTTCTACCTCCTACCTCATAACTTTGCTATATAAGCAAGTCGTATGAAATATTCCACAATTGTAGCTTTAAATCTCAGCTACAAATTCATAGTTAACTCGTCCGAGTACTGTTGTATACTTTTCTGGAGATGCTGTGAAAACTAATGGTAAATGAGTGCGACGGAAACGGATAAAAATGGGGCCAAATGTCTCCTAAGTGCTATTCATCTGGCCAATTCTAAGAGACAAAACGTACCTACAGTACAGATCGCATTAGAGTAACCGATATCAACGGAGGTCAACATACTTTCATCGGAATATCAACCCAATTACATCCCGTTGTCAGTGCATTGACAGTGCGAAATCAGCGCGCTGATTTCGCAAGATCAACGGAGTCCCTACACGACAATTGGTGCTATGACGATAATGTCAACGAACTATCATCGCGCTGTCAGTGCATTGTCAATGCTATGTCATTGCGTTGTCAATGGACTATCAACTCAAAGTCAATGGACTATCATCGCAGTTGCGTGGTGCACTCTATTGTGAGCTGTACTGTATAGGTCAATTAAAACCGTTCTAAATTACAGATATCTCTTGAATAGACTATAAAAAATAAAAGTCACTGATTTTCTTGGAGAAAAAACGCCCTCTAATTAGCCAGAACCAGACCATAACACCTTTTAGTTTTAACCCTCCCCCCAGAGAACTGCTGAAAAAGTCATATTTGCTTTTCTAAAGAACTAAGAGATCTTCAATATACAGGACTAAATAGAGGGATTACAAGTATATTATAAGTGATTATTTTCTACCACTGACTACCTGATTAACTATTATAAAGGTAACATATGGCCATGTGTTTTGAACTCGCCACCCTTCCCGTTGCATGTCCAGATTTTTACATTTTACACCATCTGAGAGTCGAATTAACATATCGCAATAACTACTTGTTCTACCCCATAAAAAGTATATATTTTCTGAACGGTAATCTCACAAGGAATCTAAATATGCGATTGGAATTTGCATAAGACTTAATGGTAACATGTTATGATTAAGAATGTTCAAAAAATATCGATTTTTTTCTTCTTCATATTTTGATTAAAGCTCAATATTTTATTTCATTCCTATCCCAATCATCATTTTACTGTGCATATTAGTTCCTCATGCAATTTACCCATCAGAACATAATGGTTGTCAAGGGTAACTTGTTGAAATATACTATTTCGGGAAGTCAAATGAGCACAAACGTTTACATTTCAAATTTGTTAGAGTTTTCACATATATTTTTTTGGCTATTCACCCTATCCTATTTTAAGCAAGATTTCTGAATTCCCCTATTCGAGAGCTTTCCAAAAATGTATAATTTTGCTATAATCGGTTGAATAATTTTGTTGTTATAGTCATGAATGTAAAACCGATGAATTAGGGCAAGTTCACTGTGTAGCGAATAGGGAGAAAGGCAAGGACAATGCAATCGATTCGTGATTACAACTGTTACGTATGAGTTGACACGTTTGTTGAAACAGAAACTTATAGAATATAAAACAATCTATAAAATGAGAGCAAAATCATGTTTGTACCATACAGAAATGAGGAGTTATTGTAATTTGAACGTAGAATTGGGAACATTTTCTACATTCCCCATAGAGATTGTACATGACGCCACCGCCACCGCCACCGCCGCCACTCCTGACTTTCGAAATATAATCAATCATATCTCAGCCAAACAGTTATAGAAATACTTGATTTATTTACACAGTGTAGCTAGATAAATAAGCTTTTAAATGAAACCTAAACCATAGCTCTACCACATATAGTTGTTGAGTTAATAGAGAGAGATGGATGATTCGTCACCAAAAATGCAACGCCGCCACCCTTTTTGGGTGGTCAGTTCAAAACACATGGCCATATACGTAAACGCATAAAATGACTGTCATGTTAAGATTTAACATCCGAGGCATCATTGTGACTTGACTTGTGTAACAATGAGCATTTAATTGAATAGCAGTATTCCAGTATGCTAAAGGCGAGCAATACATCCGAGTTGATATTATACTATTTGCAAGCCTACAAAGGTTAATATTGCCAACCATCTAATCTATATGTGATAATATAGTATTATATTCAGAAATCATCCATTGTTTTCTATTTTCAGTATTTAAATCGTACTATTATATCTAATCATACAATACGGAGAGAAACCTAAAAAACATATATTTATCGTTAGTGTAATTTTCCGTGTCCATTGTCCAAAATCTCTCACTGGCTTTGAATGCATCATAACAAAAGTAAAACAGATATCAGTTATCATTTACTATAATTATATGTGTACATAGGATTCAGAGCTATAATCATGACAAATGTCATGAGGCTGACATTTATATTAGCAATGTTATGAGTGAGGAGGTAGAACTTATTGAATGACCCTCGTAGAAACATTGGATGAAGCCTAATAATTTGGCAAACAATGAATTAAATCTAACTGAATGAATTTAATTTAAAAGCCTATTTGGGAGAACAATCAATTGAATTCAATCTAATATAATTTAGCCGCGACTCCCCCCACCCCCACCCCCAATTTTCGAGTTATGAATTTTGCAATTTTTGAGTTTATGGACTCAAATTACATTATTGATCTAAATAAATCAAATCATGACCTTTGAATAGAATAGAATAGAATAGAAAAGAATTAATAGAATAGAATAGAATAATAGAAAAGAATAGAATAGAATAGAACAGTAATCTATTTAATTTAATAAAATAGAAACATCGGATAGCCTACTTGGGAAAATAATACATTTGTATTTTATCTAATTTGTTGAAGAATAAAATTAAATTTAAATTAAATAGTAACATTGTGTGCAGCCTAATTTTGCAAACAATGAACTTCATAGTTTAACTTAATTGAATTCAATTGAATTGATGAATTCAACTTAATTTATTAAATTAAATCACATACAAGGGGGGCTGTCTTTTCCTTTGAAATTTTGATCATGGATACGTTGGCAAATTCTGTTATGACCTATCTGAACGGCCAAAAATGTTATGCCGCTTAAGTTTTTATTGTGTGAAATTACAAATTAGTAATGGCGAGCGTAACGAGCTGGAAAATGTGTCATATTTTAGATTTTGGGTGATTTTGTGATATGAGTCTTTATAACCCAAACAAGTTTAAAACATCCTGGGCAGAAACTTATGATCCACTCCAGTGAAACATCTACTTTTGTGAGCATTGGTGCAAAGCTGAGACGAGGTGAAAAGCATGCAAGAAATTATGTTTTTAATCACAATTGGATTTTGTAACATAATAGGCTAATTAACATGTTTATATTTTTATACAACCCGTGACTCTAATAAATTTCCCGTTTGATCATTAATATATAGATGTTTTTTTTCTCCATCAGATATCGATAAGCATGTCTGATAGGCACCGAAAAGATTTGCTTTCCGGAAGTCGTCTCATAGTCATAGTAAATGTTTTTGAAGTTGATAGGCTGTAAGAAACTAGTTGCGCGAATTAGACAAAAATGGCATTTACGCTCCAAAATATCCTCTAAAATCACCCCAATCACCATGATCTTTATAGTTTAAAATAGTTACAAGTTACACCCCTATTTAAGAATAAAAAATTACATAGCCCCCCCCCCCCATCACCATTTCAACAAATACGGTACACATAATGTACTATAGATGGGTTTTTTCTCCATCAGATATCGATAAGCATGTCTGATAGGCACCGAAAAGATTTGCTTTCCGGAAGTCGTCTCATAGTCATAGTAAATGTTTTTGAAGTTGATAGGCTGTAAGAAACTTAAGTTGCGCGAATTAGACAAAAATGGCATTTACGCTCCAAAATATCCTCTAAAATCACCCCAATCACCATGATCTTTATAGTTTAAAATAGTTACAAGTTACACCCCCTATTTAAGAATAAAAAATTACATAGCCCCCCCCCCCCCCCATCACCATTTCAACAAATACGGTACACATAATGTACTACATTGCGCTACTTGTACGTGCAAATGATGAAAAAATAAATAACAAATAGGATTGATAATAAAAATGGATAAAACCCAATTTAGTTGAATTTATATCCGTTCAGAAAATTCACATTCATTTCCACGGCATAGCGATAGCATGGGTAGAGAATAATTAGGTCTATCAACTTTCTATAAAACAACGCCTCTGCCATATAAGACCATGCATGCTCATATATGGACTTCTAATTCTCAGTGTACATACATGTACACACTGTACAAACAATGATGAATACAGTACAGTGCAAGTTTACTTGATTACATAACAGACTGGTGTTATATTCACTCCTGGTATTAACAACAGTGGCCTGTGCACAGTAGCGGGCCGCTCTGATATTATAATACAGTATATTAAAACAACTTAATTTCGCTAGCAATTTAATTTCGCTAGGAAATCCAATTGGCCACCAATTATATTATATATAATGGTTATTATGAAGTTGGTACAAAATACTGAAATTAAATTGCCCCCCCCCCCCAACAAAAAAAAAATTGACTAAATGCTAATTCGCAAAATTAAGTTGCCGTGAAATAAGTTGTTTTACAGTTTAAATTGCGCCCCATTTTGCACTTCCACTATTAATACCTATTCATTTCATTATTCAATAGCACAAATGTTCATGTGCATTTTCTGGATTGACAATTTAATTTTAATATTTGACATATCTTTTCTCTTCAACAAACAATTAGGTAAGTACAGGAAATGAATCCATTCACGAAAATATCTTACTGCAAAAATATAATTATAATATAATTTTCCAAAGCTTTTACATGACACGTCCCTGCTTTTACCATGGACCAGTAAAGGCAAAATAAAAATAAAAACATATTTAGCATCCTGACTTTTTCCAAAGTGCAATCAGGTGTTTCCAAAATGGGAGGGAGGGATTAGGAGGGGGTGATTATCATTTGGGGGAAATTGCACCCATTCTGAGTGTTTTATGTTCAATTTCAATACAGCCATGGGAATAAAAATTACAAACAAGTATGACCAGTTATCATTTTAGAAGCCTGTTTAAAACAACAATGGGCATCACTAGTAGCCCCCCCCCCCCCCCCCCCCCCATGAATTCTATGTATTTTAATAAAATAATACTAGCACTTGGTTATCATGGTTATGCACCCACCCTCTGATCACAACATGTCATTGAAATGGTGTGTTTCATGTGTTTATATTCAAATACTATTTTGATTGCGTTTTAGTTTCCTGTGTAAGGTTTTCTTGTTGATATTTTTTATTCTGTTGGACACAAATCATATTAGTATGTATTTGTTTTTACCAATAATGCAATACTTTACATACTCTTGGATATATTAGGCTGAAATGCGAATGAAATGAGTATAGGCACCAAATTGAAGCGAGCAAGAAGCAAACAATGGAAAACAATCGCGGGAATGAGAGTGGTCAATTGGTATTATTACACCTCATAAATATTCATGAGATAATAGGCATAAATACTGCAATGTCATTGGTCAATTGAGCTGGCCACAGTGATAATAAATTGAGCTATTGAAGAAATTGAGCTATTTCCCGTGTGGTAGTTTTGGCTACTTCCCTACAACCTCATCCCCAGAGTCACAGTGAGGTGTAATAAAGCAAATACTACATGGTCTGATCGGGGCAATAGGGCACACTATTTTCCCTCGATACTGGCTACAGGCCTACCACCCCTCACCCTACGGGTTCGGGGTGGTAGGCCTGTAGCCAGTACCTCGGGAAAATAGATTGCACTATTTCCCCTCTAACCATGTAAAAGAGTTCGATCTATTATATTGCTCAAACTTGATTATTGAAGAAAGTGGCTGAATACGTGCATGTTCATTATTAGTAGTATTATTTTGTTTAATTTATCAAAATTGAACTTTGACAACTTAATATCATCTAAGTTTCTAGTGAACATAATTATCCAATTAAGGTAATTATTGCACAAATTAGAAGAAAACATGGCAAGTTTGAAGGTAACATTCAAAATAAAATAAAACTGAACATTCAAGTATTTTAAGCGAAATATTGGCAACATGACAATGAACAAATTTAGCTCATTAAGTGCATTGATTATGGGTAAAAACAACCCAATTAAAGAAATTTGAGATCAATGTAAATATTGATGAATTGTACTTTACCTACACTCGAGAGGAAGGGGTGGGGGGGGGGGGGGGGGTATTACAGATGTGGCAATGACAGCACCATACTTTTGGTGGTGGTGGTGGTAGGGGGGGGGGGGGGGGGGGCAGCAACTGGATGTAAGTGGTCATTTGAAGGGCAATTTTGACTATTTAAACTTGCTGTCACTGGATGACCTCTTTTAACTCCTTTGTTAATCAAATATCACTGAATGACCCCTTTATTTAAATATTATATCACAAAATGACACATACATATATGACGTTGTAATTCATAAAAATGTCCAGAAAGGTCCAATTTGACGCAGGGTATGTGTTCAAAGTCGTGATGGGGAAGGTGGTAGTGGTGTAGGGGGCGGGGGGGGGGGGGGGGGGTGATGCCCCCGACCGGAACAAACCCTTTGTGCCCCCGCACTCAGCCCTAAGTTATCCCCGCCCCAGTCTCTGGATGTAGTGTGTATACATAATTTACAAGGACCATTTTTGCGTGCCCTTACCGCCCACCCCCCCCCCCCCACCCCCACCCCCCCCCCCCCCCCCCCACACACACACACACCCCACACCACCACCATCACCACCTTGACGTTTTCTGAGCTGACTGAAAACAATATTTGGGCACCATTTTGTGAAAATTACCGTTTTTTTGTCATAAATTTCTCTCAGTTCAGTTCCGATGCCCGCTCTTTTTGAGACCCTGGCGGCACACCCCTGTACAAAAAATGAGTGCCCCCTCCTCTGGGGTTGGTGATTGGAATAGATAGGTGCCTACAGGTGTATCCTTTTTAGTGTGGGTTTCTAGACTATAATATAAAGCCTATAGCAAGTCTACACCAATAAGACACAAAATGCCCCCCCCCCCCCTTAGCATAAAAAGGCAATTTTTTCCACGTTTAGCGCGCCTTTTCTTACCAAATTAGGTTAAACTAGACCAAATGTTGACAATTTTGGCATAAAACAGCTCAGCCTGCATTTTGATCCCAAATTAGTAAGAAGTATACCAAATTTGACAATTTGAGCTAAAAATGACAAAAAGATTTGCGTGGATTATTATCTTAATGCCCCCTAAAGAAATTCTTTGTCCCCCTTCCACCAATGCGCCGCCACCGCAACTGCAATGAGATGGGCAGTGTTGCATGCAGTCAGTTTTTTGCAAAGTTTAGTGATTTTTGGGGAATTCCAATACCTTCTACACCTCCAGATGAAGAAGGATGAACTCTTCTTCCTACCGTCAAAAATGTAGTTATTTTTTTTCGAATTGAACATGGACCTCTTTCTTGCGGGCAAAATTTGAAGACACAATTTTGAAAAAAAGAAATATTTTGGGAATTCCCACGGTCAAAAATATTTGCCTTCTATACCTCCAGAGGGCCATGGACTTGAATTCCCACGGTCACATTTTTGTTGCCTTCTTGTTGGAAATTTTTCTTGGGAAATCCCATGGTCAAAATCCCATGCCTTCTATACCCTTTCAGAGGATTTTGGCAATTTTTCATGGGAAATCCCACGGTCAAAATCCCATGCCTTCTATACCCTCTCAGAGGATTTTGGCCATTTTTCTTGGGAAATCCCACGGTCAAAATCCCATGCCTTCTATACCCTTTAGAGGATTTGGGACATTTTTCTTGGGAAATCCCATGCTCAAAATCCCACGCCTTCTATACCCTTTCAGAGGATTTTGGACATTTTTCTTGGGAAATCCCACTCTCAAAAAGCGTCAAATTTTTTGGGATTCCCATGCCTTCTATAGGGGGTGTACCATTAATAAATGGAATAGCCCAATACAATGTACCGACTACCGATAAATAGTGAGAACTGCTAGGTGAATTCCATGACCAAATATTTCGCCAATATAATTTCGCAAATATCCCATCACAAAATCAAGCGAGTTTCAAGTGCACAATAATATGCTTATCTTCCCACCCCCACATTTTGAATGTCTTCATTACATATTAACGAATGTGAGCTCTATTGTATGTAAATTTTGATCATGTATGTGTCATTATTTCAACATGATTATTTAGAAGCGATCAACTGTGTGTACTCAGTACATTAATCATCCAATTATTCCACGCGAAATTCTTAACAAATAATTTACGATAATTTTCAGCAGAACTAGAACAAAGGTAACGGATTGGAAACATTCGCATATGCAAGATGTATGTCACTATTCCCTTGATGAACTCAACTCATATCCGCGGTTATAATTGTATTAACATAGTATTACCTTTTTTGTATAGAAGCGATTAATTTTCTGATTTTTGCACTAGAGTATCGTAATTAGGTTTTCAATTTAATTTGTTTGTAAATGGAAATGCAAGGATCAGGCCTTGTGGAACGCCTTTGTGTGGCAGATTATTGGATATTACCTGGTCCCGTTATTTTCACTATACTGCGTGTCCCAAAAAAAACTGGATCCAAAAACTGAAGAGCATATAACTTAGAAAGATCGGCAGCATAGCTACTTGATATTTAGGGATATAAAAGTAAATATCTGACCTTAATTGGTGAAATTGTGAGACCAATCTAATGTCAACTTCTTGAAATACAAAACTTTGAATAGAGCGTGGTCAGAATCCGTTTTTACCGATTTTAGCAATAAACCACCCATAAATTTATTTTAGAGAATAAACTCCATGTAGGGTAAACTTGTACACAATGCACAGATGCAACGCATGGGTGTTTTATGGCTAACATCGGTAGAAACGTGTTCTGACCACGCTCTATTTAAAGCTTTGTATTTCGAACAGTTCACACTAGATTGGTCTCATAATTCCATCATTTAAGGTAAGATATATTTACTTTTATATCCCGAAATATAAAATATAAAACAGCTACGTTTAGTACGTTTTCATTTATAAGCTCTCCAGTTTTGGACCGTTGTTTGGGACACCCTGTATTATACTATTGAATTTTATTAAAGCACACAATTTTATAAATCACTGCAATATGATATCGCATAATTGTGTTTATTTCCAGCATTGATTTCATAGCTTAACCGTGTACAAATTGTGTATGAAATATTGAAAGACTTAATCATTATCATAATATTTTGAAATATTATTCACACATCAATAACTTAATCGTATAAATGCTTTGAATCAATACATGGAAACTGACATCCGGTAATGACATAAGTTGCCCCTTCACAAATAATATAGAGTCACTATATAATAAATGAATATGTATTTACCTTGTATCCTTGTCACAATATTAGGTACTTCCTTCTATCCCCAATTTATTCAATACAATGTCAAAATATTGTTAATGTATTCTTGTATTTACAATACCAAATTGGTGACAATGAATTAAGTTGAACCTACAATTTGGGGATTACCGGATACAATACATTTTAAAAGTGACTGTCCCAAGACTAGGGCTGTTTGTGTTGAATTCTGTATTTGTTATTATATACATACGCGTATTTCTTCTTCCCTTATTTTAATTTGAGTTTTACCATGGCAACGGCGGTAGGATGAGGTTCTGGTGAACCGGGAAGCCGTGCCATTGAGTAAATGAAGATCTCTTACGAAACCCCAGCAGGCACGCCGCGGGGCCATATGTAGTATGCTGCTAATAAGTCCGCCAGTTTTTCCCGCTAGCAATCTTTTCCCGCGTTATGATGAGATGATGAGGCCACGGTCCTCATTTGACCGTTATCTTGTCGTCTGTTTCTGCTTACAAATGATAGGATACCTTGATGATATCGTGCTCAACATTATCAGCTTATAGAAAGTCGCGGTTTTTTGAGATAAACCTGTCTGCAATGGTGATTTTTCGTTACTATATCATAAAGATACAACCTGTGTAAAGATACAAACAACACTAGTTGCTATAGCACTCACGGCAGTGGCATGGCTGCTGAAGCACATATCACGGGACAGAAATAACTTTGAAAACGATTTGAATATAATGTTGTCATAAAAAAGATATATCCAGCATAGTGAGACTTAAGATTCTGTTTAGTTTCAAACAAAATCTTGTTAAACTATCAGTAACATGATAAATCAAATCAAAAAGGAAGTTTGCTGACTTGAAACTCGATGTGAAACATTTGATAAAACTGATTCACTCGTCTGATTACCAAACATTTGGTATTACACTATTTACCAACAGACTAACGCCTTGTTTGACATACCTAAGGTATAATTATAATTATGTATTCCTGTAACAAAACTATTGCATGGGTGACCTGTGACCATATTTATCGAGCTCTGGTCTTTTTGGTTTTCCCGCCATTGCTTTTGACTTGTATAATATTATGTGATGTTGGTAAAATAAACTGAAACTGAAACTGAAACTGAAACTGATACCTAATATTACTTTCAAAGATCCAACGGGCTCCTTCAAGTACCACGTGCGGCCAGATCTGCTAAACAGACTTATGGCAGTAGAGCCTTTTTCATCGCTGCACCAAAAGAATGGAATGCTCTTCCCGAACATGTCCGACGTGCTACATCAGTGCAATCCTTCAAAACGTCATTGAAGACATATCTTTTTAATTTATGAATTGTGCATTGTAGACTGTGTTTGTATAATACTCTCATGTATTGTACATTATATTTCATTGTGTTAATGTACTGTGGTTTTTAATGATTACCTATTTATATTTGTATATATGATAAGTTGTTGTTGTTGTATTTGTTTAGCTTCCTTATTATGTTCTTATATTTTTTTCTCATACATGTATGTTATGCGCCTCGGGGTTGTGTTCACAACGTGAGGCGCATTATAAATACCCTTTTATTATTATTATTATTATTATTACTGATCACAAAAGCTCAACTATGCCAGAAGTGGTTGAAGCTAGGCGGCCATACTTTCTGATCTTGAGTGGGGTTGCCCACTAAACTATTCCATCGGTCTTCAGGTCTTAATTAAGATGTATACAGTTACCTATAGCAAAGTAGTAATGCATAAGGGTCGTTTCCCTAAAATGCTGTTTTGTTGGCATGTTATTTCAGTCGTCCTATTGAAAATCTTCTATTTTAATCATTATATAACACTTGCTTTCAAAGAGAAATTATCCTGGGTATTTTGTTCAAAATTTCCTCCAAAATACCATTAGACCATTAGATCGTGTAGAAAAAAAAGTTAATATGAAGGCACATTATGGCATTTTTCGACAGTTTATGGTAGTTGTAGGTATTCAAATTGTAAGGTTTGTGAACATAATATGAACTATTTTAACAAGATGGCGCTTACCAAAATGCTTTATAATAAATGCACGCTAAAATGCTAAACAGCCCAAGTGTGTTTAACAATATTAATGATCATGTTATAATATACTAAACATATATCGCCATCATCACCGGTATACAACGTGTTTGTGAGACTGATGAGCTATAGGATCTTATCATTTAATAAAGCCAAGTTATTTAAAATGACTATCGAATCAATAATATGGTCACAGGTGGTCAAACTTTGCTGATTTCACTTCTATCAGTCAGCATTTCCGCGATTTTGTTCTCGAGTAAATTTAGTGTACACGTGACCACGTCAGCTTCCAGTGGACGCGGCCATATTGAATTACGTCATTGAAAATAACTCTCAATCACTGGGTATACCGTCTATTATAACAGGCGTTATGAGTGAAGTTGTTTACGGGGTCGTGCCAATTGCACTGAGAACATTGTAGTACCGTTTTACAAAGACTTGGTCATTCCGTGGACATGAACATATGACATATACATGTACATGTACAAGAATTCCGCAATATAATGTACAGTCTTTTTCTTAAATATGGTTTCGGGGTACATTTTATATGTGGTGTCAAAAGATTAAATATAAGTGAAAGAGCCTCGGGATTATGCAATATGAATACAGGACAAACGGTCGATATCGACGTAGAAAGTCAAGACCTCATTTTAGCGACGTGTTCCTTGTTGAAGAAATATCATACGTAATCTGGTAATTGTTAATTAGATGATACATTTTGAAAGTTTGTGACAATTTTATAAATGCAATAATATGTGTTTTTGTCTTGATGAAATCGTATCAGCAGAATTAATCAACACATAATTATGACTCTTTTTTTCAATGTTATTCGGGTTCTTTTCTTTAAAAATCATTGAGGATGAGTCAGCAAAGACGAAATCCGTAATTATGGTATGTCATTTATGGATAATGACATACTCGCCGCATTTATCAAAGAGCTATATGACCAACAATAACACACGCCTAAGGATATGTATAATATTTATGGTCATGATGAAATTATCACACTATGAGTGGGAGATAACTGGTCAACAGAACTCTTTATTCAACGGCCGCGTGAGAGCTTTCAGACTAGCTGGCATAAAGCAGACGATGTCCCCAACCCTGAAGGCTTTGCAAGGATGCACGGAAGGGCTAAGAAACACGACTGCTTTCCCTTTGGGTGATACATCGGTTTAGCCTACAGGAGGGTTGGGTCAAGACGTTATACAACATTGGCACTGTCATATTTAAAACGATATTGAGGACATAACAATGGCTGGCTGTAGAATAAATATGCAGATTTGGTTGCCAACCGTATGACTACCTTCCCGCCTTAGCCATAAATTATGAAACTAAACACATGGGTTTACCCGGATGATTTTGACATGAGGACTATCAAACAAAGATAACTGTACATCTAACATGATGGATTGGAAAAAGTAACGAATAACCAGACGTGAAATTAGATGCAATTGAGTCCAAAAACAAATAATTGTGAAATTGAACACGTTAAAACAAGACAGAATTTTCTTTCCAAGCTTATTCAGCCAATATTGTAATTCAGATCGTGATATTATCGGGCAAAAATGTAAGAATCCCAACGGGTACCAAATACTCAACGAAGCGCAAAACAGGACATCAGGGAAATTATTGCTCGATAGCTTTGACATTTTTTTTATTCTCGTAAATTGATGGCGAGAGAAAGATTGGACGTCTTTTTGACAAATTGCTTGCATCAGTGGCTCATGCAGAAAGCAGTTTGTACGCATATACGGCGAGATTCATGAGATGGTATGTGAGATATGGATAGGTAGGGGTGAATGGGACGGGTGTATGAAGAGGTGTGGTTCTTTTTGTTGAATAGTATGTGTGAAAGGCCGCTGTGCAAATATTTTTATGTTTCTTATAATTGTAATGTGTGTCATCTCTATCTGCATATACTCGTTTGTCACCCGACAGACCAATTATAGCGATCCCTCTAAAAAGTTTACAACATACATAAATCATCCCAAATTCCCGCGCTTTATCGCATCACTCATCCTCATCGTCTGCAAGCTTTCACTTCACGTTTTAAAAATCCGCGCGTATCACTTTCTGAAGTTTAGATATCAAACTTGCTAGAAGAGCGTCAGGATACAAATTAGTAGTAAAAATCTCAGACCATGTTGAGGATAATCTTACAGACCGAAGGGTGAAAGAAAGATAAGATATATTTTGTCGATATTCTACGTCGTAATTGTATTTTTCATCCTCCCACTAGGCGTAATTTTCGCGCCAAAAACAGGTCATCTTGTCTGTCGCACCCATCAAACATGGTAGATTAAACACAACAATACTGGTACAATGCTTAAATTCGTCGGGCGATGAGAAAGCTAGATACAAATTTACGCCATAAACACAAAATGTCGTTTGTTGAACTCTAATTTTGTCTAGGGAATAAATCTGATTTGGACTCTTTCATAGTTCTCTAACTCGCTGATCATTCATTTTCACACCACGGCGCTTCCCGTAACAAGATTGGCCACTGATTACATGGAGAGAGTACTAATACTGCAGTGTACGAGAGACCCATTTCCCTTGATGATTTTTCCGCTCAATTACAAATACTGTGTTAACCTTCTAGATGCATCTATTAATCGTAAATAAAATTGAAATTGCTCTTTACTTTAACGCAATCACTATCGGAAATCGAGGTTGTATAAAAAGAATGAAAATGAACGGGGAAAACATTTCAACATAATCATACATAGGAGCATTCATCATGTTCATCGTGAAATCGCATATGTTATATTTGTGCTGCTCCTGAGTCGGAGATTAAAAGGGGTAAGAAAATCGTGCAATATCTCCACATTCAAAGACGACCCGTTCTTAAATCGCTTATATATACTTCTGGATGCCGCGACGGTTGTGACATATCATGCATGCAAGAAGCAAACGTCTCAACTCGCCTTTGGCATCATTATAAATCAGGTATTTCCCTGATCTGCCACAATGCTGCAATGGGGCAGTTGGCTTACGGCGGCATGGTCTGGCCCGGGTACAAATCCAGGTAGGGGTTGCATGCCCCGTAGTAAGGCCACGGGTTTAAGTCGACCGAGAAAAGAATGTATTCGACATGGAAAATCTGGTATTTTACCTGCAGTTAAATAGCCTGTGAACCTATAAATACCGTATTCTGTCTGTCGAGACTGGTTTCCCGCTAGTAGTAGTAATCATCACTGTAGATGATTTACATCCATAAAATGATATGTCAAAAGGCAAATATTATGAGGCATGATCCTTTTGAATCTTTCATTTGTCAATTGCGTTTTTGCGCCCAATACACAGTAGTAGAAGAGAACGCTACTGGTTATGCTCTACACCTAACTAAACAACCTGTTACTGCATCGTCGTTCAGCATGTTCAGTGTGCAAAGATGCTGAACAGGGAATTGCCTGCATTACATCTGTCATCTGACATCAAATGAAAATTGCATATATACACGTACTTAACGTACTAAAATTATGTTAAATTTTCTTTTTTTGTTTATTTTAAGCATAATAAATAATTAATAAGGAGGTTCTTCGAAATGATAGGGGATTCTTTTCATTTTAGAACCCTCATAACAAATGTCGTGATAATGAGCGTCCTCTTAGGCGTTGTGTGTCTCAGATTCATCAGAAAACTACCATAAACAGATAAAACACACCTAGCTGCACCGTCGGTAGTTAGTAATGGCAACTTAACTGCCATCATCGTGATTATTTGTATCATTTTGAATGACTCGTTTTCTTATTCATCAATCCAACCAGCCAAGTAATGAGAGGTTGAAGTCCACCATATCTGAGGTGCATCCCGACTGTATCAAAGATTAAGGTTTTGTATTGGTGTGATATCTCATTGTATTCATACTGAATATTCTATCGATACAAAACCTTAATCTTTGATACAGTCGGGATGCACCACCGATATGGTGGACGTCAACCTCTCATGACTTGGCTGGTTGGATTGATGTGTAAGAGCTCAAAACATTAACAATGATAAATTTCAAAGTGACGGTAATAAAATAACCAAAATAACGGGTTGTGTGGAACTATAACGACATTCAATGAGCATTCTATACACAGCAGAGGATCTACAATCGCGCCTATAACATCTATGTAATTACGCTTTCATGCTTTCCTGTTTGCGATAAATGTACACTATCGAAACATTGCTGTATTTGACGCAAAGCTTGAAGCCTTTCCTCAACATGAATAACTCCCCCACCCCACTGGACAATGTTGACCCCTCCCAGTATCCCGTAACTCAAAAATCACGTTTCAACATTGATCCAGGGGGAGAGGGGGAGTTTCTAAAAACACGTATAAACGTGTTCAAACAATATTGGCCGAGATTGTAGGTAGCCGTATCATCGTCATATGCTGCTTTCTGATGACGTTTTGGCATCTACCATATTATTCATAATATTATAGCTTGCCGGCTCTATGTATTCCTATCATTTGCCTGTCGTGTAGGTTCACTGGTAATTTACAGTTCTGAACAATGGTAACCGGTCGACAACCACTGGTTCAATCAAATAACCAATGGACGGTCATTAGCTATTATAGGCAGCTTGTTTTAGGCACCATCCCTAACATGAACATGTTCATGATGATGAAAAAGTCAACAAGATTACACGTGTATGAGATCAAACAGGAATGGTTTTTAATGTCCACATAATTCACATAAAGGGCATCAACTTCAAGTAAAATAAAAGGCAAGGCTTTACAATAGAAATTAGACATAATAAGAAAAAAGTAGCACTAAGTGCACTCGAAATTGTGTTCTCACGTCAACAATAACATCATTAGTTTACTCAGATTCTTTCTTGAAGAAAAGTTATAAAATAAACCGTTGTTTCTCTCTGAAACACAATCAACACATATATTAATTAAATTCAATTGATTGAAATGCATTCATAAGTGTGGTATATATGCATTAGTTGTGTGAACATTTAAATTGTAACCCCCAGGGTAAGCTAGCATTGGGCATTGACGCGATAACATCAGTAACTTAGGCTAAAGTGAAACTTATGCACTTATTAGTAGTAAACTCGACACCTTTACCGGTCATTGGTCTCCTTTTTACCTGTTGATCAGTCAATCGCTTTGTGCCGTGCGCCATTCAAATCAACTCTTTTTTTACTCTACCATATTTTTTATCTGGCCTGGGTTTTATACCAACCTCTACCTACTGAGAGGAAACATCCGTTTTCTAATGTATATGAACTACACCATTGAATGTGTTAAACAAAGTCTTTCCACGGTATAGAAGGGGGAATGAATGAATGAACTTGAATGAAAACAAGAGTGTTAAGCTTTCTTTACATGCACCCGCCACGCTACTTTCTAAATCGGACCAGGATTAGCCTGTTATTTTTTATTTTCACATAATGCTAATTTTGGAACTTTATTTGGTGATTGGATTGAAGATATTAAACGCTAGATTAAGCAACATGGCCAGTGACCCCAAGCTGCTGACTTCACTCCCAATTCACCCTTTTTCTCGGCAAGCACTCTCACACCATGCACACAGCGTGCAATGCTCTGTTAAAGTTCTTAGATCATTTACAACTTGCTATAACATCTATTGCTTTCTACTTTTTAAGGAGTGGTTCTAGAAGCGACTTTGGGTGGCAGGAACCGGTTATTTCAACTTTTAAGCTCGATTTAATGTCGCGATGAACTGTGAAGAATAACAATTTTGTACCAGGAAACACCCGTGAACAAAATGTGACGTGAAATAGGGTAACATGAAGATCGCAATCGATGCAGAGAGCTAGCTAAGCATTTTATCGCTACCGTCAGGCTGAACTCAGAGTAACAAACTATTATGTATAATAAAACTGCGTGGCTCTATACTCTAGATTTGCTCAATTGAATGTGTTAACTAAGTGTGATACTATACCATTTATTGGAAAAAAAATCCCTACAATTTGGAGCAAATCTACCCGATGATATTAGACCAAAGTACACATTTTTCATAATAATATCTCATTAACTACACACTGAAATAGTCGATCGTCTGCTAAACTACTACCATGACACATAGTGCCCCGAAGCGATAGGTGGCGTACTGTAGGCTTTCACAATGGTGGTGTCAGCTACCGTTTGTTTCTTGTTCTCATGCCTCAAATACAAGGTACATTTTGTGGTGAATGTCCCATTCTAAAGCCCAGGTGAGATACCTCATAATTTTGGCATTGCCTTACATCATTATTACCATGCTGTGTTCAGGTGATGCTATACTAAGAAAACTTGTTACAACTGAATTATTACTTGACACATGTGATTATGGTGGGAAACAAGAAAAACATGAATAATTTGGAGACACAAATTGGTTGATTAAGATCAAAAATCAACACGAATTCCACGTCATTGTTATAAGCTGTATTATATTTGTTTGTAGTTATACATACATTGTATTCTGATGATCGTATAGGTATGTTTGTAGTTACCCAGAGTCACACGTATGTGAGCATGTTATGGTTACATTATTATTAACATTTGTGCGGTAGAAGAGTTTTATTTTCCAAATAAGGTTACTTGTCATCAATAACATGATTATGATTAAGACATTTTTACATATCCAAAAACATTTAAATAATTATGATTACCCTAATAATTATAAGTAATTCAAAATAAATATCAATTCCCACCTAGGTCTTCGATTAAACTACAAGATATTACAACTATCACAAGTGTCACATTATTTTATGGCTTGGCTACATATGCACCTGGTTAGTTCCACTTTGTTTTATGCCTCAAAATAAGCCCATATCAACAATGTTGCATCCTGAAACAGCGCTTAAAGAATGACATTAAGATAATCCATCAATTTATGAAATTTTATATATAAGAGGACCTCAATCATAATCCATCCGCTATCCCCATTTCGCTGTTGTTAAACTTGGTGTTGTAATTTATCACAACATCCAGTAAGTTGGTCTAGATAACATTGAGCGTATTGTTTTAGGTCATTTGTCTCTAATTGTGCGCTTGGAGCAACGAAACACCTGGGACACCTGTTAAGTATGTCAGATATTTCTTCAGGTGTTTCCATTGTTTTGTAATATTATTATTGGACCTTTCGTTCAATTAGGCTGCAAGTGCATGCTCATTTGATTGTGATTAAGACGCGTGAGTCTTGTATTCACATAACATGAAATACTTCGAACCAAGAGCAGGTTAAATCATGAATCGTACAGGTTACCACTTTAAAGTATCTAAACAATCTCTTTTTAGAATGTTATTAACATATTGATCTGGTAGAACATTAAATTGTGCGTGCATGATAATGTTAATTCAAAAAGTGCAATTAAATTTCTAATTCTAATGAGAGATGAAATATTGAGTAATTTTCCAAATACCACTAATTAACTACAATTGTCATCATCACATATTCTTTGATGACACACAATTATCGTGGTGATATAATTTAACGACAAAAAATTACATATGGATACACATTAATTAGTTAGATCAAGCGCCATTAACTAGGTCACACTAGGTGCTGACGGTCATAATACAGGCCAAGTGAAGTTGGTATGTAATAGCTATTGATATCTGCATTCATGTGATTGACATGGTCACACTAGGTGCTGACGGTCATAATACAGGCCAAGTGTAGTTGGTATGTAATAGCTATTGATATATACATAATGTGATTGACATGGTCACACTAGTTGCTGAAGGTCATAATACAGGCCATGTGTAGTTGGTATGGAATAGCTATTGATATATGCATACATGTGATTGACATGGTCACACTAGTTGCTGAAGGTCATAATACAGGCCAAGTGTAGTTGGTATGGAATAGCTATTGATATATACATACATGTGATTGACATGGTCACACTAGTTGCTGAAGGTCATAATACAGGCCAAGTGTAGTTGGTATGGAATAGCTATTGATATATACATACATGTGATTGACATGGTCACACTAGTTGCTGAAGGTCATAATACAGGCCAAGTGTAGTTGGTATGGAATAGCTATTGATATATACATACATGTGATTGACATGGTCACACTAGTTGCTGAAGGTCATAATACAGGCCAAGTGTAGTTGGTATGGAATAGCTATTGATATATACATACATGTGATTGACATGGTCACACTAGTTGCTGAAGGTCATAATACAGGCCAAGTGTAGTTGGTATGGAATAGCTATTGATATATACATACATGTGATTGACATGGTCACACTAGTTGCTGAAGGTCATAATACAGGCCATGTGTAGTTGGTATGGAATAGCTATTGATATATACATACATGTGATTGACATGGTCACACTAGTTGCTGAAGGTCATAATACAGGCCATGTGTAGTTGGTATGGAATAGCTATTGATATATACATACATGTGATTGACATGGTCACACTAGGTGCTGAAGGTCATAATACAGGCCAAGTGTAGTTGGTACGGAATAGCTATTGATATATACATACATGTGATTGACATGGTCACACTAGTTGCTGAAGGTCATAATACAGGCCAAGTGTAGTTGGTATGTAATAGCTATTGTTATATGCATACATGTCATTGACATGGTCACACAAGTTGCTAAAGGTCATAATACAGGCCAAGTGTAGTTGGTATGGAATAGCTATTGATATATACATACATGTGATTGACATGGTCACACTAGGTGCTGAAGGTCATAATACAGGCCAAGTGTAGTTGGTATGGAATAGCTATTGATATATACATACATGTGATTGACATGGTCACAATAGGTGCTGAAGGTCATAATACAGGCCAAGTGTAGTTGGTATGGAATAGCTATTGTTATATGCATACATGTGATTGACATGGTCACAATAGGTGCTGAAGGTCATAATACAGGCCAAGTGTAGTTGGTATATATATGCATACATGTGATTGACATGGTCACACTAGGTGCTGAAGGTCATAATACAGGCCAAGTGTAGTTGGTATGTAACAGCTATAATGCATACATGTCATTGACATGGTCACAATAGGTGCTGAAGGTCATAATACAGGCCAAGTGTAGTTGGTATGTAATAGCTATTGATATATGCATACATGTGATTGACATGGTCACACTAGTTGCTGAAGGTCATAATACAGGCCAAGTGTAGTTGGTATGTAATAGCTATTGATAGATGCATACATGTGATTGACATGGTCACACTAGGTGCTGAAGGTCATAATACAGGCCAAGTGTAGTTGGTATGTTATAGCTATTGATATATGCATACATGTCATTGACTAGATCACACTAGGTGCTGAAGGTCATAATACATGCCAGTGTAGTTGGTATGGAATAGCTATTTATATATGCATACATGTCATTGACCTGAATACATATCAACTATACAACTTCCTTTACACTTCACGTGACACTGTCATTGACCCTTGACATGTGTCTCTGAGACTGACCAATCAAGTTAAAGACAATTCGATTTGTTGATATCGTTTGGATACACTTATATGGTGAATGTTTATAAGCAGTTTCATATCAAAATGTTTGATTATGAAAGCATTGATGGTGCGTTTCATTTTAAACACGCTGTTACCAGAATTAAATTGTACTACAGGTGATTAATCAACGATACTATTTTGAGTTTAACACTACGGTTCATTGTCTGCATTCTATAATCAAACAACAACACAAATTTAACAAAATGATGACTTTTACGCAGACGACGGTAATTCCCGTGTGAGAAAAACGTGTTATTTTCTTTCGCGCGATATATTTGCAAGTCAACCCACGTGTGTAAACCTATAACATTATGTAAACGGTCCAATATTATGGCATCCTACTTCACTAAAATCGTGGCACGACAGCAATAAAACCGTAATAAATCCCAAAATCAATTCGCGCTCTTTTCTCGGGATTGTCAGAGCTTCTTGTATCGCATTCATTTTTCATATATCTTGAGTGGGTATTAGGCATCAAATTTAGTGATTTTGTTTTGGATTGTAACTCTACCACTCTTAACTATCTTTCCGTGAATTCCCTATAATATCCTATCACATATACTTGACAGCGACAGGTGAAACCGACTGGATTAATATTAACTGTCTTCAACTGTCTTTAATTTCGAATAAATCAACTGCACTGTTTAATATCGGAATTTTGAATTCAGCGTTTACTGTGATAACCAATTAGTACCACTTATATTTAAAAACCGGTCAATTACTTAAAACAGTATACTAATTTACCAAACCCCTATTTACAAACGCAAAACCTCAATATAATTTTCTCCTTAACTTAGTTTGGACAAACGGTTGGTTTTCATGCTATATAACAGCCCACTCAAGCGTTTTCTAAAGACGGATAGGCAAATGGAATAAGTTAAATTAAGAAATTAATTGCAAATAGGGTCTGTTATTATGATAAGGCTATCGAGTGTGAGGCGCGGTACAATGGCCACGCTTAATACGCCTTGTTTTTATTCCAAATCAAACTTTTTGTTATCAATCATTGACCTTTTTGTTTCAGCTTTTATAAGAGACTTGCATAGAATTACAATAGAATTTAAAAAAGACAAAATGAATGCCGGAAATTGGCTGGTCAGCCACGGCTACGATGACCTTTAAACATGTAGGGGGGAAAGCGAGCAATGTTTGTACGATTACAACATGTTCAAAATAGTAACAGAGATTATCATAACGGGGAGAAAATGCTATGAGATCCGAGAAATATGCAGCTAAAAGCGTGGCGGTTCATCAGATTCCAAGTTTTTGTTTGTTTAATGAAAACGGAATCTTGAATAGTTTGACGGCGAAAGATGAGCGACAAGATATCGCGTCGATTGCCACTAATTGTATGAAACTGTTTGGCGCGGTATTCTTGCACGCGTATTAGGTGAGCAGCTAGGTAGTAGCAGCATATCATATGGCAGTATGCCACTTAACCGATCATCTGTCTTATCAGCCGTTCGGTGATATGCGACGTGTGCGATATGCGGTATGCTACACGTAACACTAACGATATCGCTTGCATGCATGCATGACAAATTCATTAGACTACTCATTTTCAGAAACAATATGATGAAAATACTCATTCTAAGCTTACCTGCCATGTATTTGAGTCCAATGCGAGGAATGACATGATTATGAGGTTTGTATGGCTGCTGCAACTACTGCACACAAATCCAATACGGGTACGTGAAAGGCGAACAAGCCTACGGAACCGGATTTACCCTGCCTACGGACGATGCTGAACACGGCGGTGAGGTAGTTGCGGCGAGAAACAGTCCTTCTAAAACGCTTCAAAATCTAAGGCAATGCCTGCTGCTAAAAAACCTGCAAAAGGCAAGAAATGGTATTTTACGTAAGATCAAAAAGGCACTGTGGGGAATAAGACATAGAGAGGCGTTGGGAAAGCGACTATGACTATTGCCGAATAGCGTAACAGCATTGCTCCTCAAAAACTTGGGGCTTACCGCGGTGAAGGAGGGATGTGACACGGTCAAAATTGCCGAGGGTTGAATTCAATATTTCTTTACTCAAGATTAACCCTTCTTGGTTTGCAAACCATTACGGCGTAGGGCAGAAAACCACGGGAAATGCTGCGAGGAAATCCTTCGTATGTGCACGGTGTGCCGTGCGCTAGAAATTGAGGCTCACGATATGGCATATACTGGTCAGGGGCTACGCCAATAGGGACTTGAAGGGTCCACGACGTTTTGATTGGTATTGTGGGTAGGTGGGTAAACAGAAGTCATACAACATGCATGAACTACCAGGCGACCGTCTAGCTCCTTCGGCATAATATAAGTCCATACCCATATTTTAATTCGCGCCTCGAAAAGATACATCAATCGTTGAATATCATTTTCGCGAAATCATTGCATAACATGTGAAAAATGTACCTGTATAATACAAAAAGTCGAAGTTTAAGTTGAAATTCTAGGTTGAATCAGTGCAACGCGCGTTGTTGAGTCTGAATCCGCTTACTCTAGCTTACGTGTGAGGAATCCTAGCCATATACGCTATTCACACGGCGTATAGCATATACGGTGCTGAAAAACGGCTTTAGGCTACCCACTAAGTGTATACGTGTGACTCACAGAGTGAATGCATACCCTGGCCAAGTCAGGCATTAGCCCAGCTAAACATCATCAATGCCACTGACTGCAAGCAAGTGGCATTCCTATCCTGGCTTGCCTATACTCTTTAGCAGTCCTAATCATTACTTATTAAGCTTCCTTTTGTTTTAATTTTCAATTAGTAATAAAATCTGTTACCCCTTTTGTGTCACGTTCAACCTAGCATAACACACGGGGAGTGGATCTATGCTTTATTCCTACCTGGTCAATTGTTTAACCTTTTGTTTTTGATGATTTGCCGCCAGCCATCACCAAATTAGACCACACTGTGAGTACACAGTTTGAATGGAGCGCCTCTGACACGATCTCATTTACTGCGTTCCTTTAATCAATACTGATATCTTTTATCTTAACGAGGTACCATGGAGACCCGGTTATTATTGTACCGCACGTTTTTATATGTCGTTCCTCCTACGAGAAGCCTATTATGGAGGACACTCTCAAACAATTGATGAGGGTTAGAACGAGTATAATTGATGATACATTTAAGTTATCACTGATGGTCAGTTCTGCCGCGATCCCACTTTTAATGTATCCGTTATCATTGCTTACCTAGACTTAATATGCTTCTTGTCAAACGTATATGAATTTAAAGATCTATCTTAACCAATTTACCCCCATAGGGTATTTAGAGTTAACTTCATATTTAGCTCTTTCTCTGATTATTTTCATTTACTTTTAGCTTAATATCAAAGCTATTCTCAGAAGCGCAGATACAACCTGTTAATACTCAAACGTTTATGTTTACATTACAAGAATACATTTAATGTGTATGAGTATCGTTTATGTTTACATTCATAACATAACAGTTAATGTTTATGAGTATATTTTTATTTAATAGACTCTTTGCGGAACATATTGATACAATACAAGTGTCTTAAAATGGTAATGTGTATTAAGGATACATAAGAGTTTACAATTACAGTTGAAGGTAAATAGTATATGATGAAAAGAGAACCTCTAGACGTTGTTTACGCAGTGAGATACAAATGTTAACAACAATAAGGTCAATTAAAAGTATTAAGTGACAATAAAGCTCTCAACGAGACCCTTAAGTACCATTAGCCTATAGCGGTGACCCGCTAGTCAAATACGTGTTGTTTACGCCTTGCAGCTCCGATCAGTTTGAACATTAAAAGTGCTTAAATCTGATGACAACTGCGGAAAATTGAAGTTTGCTTTCTAAATTTACAAAGCTATATCATCCGATATATTCGAGTTGATTTTGAAGTAAGTGGCAGTTGACTCAAGCTTAATTCTTACACTTTGACTAGCTGGTGGTTTTTTGCAACTCTCATGAAATTTTAACAAACATGCCAAGAAATAAAGCGCTACTAGATATTTCACGAAGACGCAGTCGGGGATTTGGCCTCGGGTAAATCCGGGCTTTTCTCTCTATACAATTATCTGCATTATAGGTTTTCCGAGTGTAAAGTTCGTTCGAAATAGTTCAAAGGTCATCATCTCTGGTATTATATAAAAAATAAGGGGGAGCATTCCCGGATGTAGCCTTTCATTACGTCTTCAGTATCACCTGCACGGATTGTTTCCATTCAACATGTTGACATCTCATTTTGTCCTGTCTTCAATCTACTATATAGTGATGATTAAAGATGTACATATCAAAGGGTATAGAACATATTTAAAGGGGCATTACACTGAAGGGATATATCTGTAACAATCTTTTGTAAATTGTTTCGTGTACATAATGTAGTTTTTTTCCCACATTGATGCCTTGGCTAGATTGTCAACGCCTTTAACAAATTATGGGGTTGACAAATGCGAATTTTTAAGATTCGATTTTCCTTTTATTGATCAAGATCCAATTAAGAAAAAGCACCAACTCTGTAAGGATCAAATTTAAACTCAGACTTGAATTTCAGTTTTAATTAAAGAAGCACATAAATCATCATTTCGTAATAGCGCCAAAATTATTAAACGGTTTTAAGCAGTGAAAAGTCGATACCCTTTAATTAATAAGCGAAGCCTGAGAAACCGGTGTTCAATTTCTCTATTTCCTTTTTAGTGTGAGTTTAAGTTGAACATCCTCAAGGAATATAGCAAAGAAGGTGTACGGTTTGGATAAGAGAAATAAACAACCCTCTCTGCCTGGCATCCTCTCCTATCCTTCGGCTCATCAACTGACCCGTAGCAACGGCTTTGAATTTCTTTATACGCATACATGTATAGTTTTATTAGGGTAAACGTCAGGAATGGGTCAGAATTTGGTTTTGATCTTGTCTGGAGGAAATGTTTGCTGAATTTGACTAGAGAGTTTTGATAGCATGAGAAGCGCATCCTCCCACATGGGCCTGAAGGTGTTGCATGCCTGCAGAGTGTAGTGTCTATTTCGTTCATCTTTAGTGCCCATTTTCGTTGTGGAAACGGACAGCAGCCAACCGGACGGTGTGTTTAACTCGCGGGCAGAAGACACGAGAGACGAAGAGGGCGGACTTAATAACGCTGTCTGAATAAGCTGACCAGCTAACATAGACCACAGTAGAATATGGCCTAAATCCATAGAGAGTCTATACCTGCGCTGTCTGCATTAAACATGCAGTATTCTATTCCCTCACTGTGTTTACCACTGCAGGGCGCGGAATAATCAGCACTTTGAGTGTAAGCTTATATAATGCACATATTAAGATGGCGGACTATTTCATTTACGCGGCAAAATAATGGACAGCGGGTATTTACTTTTAACTACAAAGGTCAAGAAGCTACCGAGGCTATTTATTGAATAATAGGTTAGAATAATGTTATCTATGTTGAAACGCTGCCGAATGTATGTGAATCTTGAGATGTTTTAGGATCAAATTGTTAAGGTATATATTACATTGCGTTACATCAGGCAATACGAGAAATGAAGACTCGCAGTAGCATTATGTTTGTATTCGGCAGAACTAATTAATTGATGTTATTGTAATGTTTTCGAATTGGTGTACTATTCGTGTCTAGACAATCTTGCACAGCTAGGATTAGATTAAGGATATGATTATTCCGTTGCGGTTTCCAAAAAGAGTGCAAATGCAATGAACCTTTTTAAGAAAACAACAATATCCTACAACACAATCCACCGTTAAAGCATTTACTACTATTTCTGTATAGTAGCGTTATGCACAAGACTTCATAACCGAATTCCCTGTAGCCAATCAGGGCTGAGTCCGACAAAATTAAACGACACAGTAAGTGAGAAGAGATAGACGTAGACTTGTCGCAAGTTCAAAGGCAGCGTGCTTTTAAATAACGCGCCATGCACATGCTCATTTATCCGATTGGTTCACAGGTGAAAGCGTGCAACCATGCATGAACTAACTTTATAAAACGCCATCAGATGATGATATGTAGCTCAACGGACGGACTATGGGGTATTCGGTGTTCACAGAATTCACGATTTACCATGTTACTATTAATACTCATTGTAGCGTAATGCTCATGTTAAGGTACGAATGTGTTGGAAGTTTTACAGTACATTCGTATAGATAACATTACAGAACAATTTATAAAATCTGACAAAATCAAAGTTGACATACTGTTTTTATTTGATATCTGATTTATCAGTGTACAATAATATTCATAATTTTTGCTTGACTTCACCTTTGAAAAACCGGATCTGAAGAGAATTTTCTAACAAGAATAAGAGACAATCTCGACATATTGTCTGGTGAACTAACGTGCCTCAACGGATTTCAGCGGCGTGTCACCCGGCAGACATCGCTGCAAGCGATATTCATGACAGGAAAACCGTACTCCACCGGAGCCAAAAAGGAAAGCGGTCGAGGAAAAGAAGAATAAAAAAATAAGAAATATCTTCCTTTTGCTTTTGACTAAACCAGAAGGATGTGATCATAAAAGTGACGGACAGTTAGAATACGGCGGAGTTGTCATCAAGGAAATACATAATATGCAATTTCAGCGGCCCGTAAAGAAGAGTTCAAATCACGCACGTCATTAATAACGTTATGAACTGGTTGATATCCGTCAAACTCTTCTTCAAAATACACTTGGCTATTAACGAGTGTGTATTATTTTCATCGATTACGCGGTGTACTAATATTCAGTGTTTTATATCAGACATTATGACAATTTTGAGAACTTATTAATGTATAATATGGCGTCACATATGGACACTTATCAACGGATTATGCAGAAACACTGACATTTGAAGTTTGATGGCGACTCTAACAGAATATTCATACAAATATATATCTTTACATACTTACATGTACATGAAGTAGCGCATGCGCTGCAGATTATATTTACCTTTCTCCGCTACATGAATGTCACTGTATATCGCTCTTGTATCTATCAACCTGCCTCTGCGTTTACCAGTTGCATTTTTAAGACACATCATGGGCATTCAATAAATACCTGCAACCATTGAAAATCTCTGAACCGTGACATGTGTCAATAAAATAAACGTATGATACTTAAACTATAAGCCTTACCCCTTTCTCACGGAAAAATTCAAACATGTGGGTCATTTTTATCATGTAATTTCAGTACTATAAACATCATGGTCTCTGGGCACTGAAAATTGACAAGAATCAGCATTATAAATCAAGCGCCAATATTAACACTATTAACGCATATAAACACTGCACAACAATTATATAGTAACCACTTTTTTCGAGAAACCCTGTGTTTAATTCCTAAGACCCTTAATAAATATGGGGAAAAACGGCATTTTTTCCTGCGTATTTTTGACACCTCATTTGTCACAATATCACCAATATTGATGAAGCAGTGGCCATTTGAATAACAAATGATGCAGTTTCAAATAGACAAATAGTTAATGGTTATGTAATAACTATGGCATACTGTTAATATCTGTACTGTTAATATCTGTAAACAAAAGGTTCTAAATACTAGAATAATATCCCTATTTAGACAAAGATACTTTCATATTTGTGCCATGTTTGAATTATAGCAGGTCATGGGTTATACAACTGTCGTAGTCTTATTTGTGTAATGTTAACAAAAATGCACATATTTGTATGTCATTAGTACAGAATGTAACAACGCAATCTTTATCAAGTCATAAGGTATGCATATATTATATAAATAATAATCATGAAGTTTCGAGAGTAAATAAACGAGGTGGCGCGTTCGCATAATGTATCGTGGTTGCCGGCAAGGTTGATTTGAGTGAAACAAGAACAAAACACTTCATTTTAATTGAACCAGGAAGGAATTTTGTTTTAACCAGGAGCCAATTTGAATTTGATATTCAATATATCATGATTCCTGGTGAAATATTCTAGCAAGTCACTTAAAGGTAGATGTTCTGATTGCTGGCCCAATTTTCAACTTGATGTTTTCTATTTTACATGAAAGGTCATCCTTCCAAAGTTTGAGTTGCATAACTCCAACGGTTCTTATTTTAGAAGAAAAGGGTCACAAGACATGTGCCCATTGAGTAGTACACAAACTGGCGGGTGATTAACCACCTTTGGCAGTAATTCACCACATTTTAGCCTATAATATCTAAATGGAACATTTCTGGCCCCTAAGATTTTACAGACATAATGAGAAAAATATGGGGATTCTTCTGATATCAAAATATCTTGATGTGAAAAAAATATCATAGCTAAAAAAAAGGTGATAGGAACATGTACACCTTTAATCAAAATTTGTTGTGTGTTGTCTGTCAACGTAGTTTGGGTTTTCAAGGCCTTCACTGCGTGGCTGACGGGCGCCAAACAGTGTGCTCTAACAATCTTCCTCGGTATAGACAAACCGTGCAAGCATATATAACATAGGCTACCCCATGTTTATACCTATGATCAATATCAAGGCATCCAATAACCGCTCACAATCCGAGAAACTAGAATGACAAACTCAGTGCTTCCTACACTACACTAAACCCTCTTGCAATGAATTGACATACGTAAGACTACCGAATGCTACGCATCCTGTTACTAACAATTAAACATACTGTTAATTATACGATATCTTAGAACGATCAAGCATCAAATAAATATAGAAATGGTTACACACAGAAAACACTATGTAAAAAAATTACACAAATTATGTAAAAAATACACAATCTGTGTAAAAATAGAACTCCATAATACTATGAAAACAGTTGTGTTAAGCTTTTGCATAGGAATTTACACAAGCTTGGGTATATATTACATGTTTTATGTAAACTCTTACATAATAATTATGGAGTTCTATATTTACATAATTTTTTACATAGTGTTTTCTGTGTGTATGCATACCCATAACACCGTAAACCCTGTCCTATGAGTCGCATCTTTTGAGCGGAAGACATGACGTTGTGATTTATTATGCCGATAACCGCCAGCACCTTGATACATACGTTGAGAAATATAAGAAATCCTAATATTCCCACTCTATCGGTATCGCGATTATTCTAACGGCTATAAGAAGAGTGCAACAAAACTAAGACTAAAGGTCCGTTCATACTCCTGTCGTTGCGCATCGCACGACGTCGACGGATATCGACTCACGAGTAGAAGCAATGTCAACTTTCATCCGGCGACGTCGGCGACGCGCAACGACGCGAGTATGAACGGACCTTAACGGTTTCCACGCGGCTATAGTATTAGTTTTACAATTATACAAAACAGATTTTTTAAAAACCTTTCCCAACTTTCAAAGTTTATCGCAAGAATTACTGAACCAATACGAGATATGTTTATACTTATTCTAATGCATTTCTCATGGTGATTCCAAACTTATTGAGATCACAATCCAACCCTAATTCGTTTTACATTAGATTATGCAACAGAAGACTCATGGGTTTTTCGCATCTAGCTACCCACTGGCTTACTGATATCAGTACACAGCATACTTGGACAGAGTTATTCGCATCTAGCTACCCACTGGCTTACTGATATCAGTACACAGCATACTTGGACAGAGTTATTCGCATCTAGCTACCCACTGGCTTACTGATATCAGTACACAGCATACTTGGACAGAGTTATTCGCATCTAGCTACCCACTGGCTTACTGATATCAGTACACAGCATACTTGGACAGAGTTATTCGCATCTAGCTACCCACTGGCTTACTGATATCAGTACACAGCATACTTGGACAGAGTTATTCGCATCTAGCTACCCACTGGCTTACTGATATCAGTACACAGCATACTTGGACAGAGTTATTCGCATCTAGCTACCCACTGGCTTACTGATATCAGTACACCGCATACTTGGACCCCGTACACACTACCAAAAATCCCTTCATTGGATGAAGCGTTAATGAAGATCAACTAATGAAATGTGTAGTGTGTACGCTCTTACCTTCATCGAATGAAGCAAAACTAATCTTCATCCAATGATGCTAAAGAGGTTCTTTCGATGATGATACATGTTAATTCAATGAAGCGATTTGGTAGTGTGTACGCTCCGTCATTAACTAATGAAGATCAATGTTTATTGAATGAAGCGATTTTATAGTGTGTATGGGGTCAATCTTAATTCAATGAAGCGATTTGGTAATGTGTACGCTCCCTTCATTAACTAATGAAGATCAACTAATGATCATTGAATGAAGCTATGAAGCGATTTGGTAGTAATGTGTACGCTCCCTTCATTAACTAATGAAGATCAACTAATGTTCATTGAATGAAGCGATTTTATAGTGTGTACGGGGTCTTGGACAGTGTTATTCGCATCTAGCTACCCACTGGCTTACTGATATCAGTACACCGCATACTTGGACAGGGTTATTCGCATCTAGCTACCCACTGGCTTACTGATATCAGTACACAGCATACTTGGACAGGGTTATTCGCATCTAGAAAAAAAACGGCAAAAATTCCACTTTTTCCTTCTTTAAAAAAATATTGTAACTCATTGAGAAATGATAAACTATGTTTTAAGGTTGGTATATCAATGTACTTTATATTAAGATAAATTTCGAATATCAATGGTGTGCTGTTGTCATGGCAACAGACTTAAATGGCCTCCATAAACGTCAAAAGTAGGTCAAAAGGGAGTAAAATTTAGACATTATTTAGACATAAATGGTGGTTGCTATGGCAACTGAATTGCCGGTAGATTAAATAATTGTCTTAAAATCAAAGTAGGTATATCAACCAGCAATATTAGATGTATTCCGATCATCCAAGGGCCAACAATATTTTGAAAATAATGATTACATGTCATTATTGGCCAATTTCGTGAAAAACGGTAAAAAATGGTAGTTTTTTGCTGACATGTCATTTTTAAAAGGTCATAGGTCAAAAAGTATTGATCGACAATTAAAGCTGTGATTGTGGTTTTTTTGTTGTACTAAACAGTCAGCCAAACAATATGATATACGTTTTATGGTCAATATATATTTTTTTTCCCATGTTTAATTTAAGTTTTGACGTTCCATTGAAACACATGTGAACTTTGACCCTAAATCAAGGTCAAAGTTCAACTTAACACCCGAGTTGGCAAGGATGTCCACCTAGGTTGTATGCTACAGACGTCAAGGAACATTTTGGTATATGTCTCTCTGTGCCAGCTTACCGGGACCAAAAAACCCTAAAAATGGGCCTCCGCTCCCCAGCTATATGGTGATTCACATCGGGACTTAAAGACTGTTAACTTCCCCCGTAATCGATTTATCAAGAACTTAATAATAAATGTGACTCTCTATTTGGAGGCGCTAGGTGGCAAAAGTCATTTTCGGTGAACATGTATACATATAGATCGAAATCTGGTTGACTACAAAAACAATTATCCCAATATGAAATATACACACTCTCGGAATTATATAATACACCAGCATGTAATATGCATACCGTCCTTAAAAATTGCTCTGTAATCTTGGAGTATGTAGTATCGGGTGAATACAATTAATCATGGAAGGAAAGCGACCAGAAGTTTCTAGTGATTTCTTTAAGTTGAAGGGAGTACAAACAAGATGATGATGCAAAGACTGGGCGTCAAACTATATTCTAATTTGGGATTAGCTCATTTCTTACAAATAATATATCAACGAGAGTCTTTCAATAAGGTCTACCTCCTCCCTCATAACTTCGCTTAAGCTAGCTACTTACACATAATATTTACTGAGTCTCTGTGTCTAAAGTCTTTAGCTTGTCTCCACAGTAACACACTTTTCATTCTATCTAAGTCATTTGACTCACTTGTACTCATTTGACAAGCCATAAGACTCAGACTATATTATGTCTTAAATGAATCAAAAGACTCATATTCTATTTTAGAATGAGTCAACTCACTGTGTATTCTCTAATTGAGTCACTATTTGGATTCATTTTCCTGCCGAATATGACACAATAGGATACATTTGAGTGTAATAAAAATGAGTCACTTCATTCTCTATGCCCCATCTGTTAAAGATAGATTACCCGATCACATTTTCATAACACAGATTTTTCTCAAACATATGGAGATTTTCATATCATATGAAAGATCATATTTTTCTGATTAACATACTGAAATTTGACGGTCCAAATCAGTATGATTACGAAGATATCGGTGAAATAACATCGAATTACCGCGAAAAGTGGTAACCACCAATATAGTGTGTGTACAACTCAATGGGCACATTTCACGGCATCTTGTGCGTCTAAAATAAGAACCATTAGAGTTATTCAACTCAAACTTTGGAATACGACTTTTTTGAGGATGACCTTTTATGTCGAATAGGAAACTTCAAGTTGAAAATCGGAACATCTACCTTTAAATGCAAAATACAATAAGTCAGAACACTGGCTGGCATGCCACACAGACTTTTTACTATTTGAGGTTTTATTTGATATATCAAACATATCCTGTGAATATTGATAATAGCCTATTGTCTAATTCTCAAAATAAAATGGTCTGCAATGTATTTAATGTTCTAAATACAGACACACTGTAAATGATCGTGCAAATGTTTTAACGCTAAAATTAATACTATTTGGATAACACATAAACATGTTAATACACAACCGGTATTAAAAAGTAATATTAGAGCGGTGGTTGTTTTTGCAACACTTCGCAACTCTGAAACACTGTCCACCAGTATGTTTAAAGTTCATATTGCCTATTTACTGTTCAATCATCTGTCTTTTGTTTGGTCGAGTTACTGTCATGACGAGATTTCATGATCGCTTTCCATTCTATTCTGCCTCCATTTCTTCAATTCTTCCTTTAAAAATTCCTGTTTCAGCATTTCCCCCTTGGGTTGAGCACTGTATGAAAGACAATATAGAATAGGCAAAAAGAAAGCTTATAAGTCATGAATAGCCTATGTTATGAAGATGAGATCAACTTGTGGTGAAACTTAATCTTTTATACATAATGCTCTGCGTGTACTGCATGATATTTACAACAGGAACTTTAACCTTTTTCCACATCATTTCTCGATGTGTGACATTTGTTTGTTTGTAAATTGGCCAGTTTCCTGATACATAATGCTCTGTGCGTACTGCATGATTTTTACAGCAGGAGTTATAACCTTTTTCCACATCATTTTTCTGTGAATGACATTTTTCATTTGCAAATTGACCAGTTTGTTATCACTCTTTAAAAAAGTAGGCCTAACCCAAACAAATTTAAGAATTGATCAGTCAAAATTTGCATAATTTCTCTGTAAATGACATTTTTTGTTTGTAAATTGACCAGGTTTTTTTTATACACAATGCTTTGCGTGTACTGCATGATTTTTACAACAGGAATTTAACCTTTTGCACATAATTTCTCTGTGAATGACATTTTTGTTTCCAAATTGACCAGTTTGTTATCACTCTTTAAAAACTAAACTCAACAACAAATGTAAGCATTGATCATTCACAATTTGTTTCGATAGCTGCACTTTCCTCACCTCATCGCATTTGTCAATTCTTCAAGAACTTCCGGTTGCGGTTCCTGCATTTTCCCCTCAGATTGAGCACTGTATGAAAGACAAAATAGAAAAGGCAAAACTAAGCGCATAATTTTTTTAAAAACTAGTAGGCTAGTAGCACTTTCCTCACCTCACAACCGAGATGAGGCCTATAATAGTCCACCTTTAAACCCACCCTTTCAGTGGACTAATGTTGGTCCTGGATTTGCATCATTTTAGTTCTGGACTATAGCTTAGTCCGATGTTGTGAAACACAACAGATTAACAAATCTGAACTAAGCCGTCACTTAATAGTCCAGGATTAGTTAGTTCCCTATCGAAAAATTTGATCGATGACTTAATCAATCAATACAGCTTCGATATAATTCAGGATCATGCTAACAGTACAAATTGCTGAAGGTTTTCATCATACTAGTACAGCATACATGAGGCAAAATGTATTCAACGGAATCTCTACATTATTATTTTCATTTTCTATGGCGCAGGCATAGGCTAAACATAAAATAAACTTAATTTTTATCACAGTTTTGTAGGAGAGCATTGCCTTGCGTTTTCACGTAAAGTGTCAATCAAGATGGCGGCGATGAGACCGCTGGACCAGGGATTCTATTAATTTTGGGATAGGAAAGTCCTATACTGATGTACGTAGCGAAAAAAGTCCCGTTTGCATATTTACATAAATTAGGGTAATCGTCCAAAACGGCAATTTGACGCGTTTGACGTAATTTGAGAACAGCGCCACCAAGGCGCGGCTGGCCAAAACTAAGGTCACGCAGTAGATTTACACACAGCCTGCTGTCAATCATTCAGTCTTACATGCATTATTCATGGTGGGGCAGAGAGCAGACGACGAAAATAATGGCGACTGCCCCGACTGAAAATTCAGCAGCGAGGTTCTACCGAAAAGAAAGTATGCTAAGTGCTGTGTTCCCAACTGTTTTAGTAAAAAAAAAATCATTTACAGATTTTCCTTTTTATAGCATTTCAAAAAAAGAGCCAAGGTATATAAATAATATTCACTGATTTTGTTGTTTTGTTGTTTTATCGCGGTTACCTTATACATGTAAACAACTCGGCCCTACAATCACGCCTTATCAGTATAGCGCCACCAAGGCTATGCTGACCAAAGTTCAGTGGCTTCCGATTGGCAAGTTGAGTGGCACACCCGGATGGACGCCGTGCCAAGCATCGCTTTCATATTGTTAATCTGGACTCATTTCGATCCGAACTGGGTCAAAAGTCGATCGTGACTTCGATTTGTGCTTATACTGAGGCACTGAAGAATGCTTCATCTGAGTCATTTCGAAATGAGTCAATTAGGTTCAATTCTGACTCAATTGGTTTCGTAAACATGGTAAATGAGTCAGATTTCCAGTGAATCGCTATCAAATTACCAAAATAAGTAACTTGACATTTATTTCATACACTATTAATAAATTATTCTAAAACAATGAACATTAATGATAATCTTCGAAACTTTTTCCGGGAAGGTTAGGTAATGACCAATAAAAACGAGAACAAAAACCCACAACATATAGCCTAACATATACGGTACACTTGCATCCCAACTGTTGGCACTAGCACTATCGCAGAGTAATAATCGTTAGTGCCCCTTACAATAGTGTTGGGTGTAATTAAATTTAACCACTTGCCTTGTTGTTTTTACAATATTTTGTCAATAATTAGCCTAATTATCAATATTTTCTAAAAGGACCCATTGACCTACTCTGTCATCATGGTCATTATGTATCATATGACAACAAATGTCACTACCGATCATGTTGCATTCTGCTGATGACTGATGGCTTTTAATGATAAAATATGTGATGTGTACCTGTAAAACAAAATGGCGCTTAGGCCTAATGTAGGGATACAGGACAATACAATGCAAAATATTCATTGACAATTATACTCATACCGTGATATTAGTCAACATAATATATAAATCGTGATAAAATCATTTGTTTAACTTGTAAAACCAATTGTAGCCTATAGTCTTCAGTTTCGAAAACCGTTTTATTATGATCAATGTTTCATTCGAGTGTCTAAGAGTTTTTTCGAGTTATCGGGAAAAACTGTAAGCTAATGATGAACAGTGCGTATCTGATTCAACGACCTACAGATGCTATCTTTACAATTTTAACGTTAATTTTGGTTTAATTAAAACGTGCCGTGACTCAATTTTTGATGATCAATTAGACATTATCTTTCCTCTTTTAAGTTACTTTATTCTTCGGACAGTGCCCTTTCGCGAGTAATAATCGCCTGTGGCCTAAGGACTCGGGTCAGTAGGGTTGCCTTGAGTGTGAGAACCCCGTCGGAAATATAGATTTCTACACTAAATGAAGCGTGCTGGGTTAGAAGGGGACGGAGCCCCGCCGGGCTTTCGCCACCCCGAATTTTCTCCGATGATCTTTAATGGTCATTCTATTTTTGGTTTTAAATCGTATTCGCTTAAGTCTTGATCAGGTACTGCTAAGATGCATGCAGCGTTCCCGCATCGTAAAGGTTGGCGTAAAACAAGCCACCATCTCTACTGGTTCAATTAAATCAATGGGGTCATACAGGTGACATGGCGACAATTACAATCGTGCTTCTGCACTACTTGGCAGCTTACCCATGCTCGTGACAGCATATCGGCACCTTTAACAATTCCACTCCGATCTTTTTCCCCTTTTTTTGTTTTTCTGTGTCGATATCTTTATCGTGATCATCTGTCAGTCTGTCCATCGCACTAGTAATGTTCATTAATCCTTTCTCAAATTCACTAGGATTGTCGGATAATTTTCTCATCTTTAGTTTCCCTTGTATCTGTCTAAGACGCTAAGACGTATCTGACTCACTTTTCAGTTTCTCTTCGTCCACGCATTTTGGTTTCGATCCCGACCCGATCAGTTATCATCCAGCTCTATCCATTTTCGGATAATGATACTGTAAAATCCGAATCCGTTTTGTGCTTTGACATCGATTTCCGTGATGGACGGGTAATTATCGCATGTCAGGTCGCTTAATTGTCTGTCTTATTTGGGCTGCCTTCTGTCTTAGGTTGCTCTTGTCATCAATGCTATTGATAAGGTTACCTGGGCCGTCAGACGCAGACGGTCTCTGGTTTTATTAAATAAAACTTTGATGTTTGGACAAATAAGACGCATTAATGCAAAGAATAGGAATATTGGCGGTAATTCAGACTCGCACCTGCCTGGCCTTTGAAACTTTATCTACACGTTGACCGTATATGCTATAGTGTAAGCTGCGTACCTCACAATCTTCACAGTTTTGACATAATGATAATACATGTGTACTTCTGTGACAATCTGACTCACAAACCATGACTGTGTATATTCATGTACAAGTATGTGTCTGAATCTGATCTTTTACATAATATTCTAGGAAATACTCAACCAAAGAGGTAACTGTGCGTTTACAATTTTACGAATTTAAGAATATTTTGACTTGTTTTTTTTTTATAATATAAAGACCCGGTTGATTCGGTTTCTAAACTTGACGACTTGGTTTTTTAATGCAATACCATGATTCCGTTTATGATTTTATTTTTTTAAACTTTTAACAGATCAAGCTTGTTAAAACCAATAATATTAGGTCAATGGAATGAATCATCATTTATTACGCTAGAAAGTAAAAACTCAAATAATAATTTGAATTAGCCAAAATACGACGCCCGCTATTGAGCTTAATGGCTATTTAAGATTAGCCATCACGGTGAGAGTCCTTATGACCAATATTAGTATGTTGAGAGAATCCCCCTGAACAATATGAACATACACCTAGCACATAAAGTCCCTGACCAGGTGCTTTGAGGTTGGCTAATTCAAAATATATAATCGGTACCAAAAATCTGAGATATACATTAAATGAGCAAATTTCTTCTCCGCAGCTTGATACCTCATTCAACAAAATCGAATGGATACCTTTAAAGTTATGGCAATTTCAATGACCGCGCATAACGGCGGTAGTCTTTATTACCACTATCATGACGTTTCACGAATCTTTTTAAATACTATTAAAATATGATAGGCCTACACCTCGTTACATCCTTATGACCAATATAAACATTTAATAAAAATTCATATTGCCAATATAAACACAATGAAAGGGTCTTCGTGACCAATATAAAGTCATCGTAAGAGTTATCTTGACTAATCTCGTAACACTGTGAAAGGGTCTTTATGAATCATATAAAAACTGTAAAAGAGTCTTCGTGATATAGACAATGTCTATTGGACATTGTGAAAGAGTTTTCGTCACCAACATAAACATTGTGAAAACAATCTTCGTCACCAATATAAACACTGTGAAAGAGTCTTCGTCACCAACATAAACACCCTGAAAGAGTCTTCGTCACCAACATAAACATTGTGAAAGAGTCTTCGTCACCAACATAAACACTGTGAAAGAGTCTTCGTCACCAACATAAACATTGTGAAAGAGTCTTCGTCACCAACATAAACACTGTGAAAGAGTCTTCGTCACCAACATAGACATTGTGAAAGAGTCTTCGTCACCAACATAAACACTGTGAAAGAGTCTTCGTCACCAACATAAACATTGTGAAAGAGTCTTCGTCACCAACATAAACATTGTGAAAGAGTCTTCGTCACCAGCATAAACACTTTGAAAGAGTCTTCGTCACCAATATAAACATTGTGAAAGAGTCTTCGTCACCAATATAAACATTGTGAAAGAGTCTTCGTCACCAACATAAACACTGTGAAAGAGTCTTCGTCACCAACATAAACACTGTGAAAGAGTCTTCGTCATAAACACTGTGAAAGAGTCTTCGTCACCAACATAAACATTGTGAAAGAGTCTTCGTCACCAATATGAACATAAATAGTCTTCGTCACCAACAAAAAACACTGTGAAAGTGATAGAGTCTTCGTCACCCACAAAACACTGTGAAAGAGTCTTCGTCACCAATATGACCATAAATAGTCTTCGTCACCAACAAAAAACACTGTGAAAGTGATAGAGTCTTCGTCACCCACAAAACACTGTGAAAGAGTCTTCATCAACATAAGAAAGAATTAACTAAAATAAATGATTTAAACTAGACAAAATGTAGCGCCCTCTATTAATTTTAACTAGTCAAGTAGCAATCACCATCACGGTGATAGTCCTTATGACCAATATAATTACGTTGCAAGAATCCTCTAAACAATATGACAAAGTGTTAGACAGCGTAACATCCTTATGACCAATATAAACAGGGCATAACAATTCATATTGCCAATATAAACACAGTGAAAGGGTCCGTCTTCATGACCAATATAAAGTATGTGAAAGAGTCCTCGTGACCAATATCAAATCTGTGAAATAATATATATATATAATAATACCCCTGTCACACATACGGCGATCAGGCCAGCAATCGCACTGCGCTCAAAAAAGTATCAAAATATGTATATATAACACGCAGTGAGCGCGGAAAACTGTCCGAAATTGTCCATTTTTAAATCAAGGTCTCTAAAATCCTGTCACATTCTGCTGCGATCAGGCCGGCGCTTGGATTACGCTGAAACATTATCAAAACGTCAAGCCAAGGGCATCAAGATCTCCACGAACCCCTTGGTGACGTATTTGGAACTGCCTGGGACGTGAGAGGGTCCCCGTGGTCGCCCTTGAGCGCCAGCGCACCGCGCTTGTTTTGTGCATATGCGCGGAGGTTCGGTGCCTTCAGAGCGCTGTCCTGTCGTTCTATGTACATGTATAATAAACTGCTCACAAAAAGTATCGAAACACTTAGAAATGATCCAATATATAACGGCTCGAAAAGGTATGCATTAATCGAAGCAAATAACCAAGTGCATAATTTTGTTCTGCGTATTTTGACACCTCAATCGTTGAAATACGATGTTGCGGAGCGGAGTTATTGTCATTTCAATGATCGTGGGTCCAGTTTCCAAGGTGACACTCATCCCTATTGAAAATCACGAATCTGATCATTCTAAACAGTAATGCAAACCTCTTTCTATAGGGTGATTGTCACTTTGGAAACTGGACCCACGACCATTGAAATGACAATAACTCCGCCCTGCAACATCGTATCTCATCGATCGAGGTGTCGAAATACGCAGAACAAAATTATGCACTTGGTTATTTGCTTTGATTAATGCATACCCTTTCGAGCCGTTATATATTGGATCATTTCTAAGTGTTTCGATACTTTTTGTGAGCAGTTTATGTTGTTCACTTGTCAAACTCCGAGAACAGACTGAGCATCCTTTAGACAAAGACATGCATGGATGGAGTCCAATCACTTGGATTATTAAGTTTAACAGGTGTTTGGTATTGTACTTGGGGTGATGATTTGAATAATATTGACCTGTTTTGACAAATTGAATATTATAAAATATTCCGATTACATACGAGGGGCATTCAATAAATACCTGCAACCATTGAAAATCTCTGAACCGTGACATGTGTCAATAAAATAAAATTATGATAATTGAACTGTAAGACTTACCCCTTTCTCACGGAAAAATTCAAACATGTGGGTCATTTTTATTATGTCATTTCAATACTATCAACATCATGGTCTCTGGGCACTGAAAATTTACAAGAATCAGCATTATAAATCGAGCGCCAATATTAACACTGTTAACGCATATAAAAACTGCACAAAAATATAATAACCACTTTTTTCGAGACACCCTGTGTTTAATTCCTAAGACCCTTAATAAATTCGAAATATGGGGGAAAATAGAATTTTTGTCTGCGCATTTTGACACCTCATTTGTCACAATAGCACCAATATTGATGAAGCAGTGGCCATTTGAATAACAAATGATACAGTTTCCAATGTTGCACTTAATGCATGTGTTTTAAATTCCCTAACCAGTGCCCTGAGATCACGGTATTCACAGTGCTGAAATGTAATGATATAAATGACCTACGTGTTCGAGATTTTCTGTGAGAAAAGAGTAAGACTTATAGTTTAAGTAGCATCAGTTTATTTTACTGACACGTGTCACGGTTCAGAGATTTTCAATGGTTGCAGGTATTTATTGAATGCCCCTCGTACATGCGGGTAATTAAATTGCTCGCAATTTATGGCTAAATTTACAAAACGCACAATCAAATTTCCCATATGAGTGCCCCAGACTGCCCCTTCTAAATATAGTCATCAAAGACAATCACATTTTATAAGCCAAACATACTCTGCCACAACTATCACCTCTTTTTTGGGGGATCCATATAAATCAATATGGTTTTCTTATTGAACCGATATGAGCAGGGACAAACACATCATGATACTATATCGCTATATCATAAGAATGTATTCAGATTCAACAATGTTATCAAAACTCCCGGACACGCTACTTTTTCCATGGCTATACAAAAGTTGCATTATCGCATTACGCCAAGCTATGATAATACTCTCTTATAGGATTTAAATAACAATCAATGTTAAAGTAATCTATATAATACTCTTCGTGCAATCGGTATGTACTCTCCGCGAACACGCAGAGAACGTTGTGGAAACGTTTTGAGAACGTACTAGTAACGCCGATAGCAACTTGAACGCATTAAGAATGTTTATAGTGAGTGGAAGCGTAGTTAGAGCTCGTGAGACTTTAAAATAGAAACACAGTGGGTCGTAATAAGAGCGTCGTGAAAATGTGATAAGCGGGATAGGAGCGTACTAAGAGCTACCTTGTTTTAAAAATTTGACAAATTTGACCAGTTTTCCGCGCTCTTCCTGCGTGTTACGTGGGGATCCTCTCCCGCTCTAGCCAGTGTCCACTGCGTCCCCAATCGGTTCTTATGCGTTTGCCTGGCACTTTGATACTTGTTTCAGCGCAATGCAAGCGCAAGGCCTGATCGCCGTATGTGTGACAGCCCTATAACAGTGATAGTGTCTTTGTGACAAATATTTAACACGGTGATAGAGTTATTATTCCTGACAAGATGGCAGCTAATCCGTTACATGTGTAACCTCTTTTTGTTAATAACAGAGCTGCTATAAATGAATGCATAAGAAATGAGGGAATATAGTCCATTTCAATGAAAACCTAATTAACAGTACATAAAATAGAATACTTGAAATTGACCAGCAGTGTCGTGCGTAAAATAATAGCATAATACCAAGGCATTAAACCAGATTCCAATAAACCCGAACTAATTTACCTTAATTAAAATAATGATAGAAATAAGTAAGGGATACAATCCTCGCATTATTCTTAAATCCATATATCCGTATACCGGTATATGACACTAACTGGAAATTCAAGTCAAATTTCAAGGCGAAGTCGATTATTACGCCCCAAAGTATGGTGTAATAGCAGTCAATAATGAAATATCGAACGTTGCTTAAATGACCTCTTTAATAATATAAAATATTATAACGAATACGCCAAGGGATTCCGGGGAGTAAAACCGTGTTTTCAAATTAATTGTTGAAGCATCAATGCTAGGTTGATTAATCTCTCTATCTCTATTTCTCGTATCGTGTTTCGCGAATTGCAAATAGTGCTAGAACATTATTTACATCCTCTGATAATGTAAGTAACGATATATATGCTGGAGGCCCTAAATGTAATAAAATGATCAAATAAAGTATTGCGTACAGTGGAATGGATGGATCCCCGCGTTTTACAAAGAACCCTTAGTATTTCCCAAAGGTCAGGAGAAATCATATTCCATTTTAACACTTTCCATGCGGCATGCGTCTGCAGACGACATTCCAAAATTTGACAAAATGTTTAAAAAATATCAAAATTATTGAATTCCAATACCATATTCGGAATCACCATAAGAAATGCTTTGAAATATGTACAAACATGCCTAGTATTGGTTCAGTAATCCTTGAGATAGACTTTGAAAAGTGGGAAAGGTTTCTGAAAAATCTGTTTTTTTGTATGGTAACAATAATAGCCCCGTTGAAGGTGTTAACACTTTCCCTGTAGCTGTTTCAATTCGAAAACTATTAATTCTTCGCGATAAGTGATTCGGTGTTATTTATTTATTTGCTTTATATGAATAACTTGGGCATCATTGTGTATGGATAAAATTTTCATTTGATCTAATGCTAAAAGTTGGTAGCAAATGAATGGATATACGTTATGCGATCTCTCCATTATGCATCAATACTATTAACTCTCTACATAGGATAGGAGGAGGGAGGGAAACACACATATCGTTATTTTTATCGAATTTCAATGACGTAAATCTGACCACTGAAAAATCGGCTCAAGTTGAGCCAGAATATGTGATTTATTCGCATAATCGCTTGATTCTGAATATAGAATTATAAATAAATAATGCATAGCAAGTATGGTCAAATTCCGACCAGTGCGCGCAATGTGTTAAAACTTTCTATATAAACCCGCTGGTAAGATAGATTATCTGTCTGCGACGAAATCTCTTGTAAGTGCTTATTACTCCCACCATTTTAATTTTGCATGGAAAATTATTGCTTCCCCCTAAAATAATCTGCTCACTATCAAAACATCCCTTGAGTGTGTAGACACTCCCCAAGTCTAAATTATAAATGGGTGCACAATCATAGATTCCATACGCTCGCAGTAGTCTTTTAAGATAGGGGTTTCCTTTTCTATCGGACTCCCATCAGATACCGTATTGAGATTTGAAATCCCCCCTCATTATCTATATCTTGTGTAATTTAGCGATTGAAATCTATAAAAAAGTTGACAGTGCTTATGATTTATTTCCCCTTCTTTCTTGCCAATACTTTTGATATTTTGCCACGCTTCATTGTGTTTTCCATAGGTCAGACTATCTGCGCCAGGGGGGACGGGCCACGGATGTATCGGTCTGCCCTTTCAAAAAAGACCTGTTAAAGATGTTCCCAGGTTCCGCCGTGATGAGCAAGACACTAATCATTCAAAATCAAAGAACGGCACTCGTCATCACCATAATATGTACAACTTTGTAGGTTGTGAGTGGAAAGGATCAATTTGTTACGGGACATAGGCTTCAGGCTCGACCCCAATAGCATCATAAGGGTAGATTTATAAGTGGTCAGACATGTTAAAAGATCCCTTGGTTTCATCATCAGTGTTTGGTTTCCCTTAACTGAGGAATTAAGTATGGTCATTTCTTCATATTTGTACTTATGGTTTTATTATTTGGATTTAGCATAATATGTTTATATTTCTAAATTGGGACATTGAATTATTGAGATGTAATTTAGGAAGTTATCTTACTCAAAGTCACATTGTTTAACCCTTCCGTAGTATCCCTGACTATACTGTTTTCAATATGTTGTGGTAGAAAATACATCTTAATGTGGTCTAATACGTTGTTTGTATTAAAGCATGTAGACTGATGTTTTGACTCCATTATGTTGATAATAAATTGTATAGATAACGTTTTAAATCGTTTTAATGTAGCGACGGCGCTTTCGGACACTCAGAATCAGAACACAAACACCAGCTCTAACACTAACAGAGACTCTGGTAACGACCTACCCGCCATCTATGATGACCTCCTGTCATGTGATTGGTCACATGACCTTTGAAGGGAAACAAACATTACGATGAATAAAAAGGGTCGTGACGATCCCGAAAGCTCCGTTGCTGCGCCATAAGCCTAATGACTAGAAAAAGGTATCTAAATTATTTATACAATTTCGTATAGTTGAATGTTGGCTAGACCAGAAAGAAATGAATGTGTATACAATGTGTTAACAATATCCTTTGTGATAGATGTAATCTATTTGTGATTTTATGATGAATGTATGTGCAAAAATTTCCCCTACTCGGCGTGTTGCTTATACCTAATTGTCCGTGAATAGCCATTTTACGGCATGAAATGCCTAGAAGGTACAAATATGTTTATTAATTTGTTACGTTTGATAGAAATGAAGAATATTACGTGCTGACCCAATTGCCAGCTCTAATACTGGTGCGCATTCGTATATGCGCATGCGTGATTGAACTATTGCATCCACGGATCTATGATTGTATAAGAGTGTACGATCCGATCACGGTTAGGTAGGCCTAATGTTCAATCATTGATTTCAAATAACTGCTAACGATCTCTTATTTTAATTTTACAGTTTATGCCACTTAGGTAAGCTCACTAAAGTAATACTTTATTCTTAAAGGTGTTAATGATAATAATAATAATAATAATAATATCACTAACACTAATAATAACACTAATAATAATAATAATAATAATAAATTACATTTTCGATGCGCTGTATAATACATATATTGCAAAGCACACAAATATTTACAAGTGTGCCAATAGGATTTAAAAATACATCGCGATTAAAACTAAAACAATTCACATTGTTAAATCATTTAATTAGTAAAGACATTGACATGTAAAATGATGAAACCCCAAAGTGGAAAACCTAAAAGCATTTTGGTAGAAGAAGCCATGTATATCCATCCATATGAGGTGTTTCTAGTATCAACATCTTTCAGACAACTCAAGGGCGCCATTTTATAGTATACGTGTAGGAATCTCTTCCGCAACTTAAAGTGCATATTACTATTCAAGTAAAAGTAACGAAGCCTCATTGTTATTCAAAGAGTGTTCGATGAAATAACTCAAAGTTTTTACTTAAAAACAAACCGAAAATGTTGTCAAAATTAATCAAACACATGACGTCATCCATGTCAACACAAATAATTGCAAATACTAGTTGGGGAGTCTTATCATATGCTGATTTGACATTTTCCTTTTTATATCCCAATTATGTGAGGTATGCAAAGTATGTCACAAGCAATGTTTATTTCGCGTCTAGTTATCATACACAGGTGTGATCGGGACATCTCTATTGTAATTATAAAACTGGTATCTCTGTGAAATGTGACGAAATGACAGCAAGTACCCGGGGCATGTATTACAGGATCGCAGTATGAATACATAAACCGTTACCGGTATAATATCAAAAATTGTGAATGTCTTACTATGACATTGTGGGGAATACTAATACGCATATGCCATGTTGGTTCACATGAGCCTGTATTTTCTTTGGAAAATGATAGTTTCAGTTATATGCGGATGCGACGATGACATATAAACGAACTTACCTGTCGTTATGATTTCATCTAAATGTCGAATTAAAGGTTCGTTCATTAAAGGTTCCGTCGTTGCGCGTCGGCCCATGTCGACGGATATCGGCGCACGAGTTGAAGCAATGCCAACTTTTATCCATCGACGTATGAACGGACCTGATAAAATACCTCAAACAGATATGTGAGATAGTCATTTTTTCAACGTATACATTTAGGTATTAATTATATGTCAGCGTAGTTCGTCATAGATGGACAAACTTGGTCTCTATTCACACTCTACGTTATTACGAATCAATGGGAAAGCAGGAATACGCGGAGTGTGTTAATTGCGTGCGCGCCGTTCATACTCGCACTACCCGCTATGTTTTGATTCGTTGTTCACGCAGCACGGGTACGCCGAATTTTACTGCGGGTGTTATCAAACTTGTTAACATGTTTTTAAATGTTTGAAATATATTCAAAGAGAGTAAAAGTATGCACATAATGGCAAATTTTGATTAACATTTGTCTAATTTCTCTCGAAACCAAACACACGCATTTATTCACTTCTAACCGTCTATTTAGGCGTAGCTGCGAAATTAATACGTTTGATTCTAGAAATACACATGAATATAGAACTCAGACTAACGAAAATGGTTTTCATGGCGTAAAACCGGTTGCTATTGATGTGAACAATGTCCATGTCATATTGGGATTCAAACCGTGGGTATCTATATTATACATTTACTATATTTCAAGTTATCAACAGTCAAAATTAATATATTAAATATTGATCTGGCGTACTTATACATTTCATTGGTGGTATTACATAGTGACGTATATACGTCACCATGTTTGAACACCAAATCAATATTTTTGATTACCTATTAACTAACCCATTTATGGCTTTGGGACTTTGTAAAAATAATTAAGAAAACGATATTTCAAAACAATAGGTTATACATCACAAGAACGACCAGGTTTACCATACGCCACTATGTAATACCACCGACCATACGCCACTATGTAATACCACCGACCATACGTCACTATGTAATACCACCGACCATACGTCACTATGTAATACCACCGACCATACGTCACTATGTAATGCCACCGACCATACGTCACTATGTAATACCAACGACCATACGCCACTATATAATATTACCGACCATACGTCACTATGTAATACCACCGACCATACGTCACTATGTTATACCACGGACTTTGTATCACTATGTAATACCACCGACCATACGTCACTATGTAATACTACCGATCATACGTCACTATGTAATACCACCGACCATACGCCACTATGTAATACCACCGACCATACGTCACTATGTAATACCACCGACCATACGTCACTATGTAATACCACCGACCATACGTCACTATATAATACCACCGACCATACGTCACTATGTAATACCACCGACCATACGTCACCATGTAATACCACCGACCATACGTCAATTTGTAATACCACCGACCATACGTCACTATGTAATATCACCGACCATACGTCACTATGTAATACCACCGACCATACGTCACTATGTAATACCACCGACCATACGTCACTATGCAATACCACCGACCATACGTCACTATGTAATACCACCGACCATACGTCACTATGTAATATCACCGACCATACGTCACTATGTTATGCCACTGACGAAGTGTATGTGTATATATGACATATCTATAATGTGTATGTGTTCATGGGCTTTGAACAACAAGAAGGTAAAAATAAATCTTTTGGAGCAATTTTCAGTTTTTTTGTTCCGTCACATTTTCATGGAATCGCCCATTTGCATAAATGTGAAAAGGACAACGTGTAACGCGTGTTACCGTAACACGTGTTACCTACTATTTTGCAATTTACAATAAAGTGATAACTTGAATTCTTGTTATTATTCTAGTATTATAAACTTTAGGAGGGTACTTGCTTACAGTAGTTACCAATTGATTGTAGATTGGTTAGTTTAAGTACAAAAGCAAAACAAAGTTGGGATTTTTTTAGTGCGGCTTCTCATGTAACGCGTGTTACCGATATTTCATGTTGGTGTAAGCATGAGGATCTAGCCTTAAGTCTTGGGTATTACAATACAAAAGATGACAATTTCATTCAAATTACTCTCACAGTTATAGAGTGGAGAATAAAGAATGGTGCGCTAAAATGTAACGCGTGTTACCGTGGAATCGCCCATATGTGGGTATCTAAAATAGCTATAAATTTAGTTATTCTACGTATCCGCACATTAGTATATTATTTTATCTGGCGTATCAATACATTTTTAAGCAGTTAGGGCGCCCTCAACTACTTTCATCTAAAATATCGTCAATGTCTTGTTTGGTAACCCATGACGTCATTGAATGGAATACATTTTCACAGCTTTAATCGTATTCGTAACAAGATAATGCAGACATTTCTAGAAACATAAAGAACTCGGTATAAATAACATAAAATATGCGATGGTGCTGCTACACAAAGAGGAATTACCACCTTTATCGTCTGCTGTGATGGAAAGTAATATGAATAGCATATCTGTAGGCCGAAAACATATCGTCTGCTCCAGATAATGTTCAATAGAGTATCATTTACATCATATGCTTTTCTAATCGCTAAAACTGTGGTACTATTTCCTCATTTAATCAAGTGCTTGGAGTGAAACTGAAGGGTATAGTTAGGATTTGGTTTAGAAATTTGCATTGCCTCTTCACTGCCGTGTCTAACTCAAAAGGAGAAAGGGAAATGAAGGTAAATAGGCGAGTTTCGTACGTTCCGGGATTAGCAGATAGGATATCCCGTTTTGATAACGTGCAATAGCGAGGATTGCCAACGGAAGGATAATATCCAGGTTGGAAAACCATAACACTCCGTGTAAAACTATTTATCATGGTTACGGGCTAGTGGACTCAACACCATTATTGCTTTCCAGTATATTACTTCTTACTCAATGCATACATTGCTTCAAGTATAAACGAGTGGAAACAGGCCAGGCTATAATATGGATAGCTATTGACCAAAACGTTCCCCGGGATTGACCGCAGAGAAAACACGCATATAGGTAACTGGTTTTCCCAGAGGTGTGAACTTCAGACAGTGTTGCGAAAAAAATGAGAACGCAAAGTCGCAAATGGTTTAAACTAGTCGCTCCAGGTATGGGAGACTGAATATTCGAGGATGACAGTACAGGCTATGCTTCATAAGTTACCCACACGCCAAGATGACTATCATTTTCACTTAAGGGCAATTTTGAAGTTAAATACCACAACAAATTTGATAGACTTTAAGCCTCACAAAAAGGTAATCGGGGATTCAAAACGGAAGGGAGGGGAGACTTAAGGATGTCCTTTAAGAGAGGTATGATGTGTTTCGGTTCACTGGTAGATATAACCCCTTAAGCGCGGTGGCGTACCCGGGTAAGGGCAACCAAGCATATCGCAGGTCTGTCGGTATTTTAGCTATCCATCATACAAGTCGCGCGTTATATGAGGCGGCTGATGAAATACAAAAGTTGAACCATGGTCAATTCCAGTCTTATGATGGCGGTATAGTTGTCTTCAGGGTGGCTCGTCTGCTACGCCCGTGGCTTTTCATCTACGAATGATGAGCGCGCCCACAGTGCGGCTGCAACTACAGTAAACTTGCCCGCTGTAAAGTGATTAAACTTCCAAGGGGAAAATGACAGCCTTACAAGTCCTTTTTTTCCTTACAAACTCATCACACTCTCACTTTTCAGGGGGTGGAATTAAAGGAGAAAACCTTCTGGGCTTGTTTTTGTCACGCGGCAGGTATAAAACCTGTGGTCAACGGCCAAGAAGACGCGGGTGATATGTCATGTTAGTATGTTGATTGCGACAAGATTTTCCACTGCTTAGCACGTATAAGCGATGCCGGGGTGGTCCGGGAGGCCAATTACTAGTTGCAAGTTACCAGGTGCGCCTCAAATAAAATGGCAAATTTCTTCGGGGAAAAAAAGTTGATCAGGGAGTGGTGGTTTTGGGGGTAATGACCTCACTACATATCGGTCAGTATTAGGACAGTCATAGAAACAAGTAATTACCTTGAACTTGACTACACCAGATAACGAATTGCATGCTGGGATAAACAGTGGAGTATTAGTTTAGGCAACGATCTCTGAAAATGTAACAAATCACTAAATGTCTATCTTAAGATTATAATAACTGACGTTCTTGAACATGTTGAAGTCTATGTAATATACGTAAATGACTTAACCACAACCTTTTCTTTTTTGTTGTTGCAAAATCAGATAAAACATGGCAATTGTACAACACTCAGGTAAAACATTAGTCTACGATGAGGCGAAAATTTACGAACTCAATATGTGTTCCAGCACAACTCATCACGTATGTATAATGTATATCTACAACGATGAGCTGTTGTCATGTCGTCTGCGTAGTTTTTGTACGAAAGTAAAATATGCAAATGCGCTCTATATAATATACATATATCTTTATATCGCAAATAAAATAAACAATTTTGTTTTCAGCTGTTCCAATATCTCCATTTCAGTGTTTTGTAACTAATGCGCTCATCATTTGAAAATATGACAAACTTCGCGCCAAAAACCACGTGGCATCTTTGCACCATACCGCAACCGTAAAAAGTGACACATATAGCCAATCAGCAAGCATCGGCATTGTTAATAAGGTAAAGAGAAATAGTTGAAGTTTTGGTCATTATACCTGTCTCTTCGAAAATATCGAAGCATAGGAATTCTACCATCAAATAAGGTAGAGATAATCATCTAACTATGTAATAGCAGCACTGCCCAGGCCCATTCACGCATGGATGTAATTATTGGAAAGAAAATAGCCTGAAAAACAAGCTAAAACCGAAATATGATCCCCTTTTTAAACATAGTAAATGATATTAATACCTCGGTAGTTGTCCGGGTAAAACACCGTTAATGTAGTGGTTATGTTTCTGGTAAACTTAAAAAGCCCAATTTTAATGGTGAGTAAATGTAATAATATTGAAGTTGGATACGATTATGCGATTGACTTCGGGGAAGCAGCTGCAAAATTTCGATTAGTTGTAAAATGCCTGAATCGTCTTAAAACATTTCCTAGCCAGCTTTTAAGTAACACTGATCACTAGGGTTGAAGTAAGAAAATTGTAGCAAGTTTAACACTTTCCACGCGGCAGGCGGCTGCAGACGACATTCAAAAATTTCACAAAATGTTTCAAAAATGTCAAAATTGATAAATTTCATAACCATATTTGGAATCACCATGAGAAATGCATTGACATAAGTACAAACATGCCTAGTATTGGTTCAGTAATACTGGAGATAGACCTTGAAAGTTGGGAAAGGTTTCTGATCTGTTTTTGTATATATATGGTAAAACTAATAGCCGCGTGGAAAGTCTTAACGCGCCACCTAAGTTAATTTACGTGAGTATGGTAAAAACTTCGTCATCGAGTTATTTTGTTTGATCAGGTCTCGGTTGAAGATTTATTCAATCAACGGAGGGAAGTGAGAAATTAGGTTATTGGGCATTCAGAAGAGTTCACACAAATACGCGGCAATTTTACGACATTTTTTATTATAATTATGTTCTAAAAGATTTTAAAATGTGAACCAACATTCCTTGAAATCAATAACCTTTAACCTTTTAAACTCATTCAATGAAAGGACAAAGACAAACACAATATGAAGATAAAGACAAAGACAAAAAGAAAGACAAAGACAATATAAGACAATGACAATATATCGTAAGGTTTGACGTGACACTAAAGAATAATTAACCAATGGCATGTCTGGAAATTTATTTCATCTTCATATCTTAGAGACCATAAACTCTCTGGTACATTTCATAGAAATCTAGGAATCAGATAATAATATAGGTATTTTCGGAATAGCAATTGTATGACTTAGTATCTTTACATATACGTAATTGATTTGACAAAGAAATTGCATTATTTTTACCATGTAAACTGTAAAAGGTTAACAGTCAGCTCCATATTCATGATATTAGTAATTGCGTGCATTTAGGCCTCAGTTGTCAGTGGAAATTCTGAATATTGTGACGCGAAATTTGCATTGGTGCGCTTCCTGAGGATTTTCTAACGGAACCTTATAACAATCTCAACCTAAAGCTCATGAAGGACAAGAGTGTTGAAGACCTCCATCAGTTCATACTCATCCGCGCGAGCTCCTGGATAATCATTATTATGCATATAGACTTCGATGCTAAGTTTGCTAAAGTTTTGGCCGCTTGAATCAGAATGAACATTATCTGGACGTCCAACATTCTGGTACAACTAAATATCTATTCAAAACCATTCTCTAGAATGAACATTATCTGGACGTCCAGCATTCTAGTACAACTAAATATCTATCTATTCAAAACCATTCTCTAGAATGTACAGTACATTATCTGGACGTACAACATTCTAGTACAACTAAATATCTATCTATTCAAAACCATTCTCTAGAATGAACATTTTCTGGACGTCCAACATTCTAGTACAACTAAATATCTATCTATTCAAAACCATTCTCTAGAATGAACATTATCTGGACGTCCAACATTCTAGTACAACTAAATATCTATATATTCAAAACCATTCTCTAGAATGAACATTATCTGGACGTCCAACATTCTAGTACAACTAAATATTTATCTATTCAAGATCATTCTCTTGAATGTACTTCTCTATCATTGTCTATAAAACAGCATGACGTATAACGTTGAAAGAGATTTCAAGGAACATCAAAGAATATCTGAGGTACTATATACGACATTAAAAAACTAAATCAACTGCTTTATTAGAAGGAATTATGAACAGTAACCATGTAAAAGATGGTAATAGATAGTTGTGCATGTTTTTAAATGTTCCAATACAAAATAAATGTGTCCCTTTTTAATATGTTGACAACATTTTGAAAAGGAAAATGAGTTTCCATCTTGAAAGTTGGTACGGAGTTTGATACAATAGAATCAAAACTAGCAAAGGCTGATATAAATAAGTCCCAGTCTGCATCTGCTCTAAGTCCATGGAAAGATGTTGGAACAAGACAAAATTATTTTACATGCCTAAGGAAGTGATTCTAGTACACCACTTGGGCAGTTTCGACCAATCTCACTTTTTAATGTGGAAAGCAAGGTTATTTGTATCCTTTCTGCTATATAGAGAATGGGGTTCAGGCAGCTATGCATCAGCTAAATATTCTGATGGCGGCGAATAACTGGGAAGTATAACATCGGAACTCGATGGGAAGGAAATTCATAATAAATGATTTCAATAACCTCAGTAAGTTGTTGACGAAGTGAAGTTCAGCAGAAATTAGCAAATCGTCATATGGTTTCCCAGTGTCAGGTGATATTGCGGGTGGGAAGGGAGGGAGTTGGGGGGGGGGGGGCGGTGACAGTACCTTAGAGAAGGACAACATCCACGAAGCATATGAGAGCAAGGCTTAGTACATCAAGTATGCATAACTAAAGGCTGAGTGTTCAAGCAAAAAATGGATTACGTATTTGAAATCGAGTGCAGAGATTTTGTTTGGGATTCAGTAGAAAAGACTTCAAAAGAGTAACGCGGTTTTGCAAGAGAGGAAAATCAGCAGCAGAGTCCGCATGGTCAAAGTATATACTTATCATGTTGATATAGAAGAGCAGATATGGAGACCTTGTAGACATTTTAGACCAGCAGGAGGTGGCACTTTACGGTGCTACTGGTCCACATCAAAGGCGTAACTTGCTTTAACGAATTTGTTTTATCACAATATAGCATATATAGCACATTATGTTAACAGCCACAATCAATGCTGGTTTCTCATGTGCGTGATTGAATGGTTTGGAAACAACAACAAACAATGTTAACTAATGCTAATGCATATAAATAATATCGGTATGTCAAAACCTACATATTTGTCATATTTCAACTGTTCACTGCAAATAGTTTACAAAATTACAGACAGGATAGTGAAAAGTAACAACTTTCACTGAACATGCTGAAGGGTCACAATATGATCTCGGCTGTTATCATGGTTATCAAAGTTGTCCATTCGGCATGTTAGAATGTTAAGGTAGGAAAGAAAACCTGTTTTTCCTTGCGATTTCAACTCGAACGTCATTTATGTCGTCAAATTGGTCGCGGATTGACCGATTAGTGACACAGATATCATACGTAGCTCAAAATGTGATATCGTATCCTGAAAAGCAAATCAGGGCACATTATATGATATTTTGCGTATTTTGTCCACAATTGCTAGGAAAGAAAACCTTGTTTTTCTTGCGATTTCAACTCGAACGTCATTTATGTCGTCAAATTGGTCGCGGATTGACCGATTAGTGACACAAATATAGCTCAAAACGTAGCTCAAAATGTGATATCGTATCCTGAAAAGCAAATCAGGGCACATTATATGATATTTTGTCCAGAATTGGTTGGAAGAAAAAAAATCCTTGCGGTTTCAAGGCGAACAAGAAAAAAGTGTTTTTCCTTGCGATTTCAACGGGACTGTCATTTATGTCGTCAAATTGGTTGCGGATTGACCGATCAGTGACACCGATATTATACGTAGCTCAAATTGTGATATCGTATCCTGAAAAGCAAATCAGGGCAGATTATATGATATTTTGTCGCGGAATTGGTTGAAGAAATAAAATCCTTGCGATTTCAAGGCGAACATCATTTATGTTGTCAAATTGGTTGCGGATTGACCGATCAGTAAAACCGATATCATACGTAGCTTAAAATGTGGTCTTGTATCCTAAAGCAAATCAGGGCACATTATATGATATTTAGTCTATTTTGTCCGGAATTGTTTGGAGAAAAAAAATGATTCCTTGCGATTTCAATGTGAACATCATTTACGTTGTCAAATTGGTTGCGGATTGACTGGTTGCGGATTGACCGATCAGTAAAACCGATATCATATGTAGCTAAAAATGTGATATCGTATCCTAAAAAGCAAATCAGGGCACATTATATGATATTTTGCCTATCTTGTCCGCAATTGGTAGGAAAAAGGTGTTTTTCTTTGCGATTTCAACGGGAACGTCATTTATGTCGTTAAATTGCTTGAGAATTGACCGATCAGTGACACAGATATCATACGTACCTCAAGATGTGATATCGTATCCTAAAAAGCTAATCAGGGCACACTATATGATATTTTTCCTAGTTTGTCCGCAATTGGTAGGAATTTCATTTATGTCGCCAATGTGGTTGCGGATTGACCGATCAGCGACACAGATATCATACGTACCTCAAAATATGATATCGTATCCTAAAAAGCAAATCAGGGCACATTACGTTATATGATATTTAGCCTATTTTGTCAGAAACTGGTTGAAAAAACCCATTTTTCCTTGCGATTTCATTGCGAACGCCATTTATGTCGTCACATTGGTTGCGGATTGACCGATCAGTGACACATGATATCATAGGTACCTTAAAATGTGATATCGTATCCTAAAAAGCTAATCAGGGCACATTATATGATATTTTGCCTATTTTGTCCGCAATTGGTAGGAAAAAAGTGTTTTTCTTTGCGATTTCAACGGGAACGTCATTTATGTCGTCACCAAATTGATTGCGAATTGACCGGTAAGTGACACATATATCATATGTACCTCAAGATGTGATATCGTATCCGAAAAAGCTAATCAGGGCACATTACGGTATATGATATTTAGCCTATTTTGTCCGGAATTGGTTGAAAACCCCCCATTTTTCCTTGCGATTTCAATGCGAACGCCATTTATGTCGTCAAATTGGTTGCGGATTGACCGATCAGTGACACAGATATCATAGGTACCTCAAAATGTGATACCGTATCCTAAAAAGCTAATCAGGGCACATTATATGATATTTTTCCTATTTTGTCCGCAATTGGTAGGAATTTCATTTATGTCGCCAAATTGGTTGCGGATTGACTGATCAGTGACACAGATATTATACGTACCTCAAAATGTGATATCGTACATGTATACTAAAAAACCAAATCAGGGCACATTATAATTATGATATTTTGCCTATTTTGTCCGCACTTGGTAGGAAAAAGCAAATTGTGGCACATTATCGCCTATTTAACCTATATAGCCTATATATACCGTACTTAAGAACAACTGCTTTTCTCAAAACCATTCAAGTCTTTCATTTGTACTAGCACTTCCCTTTTTTAAAGGGTTTTTTATTATGAAAGAAATTATGTTTTATGACTGACGAGTCCTTTCAGCAGAAAATCATATCCATGAATGTATGCTCAGATGTTTGCCTTTGTGTAGGCCTATTAATATGCTTTTATTTGTGTACTGAGCTATGGTATATTTTTCGAAACGACTCATCCAAAACATAATATTATTCCTTTCAATAAAACATATGGGTTGCTCTGAATAACAAACATATCATTTTGGTTTTCAATGTGTTTCTATCGACTCATAATGATAATGATGTAAATCGATTTCTTACTACTCTTGTGATCAAATCACAACATACTTAAACAAATAAGTATCAGTATCATTTTATTTAACACACCATGTTCAACAAAAATGTAAGTACAAGATTGATCAAATAACAGTTATAGCATACAGAAATATAAGACATAGCTTTGCTTAACAAAAACTATAGTACAATTAGGCCTATTTATAAGTCAATACATGCGTATGTGCAGTCTCGAGAGACATTAGACAAATCAATGCACTCGCGCTGATGTTAATGTGTGAATAATGGCACGACCCCGTAGGGGAGTGCTATTGTGAGCATATCAACATTTGCGCAAGTGCATTGCATCTTATTTTCGAGATACAAAACATACGCATGTATTGACTAATTCATACATGACACTATACAAATACAAATTCACAATTTTGAGCATACTTTTGATATATGCATGAAGGGCTTCATGATCTATGTAATAACGAAATAACAACATGTTAACAAGTTTGCTAACACCCGCAGTGAAAATCGGCGAACCCTTGATGCCTGCGCAACGAATCAACACAAAGCGCGTGGTGTGCGAATTGCACGGCGCGAACGCGGGGTGCAATTAAACACTTTCAATGCCCTCCACGTATTTTAGTTTCTTGCTTTCTGATTGGTTCGACACTACTAAGAGTGTATAAATATACAGATAATATAACAATGTAGCAACAAACAAAGACAATATTAATATCATAATACGCCTTTGGGTTACTTTTAAGATATACTTTCTTTCGCCATTTGTCAGACGACAGACTTTAAATATTATCAATCATTTTATTGACCTAAAAACCTTTCTCATCTGCTCAACCACCTGTTCATAGCAGTCCAAATTTACAAGTATAATATATATTTCTTGAAGTCGGACAATTATTAATTCTGGCATATGTGTCATAGTCATTTGGGGCTATTATAAATATAATCCAATCGTATTTAAATAAAAGTTAGGAATAAATCTGAATGGGGGACGGGTAACCCCTATCAATCAAGTAGGGAGAAAGCGTGAGAATCAATCGGACAATCAGGTTTATATAAATACCATATCCAGCGTGCTTTGCATCTGATTGGAAGAAAGCTATCTTCAGTAGATTACATTAATACATTGGATTGCTTTAGCTAGTATATAAATATTACGGACATGACCATATCTGAAGGTCAAATGTTACCCTATAAAACACTTGCATAAAAGTGTTATAGTAAACTAAGGCGCGGCACGTGAAAACACCTCCAAATAAGCCTACACATGTTGAATATAATTTGCCTTTCTTTTATGGTTCTAAGATGAATCGGTAATGTTTCATGACAAGCTCTACTCCGCATAAAACATAGATAATAGATTTTTAGACGAAAGCATTATATAAATTGCGTTATTCAAGTGGTTATAACAATGCGATGAAATTATCGCTCAAACCTCATTTCCCAATCCTACATCATAAGAAAGTTTAACACCTAAGAATGTCTCCGCAAGCTTCTGATGATGACATAGACCTATATTTCCAAATACTGTAATAAAAAGTAGTTCACTGATTTGGTATACATGGGTTTGATCAAACGTAAGTCATGTGTATTGTCTAAGCATAATCAACCAACGGCGTAGCCTACGCTAGTATGTGTTAATTGACTTTTCATATGATGCACGGAATAGTTTGCGAGTTGATTTCTCCTGACACGACGTGTGTCATTATTTGTCCGCCTTTTTCAACAACTTTTGCCAAGTGAACATTCCCCCGTGTTTCACGTTGGAGTGATGTACACTGGGGCCTTGGCGCCCGCCGCTGACATCAAACTATTGCTGGTGGGCTTTACTTTGTGTCATTTCGATCAAATTTCCATCCATGAAGAAGATGAATGGAGCGGGAAAGTATCGTGGTAAGATAGGATCAGCAGTTGACCAAACAGTATAGCAAGCCCGAACTGAAAACCCTTGTTTGGTTTGTCCTGATCTACCGAAATATGATACATGTTTTCTACGCAAGAAAAGCGAAATAATCAATGCATGGCAGGGCATAACACAGCCAAAGAACCTGTTTTATCATATCCATGAATATCTGTGAACCCAGGTAGGCTGTATGCGTGAAATATTACACCATTGTTGTAGTTCGTATCAAAACATAAATTTACATGTCAATTATATTGCAACAGTTACACTATGGCGTTGTGAAAAGTTTTTGTGCGTAACGTTGCGTACTTCCCGATGTCAACTGCCCGCCCGTCAACTGTCATATCCTCCAGATAGTAATTTAATAAATATCGGCGAGTTCATACTCAAGTCAGAATACCAAAACAAAGACAGTGAAAAAGATATTTCGAAAATAAAGCTTTGTTCGTTTTATTCTATAAAGGATTTTAAGGCTTTTAAAATGCGATTTATGTGTGAAATAGAAACGAGCTAGAATAAACCCGATACTACTCCATCTGCTGGACACGCGCAGATGGGCAATAGAGCCTAATACAAATATTTGAATGTAGGTATTTGAACCATATATGTAAGGAATAATGAAGGACCGGTCAACTAGTGTTATCAACTTGCTACTTTCTATTATATAAAAGTATCCGTTTTAATGCGTCAAATTTACCTATTATATTACCCAATTCAACAAATATGAACACATATATTTGTAAAGCAAAGAAGCCGAAAACGGAAAATATGATACCCACCATTATGCAATAGAACAATGTAAAACAACAGTGGACTAACATTTGATACAAGGTAATATAATGCCATTTTGATGTGTATGCCATAAAGCACACTGTTACAATTTTTCAAGCACAAGAAATATCGAATTCCTAGGTGTTTTCAATCGCCCATGATGAAGGGGGTTTCGGCTAGTATACTAAGCTGATATGTTCTTGCAATAGAGATTTCTGCATACAGCTTCATCCTCAATTATTGATTTACGCGGCAAATTTGACTGATTGATCATGGTTCGTGATTGTCCATTATAGACTTACAATGTCCTCCACCCATCCGTCCATCCATTCATTCATTGCCATTCATTCGCACGTTCGTAACAGTTCGGAAAACATTTCAAATCTTCTATTTCGTGAAATGGTCATGAAAAGGTTATCCATGTAACGTACTGCCATCTTGTCGGGAATTGGACGTCATGTACCGATTCAATTGAATATAGAATATGCCGGATGCGATTCCCCTTTGTAGTCCGTGCGCACGGCTACATGGATACCCTCTCTATTGTGTTATGAATGTAAGCTGAAATGTTCATCTTTCCAACGACCCCACATTTGTAGCAATACCTGTTTCAGCTGAGTTTATGCTCAAAACTCTGCCCTTTGTTCATCGAAGTGTGATAGTGACAACTACAATGACTACTTAGAGGTTATCCATTAGCTGACATCTTGTCCAGGATAATAACTGTGTTCAAGAGTTTCAGAAAAAGAAGCATAGGCCTAGGCCTATGTTTCATGATATTAAATTATTGTAGGCGAATTTGGTAAAACGGTTTATGCAATGAATTGGACGTCATGCACCGATTCAATTGAAGGTAGAATAGGCCGGGTGCGGTTCCCCTTTGTAGTCCGTTGCGCATGGCTACATGGGTAACTTCTGTATAGAGATGCTCTGTTGACTTCGGGTCACAACATTTTTACATATTCAGATTGAGACATTTACCGCGTTCTGTTGAGTGTAGCTTAGCATGGAAAAAAGATATTGCTACGAATGTGGTGTCAGTGGAAAGATGAACATATCAGCTATCCATTGATAGTCAACATAACATAACATATCACGAAATATTCAAAATATAGGCAAATGAAAAAAATTCCGAACTTTTTTGAGGGGTTCTAATGATTCTTTTATGAATTATCAACTTCTACGAGTCGTGTACTTCACGAAGATATCAGAAGTCACCCGTATGCATTATGACTCCGGCGTGCTTTGTGCCTGTACCGAACAAACCGTGAATCAACAATTTACCAACGTTAAATAAATAGTAAATGACAAGTTATTCTTAATTTGACGGAATTTCTATTGTAATGCATTGTTTTCGTTAATTACCTTGAAGCTTGTAAAACAAGCCGACAGTCATGCCGGGGGCATCACGAAGCCCTGCGCTGCGTACCGCCCGAGTGCATAGCTATAACATTTGCCCTATGCATTTTCTAAAACCATCGTCGGTTTTTTCATAGTTTGTTATACAATTATCATATAATTCTTTATGTCCGACGTTTGAACTTGATTCATTCATCACATTATCTATTATTATTCAAATACTCACATATTCAATGTTCACATTTTTGAAGATTCAAAAACCACCATTTAAAGAACTGACTGGTACGTAAACGCGTGTGTAAAGTAAGTTAGAGTGAAGTTTGGTTCACCTCGTGCATAAACAATGGTCCACTTTATTCAGTCCTGATGCTTTCATTTGTACATATTAATCCAGTAATATTATTGAATAATAGAAACGGTATCTTAAAATCAATTATTTGTTATTTTCATAGTATATCTATTGATGGTACTCCGAAATTCGTTAAATGCCCTTGAGCGAGGATGCAACCCTCGGGCTGTGTAACGCGCGTATATTTTTGCAGAAATGCTTCAGGACAGAGATATAAATATACGATAAATATGTGTATGTTTGTTTGTTTTTTCACTTGTCTAGTGAAAAGACCGCTTCCACGACCTCTTCTGACCTTCAAACTCATACGTGCCTTCCCTATTGTCAATGGTTTGTCAGTTTTCTTCTTTCAAAGCCTTGTAATCCTTGACCTAAAATCCTTATAAGGGCCTTACCGGTGTCGCGCGTATCTGTCCCCGACCAGCCACAATGGATTAACGGCTTTGTGCTCGTGCGTACAACACCTGGTCGTATGTCAAGTTACGTAATAGATCATATAATATAATAATATAGCATTGTTAATGAATAAAGATGTTCATATGTTTGTGTGTTTGTTTACACGGTCGGTCCGTACAGGCATGTTCATAGAGAGTAATTTTAGGTTTTACATGAAAACAATAAACTTTGAAAAGTTCGTCTTCAAATCGAGAATTTGCAACTTGTTCTGACTGTATACAGCCTCATCTGACATATGCATACCACACTATCACTAAGATCATGCACTTCAATCTTTCGTCTTATTAGTTATGAGTTGAACACAATTTAACATCACTACTGGTAACATAATAATCCAGCAAGAGTTTTAAGTAATTTGCCCTTTATTAGCGGATTCAGTGATTTAACTTCATAGTCACCTCTGATTCTATTTGTCATGTTGAGTTGAACGCATAGCAAGCCAGCAAAGGCCCTGACGCTATACTGCAAGCTAGAAATGCGAAACTTTGCCAGGCAATCGTCGGTTTGGGGCGAGATTATCTACTTTCAAATTGCAGAGCGGATATTCATAATAAAGCTACAGCTAAGCCTGCGTTCATACAGGTGTAATAAAGAAGACACAACAAGAAAAAACGGCAAATATGACTTGCAAATTGTTACCGCACACCGTTGTTCATATTATAGGAGAGCCCGTTCAACTTGCGGCTAAGTAGATAGGGAAATGCCCGCTAAAAAGCAGTGCCTCTGCTGCATTTTAATGGACTATTTACCAGCAGACTATAAAACGAGAGATGAAGATGCAGTCCGGCAATTTATTGCGGGATTGAGCAAAATAAATAAGGGGCTAAGATGTATACGGGATCCTAGGAAGGGTTTAGTAGTAGTGCGTTCCTGGTGTAGAGCGAAGCCTGGATCTCGGGGACTAGATTTAGCCTACGGAGGTGATAAAGTTTGCATGGGCACTCACACAAGAGCAATGTTTTAAAGCTTAGATCCGGCGGGTTACAGATCAAGGTGAACGCGATGATGCTGACACGGCTTGTTTGGACAGAGTTAGATGTCATTTTCAAGGTTTTAGACCCGGTTTTAGATCCAAATTAAAAAGAATCAAAAGATCCAAATGTTTTGATCACATCTGTCATGACTGTTTGTACAATTGAATAAGAAGTGGATTCTAAATAGTGTTTTCTGTGTATCTGGCATATGAAACAGAATTCCTGAACGGCCGGGGCATTCAATCGCTGCAACCGGCATAATTGATGACATGAGTAAACTATTAATTGACGGCACGATGTCATCTGATTGAAAAAAGCCCAAATTGATTTGTTGCTTTAGCACCAATATGACGGCCTTATGTAACAAAAAGGCTATTACCGATGACCATTACTGACGACTATTAGCAATGCCTCAAACATATCCATCTATTGCCATAGTTTACGGTAGGTCAGTCAAAGTTTACCGCGATCACGTAAATGCGGACGGTCGAAGCATTTCTTGGTTTTAATTTAAACCATGTTTGACAGTAAGGTAGGTGTAGGCTAATAAGGTGTCCAGGATAGTGAATGTGTATCCCGCCTGAGGTACAGACCAAAGATACACAATCCCAACGGATGCAGCTTGTCTAGATATTTCATCCCAAGTCCCTGCACAATCAGTCAGTCAAACCCCGAGTATACTGATGCTATGCATAGCTAACGCCTTTCCCTACAGTATTGCCAATTATTACCTCTAACTTTATGTTGGATTTAAGGCAATCTTCACCCCCTCAAGCAACCCCGAAAATTAGACGAGAGGTTTGAGGCCCTGTACTGTCATAGAATTCCAGAAGGGAATCCAGGCTAGATGGTGAAATAGATAGAGAAATAATGTCGTGTTTTTTGAAGAACATAGAATCGGATTAAATTATTTTGGACTGATTCGGACGTCAAACCATTGAGGACTTCATACAATTGTAAGATGACACCACGATCCCTCAGAGAAATTCAAGAGAAAATTATGAAAATAATTCAGGGCGTGAGAGGATTAATGAAAGATGAGCATAATCATAAGCGAGGGGTAGATATAAAAGGAAAGGCGAAAACAACACGTCCATGGGTATTACATTGTCCGAGATGACGATGACACTGAGATGAGGTGGAAAAGGTTCATTTTATTTCACGACTTGGATTAGCACATGAATTAAACTTAGACTAAATTCACCGAAAGAAAACCTCAAATATTGCAAAATAATATTATAATGACAATTTTAAATTGTTCTATGTTATTCTTAGTTGACAGTTTAAATGTAGCTGCCATGACAAACTAAATTGGAGACAAAGGAGGTTGTGCTGAGGTTGATTGAAATTGAGTTAAGTGTCGCCAAAAAGAAACAGGTGAGGAATATAGAGGTTATCCGTGTAGCCCTGCGAAACGGACTACAAAAGGGAATCGCACCCGGCCTATTCTACATTCAATTGAATCGGTGCATGACCAGGACGCCCAATTCATTGCACGATCCCTGTTACCAAATTGGCCTTCATATATCATGAAACAGGTGTGACTTCCTTCTGAAAATCTTAAACACAGTTATTATTCCCGACAAGATGGCAGCTAATATGGCTAATCCTTTACATAGATAACCTCTATGGGTCAAGAAGGAATATTCGGCGACAAATGGTCTTCGATTTAACACATCGTCGAGGCGTCGAATGATTATGCAGAGTAGCAGTTGAGGAGGTGATGGAGGGATGAGAAGGAGACGTAGAGAGAAAGTGGAGGGAGGTATGAAAGAGTGGTGAAGAAGGGGGAAGGTAGGGCGTGGATGCAAGAGGAGAGTGGGACAGAGATAGGATAATGACGCCGAGGTGGAGAAAGGTCTAAACATTGCTGAAAGTGCGAACGGCTGCTTGAATGTCAGATTTCGATGGTATTTCATAGTGGCGTATGGTCGGTGGTTTTAGATAGTGACGTATGGTCGGTCGGTGGTACTACATAGTGGCGTATGGTCGGTGGTATTACATAGTGACGTGTGGTCGGTGGTACTACATAGTGGCGTATGGTCGGTGGTATTACATAGTGACGTGTGGTCGGTGGTATTACATAGTGACGTATGGTCGGTGGTATTACATAGTGACGTGTGGTCAGTGGTATTACATAGTGACGTATGGTTGGTGGTATTACATAGTGACGTATGGTCGATTGTATTATATAGTGGCGTATGGTCGGTGGTTTTAGATAGTGGCGTATGGTTGGTGGTATTACATAGTGACGTATGGTCGGTGGTATTACATAGTGGCGTATGGTCGGTGGTATTACATAGTGACGTATGGTCGGTGGTATTACATAGTGGCGTATGGTTGGTGGTATTACATAGTGACGTATGGTTGGTGGTATTACATAGTGGCGTATGGTTGGTGGTATTACATAATGGCGTATGGTTGGTGGTACTACACAGTGACGTATGGTTGGTGGTATTACATAGTGACGTATGGTCGGTGGTATTACATAGTGGCGTATGGTTGGTGGTATTACATAGTGGCGTATGGTAGGTGGTATTACATAGTGACGTATGGTCGGTGGTATTACATAGTGACGTAGGGTTGGTGGTATTACCTAGTGACGTATGGTCGGTGGTATTACATAGTGACGTAGGGTTGGTGGTATTACATAGTGACGTATGGTCGGTGGTATTGCATAGTGGCGTATGGTCGGTGGTATTACATAGTGACGTATGGTCGGTGGTATTACATAGTGACGTATGGTCGGTGGTATTACATAGTGGCGTATGGTCGGTGGTATTACATAGTGGCGCATGGTTGGTGGTATTACATAGTGGCGTATGGTCGGTGGTATTACATAGTGACGTATGGTCGATGGTATTACATAGTGGCGTATGGTTGGTGGTATTACATAGTGACGTATGGTCGGTGGTATTACATAGTGACGTATGGTCGGTGGTATTACATAGTGGCGTATGGTTGGTGGTATTACATAGTGACGTATGGTCGGTGGTATTACATAGTGACGTATGGTCGGTGGTATTACATAGTGGCGTATGGTTGGTGGTATTACATAGTGACGTATGGTCGGTGGTATTACATAGTGACGTATGGTCGGTGGTATTACAAAGTGGCGTATGGTCGGTGGTATTACATAGTGACGTATGGTTGGTGGTATTACATAGTGGCGTATGGTCGGTGGTATTATATAGTGGCGTATGGTCGGTGGTATTACATAGTGACGTATGGTTGGTGGTATTACATAGTAACGTACGGGAAACCTTGGTCGTTTTTGTGATGTATAACCTATAGTATTATTTTTTTAAATAGTTGATGGTGTTTTGAAAGAAAATATTGATTTTAAAATTAAAGGTCCCCTTTCTATATAAATTGCTCCTATACATTCTATCAGGAAATATTCACTAAAGCTGGCTGGTACCTTTTTTAAGAAAGAAAGATGCCAGTGATCAGAATTATTTTAGAAAATGTACAAGTTGTTTACGGTTTGATTATTGATGGAAAAGAGGACAAATATCTCGGTGCTCACCCAGAATATGTTGCCTGGGACAATATTAGTCTCATATGTTGTTCAGGTGTTTTAAGTCCTATAGCGGAATAATATGACATGTAAGTATGTTATGATGTATGGTTGTTGAATATGCAACCGTGAGGCCGACAGGTACCTTAAGAACTCTCCGGGTCTATATCTACCGCTGGCGATTGTTAATAAACAAAACTTCCATTCTACTGATATTAGCGATGGATCGTAACCATGAACATTTGTTGTTGAATGTTATGCCTTTACATCGAAATCGTGCAGGTGATAAAAGATTTTCATTTTAAACAATCTCTTGCTCTACCGTATACCAGTATATTAAACCCTATCGTCGTCAACCCATAACCAGCAGACCCCTATACAGTTTCGCTCATTACTACGCGTTTGCGGCAATTGTGACTTTACCGTCCATCAATATAATGACTGTAAATGTTTATTAACAGTTGCTAATTCAGAGGCCGGTTATACTTCAGGCTCAGGTAGTGGCTGTCGGCCTAAAGCCTTCTAGGTTAGCCAATGTTCGTCAGGCATTGCTCGTAGGCCTAAACGAACGATGCAAACGCTTGTGCTACCACAGACAAACCCACAAATGCTGAAGGGTTACGTTGCAGGGCCATGTCCTAATTTCACCTTATCAATAAAAATCCCTTAGATATCTTTTACGATAAGGCATCTAAACCCTGGAGCTTATCCCTTAGTTCATTTAGCCAGGGTAAAGTCCAACTTCTTTCAAGGCTCATTGATGCATTGTCGTTAAAGGTAAAAACTAAGCTAGCGGCTAAAGCCACAATTGTTGGTATTAAATAAAATCACTAAGCACGATTAATTGGGAGTGACACACGTAGATTGGTGAACGAATAAGATGATTGCCTCGTCTTTCACGGGTGATTTCAAATATTAACCAGCTGTTTTATGCTATTTTCACGCGATATTAAGCATCAAATAAATTCACACCCGCCTATAATATGACAACTTTGGCCAAGCTTGACCGGCATTTCACTCATGTGTGGTTCGCTCGGAGATTAACCTCTGAATAAATGCTGTTCAAGTTTAAGGCTTTTGTCTCAAATGTTTTCATTAACACATACAAACATAGCCATATAAACAGTGATAAAAGAGTAAAATATTTACATAAAATAGTTTTCTAGCGCACAAGAGTGTGAAGAATAGTTTTCGCAAGAACGAACCTTAATAAAGTAATATCTTTCACTTGATCGAATCAAATCCACAACTTTCAGTGCAGTAGTTTAAGTTTGTATATCAAATAATAGTGTCATATTATCAAAAAGCGACTATGTAAACTAAAATTGAGAGAGATTACCAATGTCAATTCGATTACTTTAGGCAAATGCAGAACTTTTATCTCGGTAGCCAGCCAAGCTTTTTACGAACAAATTTGCATCCTTTCCAATCGCAAGTTAGGCCTATACATGATCATGAATCTATAACGATGATAGATAAAGGTATCACGGTGACTAGATTCACCTGATCACGGTGACTAGATTCACCTTATCACGGTGATAGATTCACCTTATCACGGTGATAGATTCACCTTATCACGGTGATAGATTCACCTTATCACGGTGATAGATTCACCTTATCACGGTGATAGATTCACCTTATCACGGTGATAGATTCACCTTATCACGGTGATAGATTCACCTTATCACGGTGATAGATTCACCTTATCACGGTGATAGATTCACCTTATCACGGTGATAGATTCACCTTATCACGGTGATAGATTCACCTTATCACGGTGATAGATTCACCTTATCACGGTGATAGATTCACCTTATCGCGGTGATAGATTCACCTTATCGCGGTGATAGATTCATCTTATCGCGGTGATAGATTCAGCTATCACGGTGATAAGATTCAAGATTCATCTTATCACGGTGATGGATTCATCTTATCACGGTGATGGATTCATCTTATCACGGTGATGGATTCATCTTATCACGGTGATGGATTCATCTTATCACGGTGATGGATTCATCTTATCACGGTGACTAGATTCATCTTATCACGGTGATAGATTCATCTTATCACGGTGATAGATTCATCTTATCACGGTGATAGATTCAGCTATCAAGGTGATAGATTCATCTTATCACGGTGATAGATTCAGCTATCAAGGTGATAGATTCATCTTATCACGGTGATGGATTCATCTTATCACGGTGACTAGATTCATCTTATCACGGTGATAGATTCATCTTATCACGGTGATAGATTCATCTTATCACGGTGATAGATTCAGCTATCAAGGTGATAGATTCATCTTATCACGGTGATGGATTCATCTTATCACGGTGATGGATTCATCTTATCACGGTGATGGATTCATCTTATCACGGTGATAGATTCAGCTATCAAGGTGATATATTCAGCTATCAAGGTGATAGATTCAGCTATCATTGTGATAGATTCAGTTATCAAGGTGATAATAATATATTATGTTTTATATTTGATCTATATTTCAAGTATAGGAAACGTCTCATTTCAAGTATAAAAAAGTGACTTAACCGATGATTGAACGTGTTTTCCTAGTTAGGATATTGTTTTTCTTCCATTATTGTGAGGGTTATTCAAATTTTATATCCGCTAATTACTTTGTATAGAATTTTTTATTCGTTGGTATCGGATCTACTCATATATAGTGATGAAATTGTGATAAGACATGGCTTTCTACAATAGCTTGTTTTCAGCTCGTGTCAGGACCTCGAGAAAGCCGTAAAATTTACCAAAGAGCTACGATGAAAGCGGATTATAAAACCGTTATGCCATATCACAAAAACTGACCGACCCGAGCGACCGGCCGACAAATAACACTCGTCGGGTCGTTATACCCTGTGTAATACTTAAGCTTAAGGTTTTACAGATAATACATAATATAAATATTTCCAATGGAAAAATACCTGTCATAGTGTATTATAATTTGTTTTATCTGCACTGCATGTGATGTGAATGCCCTGTGTAGCTACCAGGCATGGGAGGTGACTGACATTGCCTAATCACTTGCCCTACATTTCGGTTATTCCTTCACTTTTCTCTATCGTAGTCAAATCTTACCGACTTGTAATATAATAAAATATTATAAGCTGGCAGCTGTAATGCCTGCCTACATTTTTTATTAAGAAATATTATAATATGTGCCGGTTGTTTTGGTGAATAAATGTCTACAAATAAAATGGTTTTTATTTTATATAAAAACAATCCTCGCAGATATTGAATGAGTAATCATGGAATGTTTGACCCTTATCCTACTTGAAATAATAAGAGAACATGTGCATACAATGATTTGAACGGGTAACCTTTAGTTGTTTTAACCACACCGAATTATGTGAGCATTCCGTAGCCAAGTGGTTACGTAATCGATTGTTAGGTACAGCTGTTACTACGGGCAATGTGATGCATGGTACATTAAGGGCCGTCAATATTGTAAACAATACAGTGTTGCAAAGACAATATAGTTAGTAGGCACGAGTACCGATTTTTGCTGATTCGGTACCATGTGTAGAGGCAAAGCCACAGTGTAGCCACCTCTTCCTAAACATAAACTTGATTTTTACTTGCTAGACTTTTCAATTGTGCAGCTTAAGGCCGCTATCAAAGGTCAAAGGTCATATAGGGGTCAAATTGCGAAAAAATGCTCAGATTGTTATGTTGTGATGCATATCAAACTGTGTCCAAGATCATGAGGAGCAAAAAGATGAATAGTTGTATACCCAGCCGATGTTTAGCTGAGCCTATAGGGGGAAATAGGTCAACGGTCAACATTTGTCTCAAATTATTTTCTTTGAACAAGGGTCATATTCTCAAAATGCTCTGATTTTAATGAAAATAGTCTCAAATTGTTCGGATTGATACAACAAACCATACAAAGAATTGTTTGCCACATTTACAAGTTGATCATCTATTTGTTTCTTGGAGTCAATTTTTTTTAAATTGTCATAAGCGTTAATGTATCAAAAGCTAGAATGTTGTAATCTTATTTAATACTATTATTATCATGGTTATTGAAATTAACGTATCTTTTGCGTCTGTATGGTTTTCTTCACTCGGGTGAAACCGTCATGAGGTGAACCACGTGATGACGCGAAACTATCGCTATTAATCCGTGAAGAATCATCCTGAAACATTGTTGGAAGTCTTCTTTTACATTAAAACTTTGTTTGAACGAACCATGTCACATGGCCGTATTGCATTGTCAATCAATCATCAACCATAAGTCAACTCAAAACTGTACTTCATTTACTACCTAACACTTTCCACGCGGCAGGCGGCTGCAGACGACATTCCAAAATTTCACAAAATGTTTCAAAAATGTCAACATTATTGAATTTCATCACCATATTTGGAATCACTATGAGAAATGAATTGAAATAAGTACAAACATGCCTAGTATTGGTTCAGTAATCCTTGAGATCGACGTTGAAAATTGGGAAAGATTTTGAAAAGTCTGTTTTGTTTATAGTAAAACTAATAGCCGCGTGGAAAGTGTTAAGTATTCAAGATTACGGCCGACAGTGACCCTTGTTACGGTAATGTACATGTACAAAAAACTAATTCTTTCACTCCCCTAAATTCAGAACAATTTTGGTGGGGCAGTAGAGAGAAATGGCAATTAAAGCATCATTTTGTAGATTGATTTTGACTGCTATGGCACCCTCAACGGCCATATTTGTATAATAATTGTTTACCCTTGTATATGTCTTGTCATTTATTTTGTTCAATAGAGATTTATTGATAACTAGAGTTGAAAGTGATTTGCTTCTCATTATTTATTTCATAAACAAAATCTTATAAATTGGACATGTTAAAGTTGAACCAAAATGGTGATTCAAGTATATTTTATTCGATGGGGTATGTTTAAAAGAATATAATGCATAAAGAATTTTTTAAATATTGTCCAGGGAAAAAAAGATAAAATCAATACAATCGCCAGTGTTTCTTTTTTAGTGTGGGATGAACAGTATACGGATGACGCGTTACTACGTAACAGGTGTTACTCCCAACTCGGTATCGGTCCGGGTCTCGGTCGATAGGTCTGCACAAACAAAAGTCATGAGTGGATGCTTACGCTACCGACCTATTGAGGTTCTGTGTGCGAGCACGGGTAACACCTATGACGTATACAGGGTAGTAACCTGCCATCATCAATATATCCTATCAAACAAATTTATATGCATGCTTAGAAACTCTATATTTTGTTTCCGGTGCAATATTAAAGGGTAATTATTTTGTATTTTGTTTTTTACAATATCCTCCATCGAATAAACTAAACTTGAATCATCATTTTGGCTGACCTTTAAAAGATTCTTTAAAGCATTACCTTTCATGTTCTTACTTTGATTTCAATCGCGTCCACTATTTTAGTGCGACCAATAAAATTAAAACTTTTTAAAACAAAGTTTTTGGCGCCAATTTTATCGTCTGCCAATGCATCTCAAACTAAGTGACACATCGTACCGATTGTTATTCCAAACATATTCAATTCAAAACTCACGTTCTGATGTTATTTTCTTCCAATGCACTTGCTACCCCTCTTCAGTATTTCAAAAGATAACACCATGCTGTATTTAGACAAACTATTCGATTCTACCGATCAAAACAATCTGTGGCCCCCAGCTCTCACAGAAATACGACTAGATAAATTTCTCCCTCGCTACAACGGTCTCGAAGGCAGCGAAAAGATAACACAGTGCTCACGTTTGTCCCACTGATTTCAAGTATAAATTGAAATAATTCTTGGCCGCTCGCTAGATTTGGAGTTGGTTTCGGATAGCGAGTCCCAATTGTGTACAGTGAAAATAAACCTGAAATATATCTTCTTTTAGATAACATACACAGACCGGTTTCTTCTTGACTTCAATTTGAGTAAATAAAACGCCATTTTGATGGCTGTTATAGTGTTAGTTATACAGAAAATCTTGAACGTTTTGCTTATTCCACAAATATTTTGCTGATTTTGAAATTGAAATATTACACAAATTAGGGGAGTTATGTTTGTATAAGAACCGTTTCGAAAATGTTTATCTGTGCGGTATGTGGGAATGATTGTAGTTATAGTTTACCAAATTATTACGCCCTCTTCAAATCATAAATATTGTATTACGAGACGAGAGAAACACCCTTTCCTCAACACTTCTCTCAGTAACCTTACGAATAAGTTCCAAGCAATAACCCATGTGTTTATTTTCATGGGCAAGTCGTTACCAAGTGTTGAGCTTTTAATATTCGTCTTTTAACACTGACATATTTTTTGTCTTCATAAGATTTGGTAACCACTAAGCCATCCAAACGTTCCTAAATCTCCCGAATTGTCCCAGTAAATCTACACTGTATTGACTTCGGCATGACACGTTGAGCACTTGATTGAAAACTAATTTTCTGATTTACACCATTTATCATGAAACAAAAGCCAGATGAATAGACACGAACAACAACGATATCAAACAATCTATCATTGTACCGACAAAGCACTCACACACGGGCCAACGCCTTACAATAATACAACGCTTTCTGTCAATTCAAATAATAGTCCTGAGCTTGTAATAAAGTCAAGCTCATTTCCCGCACTTTTTGTACAATTTTTTTTAAACATGTTAGAAATGTTTACTCAAACCGAGACGGGAGATTTACATAATAGCATTAAAAAGCGACTTATCGGTTTTAAAAGCTCTGTAAAACTTTACTACGTCTTGGAGATTATGAACATAGTGTATACCCAATTTATCGAAAAAGACGAAACATGAGTAATGTTATCCGATAGAGGGCGGTATTTATACTTGGTTGTCGGCAGACGCTGGTTTTAAAGCTTCTCAATTTCGCTTTGTGCTTTTGGTCTATACTTTTCTTTATCAAGTTTTTAGAGCTTATGGGTACGCGAAGCCGAGGTTATCCATTACATGCCCAAGTATTAAGTAATAAATTTGTCTTAGCTACTATTTTGCACATACAACGTGTGTGTATATTTAGACTTCTGGGGGTGAACGGGTTCTGAATACGAAAGAATTTGACACTATAGGTCGCGGGACATTGAGGTGTTCTGACGATGCCGGTCTGTTCGGATGGGACAACAATCTAAACACAGGCCGCGAGTCAATTGAGTAAGAAGGTAACACTATACACTTTACTAAATGAATCAGGTTACAGTTCCGCGGCTCGATATTGCATGCTCAGTGATAAAATTCAAAAAAGTTTTCCAGCAGCAGAATCCGGGCAAAACCCCGGACGGCATTTCGTCAACCCCACTTATTTTCCCCTACCAGCTATTAAAAGGGTGAATTGTACAAGCTTAAAGAATAGCTGCATTCCCGTATAGTCTCTTTCTATCATGCCGTAAGAGTAACAGTGCAAACACTTCAACGATGTTTAAGTCAAAGAAATGAAATAAGGTATGGGGCAATGCCATGAAGCTAGTGAGGAGGAGACAGGCTTGAGCAAACCTATAAAATGTGCCAGGTATAGGTAAGGGGATTGCGTCCAGTATCCGATTGTTTGTTTTCATTTTATCAATGTCCACCCAGAGGAATTACGCACAAGGCAACATATCTATACCAAGTAAATATATTCCGAAGCCTTGTGTCATTAAGGGGGCTATGTTCTGTCAGTAAGTCTGAATGAGGCACAATCCCCATGCTCAAATTCTCCCTCTCGCACAAACTGCGGGCTGTCGAGCGCTGCCGAATTCCCTCAATTCATCAAGCCGTTTCACAAGTACAAAATACGACATTCACTTTTACAAACAGCTACCCAAAGACATGTTGGCACTAAGGTGATAATTTCTTGCCTGTAGGGTAACGGTTCCGATGACATTTCTTTGCCCATCAAGATGATATACAACATTTCCGCTGTAGAGTATCTGAAAGGCAAGGAAAGTTTCTTTCTTCGTCTTCCCCAAGCTAGTTAGCGAGCAACGCTGCAAGTTTTCCCGGACTATAAGCACACCCTGCGGCTTCCTCACTCTCATTTCCCCGTGTCCCTCTTAAACATGTTTAACATGCGAGAACACACTGTAACATATCGATCTGTTTATTTTGACCAGTTGTAAATTTCAATTTGTCATTATGATAATGTACTGATGAGGTAAAATGAATTACTTTGAGCATGTCGTGGGTCGATTGTAAATAGTTCGTTAACTTTTATTAATTGTTACATTTTCTTGTTTGAAATCACTATTTTTGTAATAAGCAGGCTATTGACAATAAGTTTATAAGCATTTTGTTGTATGCAAAATAACTGTTTACATGCCATTTTGTAATAATATAAAAGAGTCAGGACGAAATCTGATATCTTCTACTCTGGCAGCTTCCATGGATGTCGTCGTTATCTTTATTTAGCATCTACGTGTGCCAGGATCTGTGGCATAAGAGTACAAGTAGGCCTACTGCTAGACATCGTTATCGCTTTCCATGCGGCAGGCGGCTGCAGACGACATTCAAAATGTTTACAAAATGTTTCAAAAATGTCAAAATTATTGAACTTCATTACCATATTTGGAATCACCATTAGAAATGCATTGGAATGAGCACAAACATGCCTGGTATTGATTCAATAATCCTTGAGGTAGACCTTGAAAGTTGGGAGAGGATTCTGAAAAATCTGTTTTGTATATTGTAAAACCAATAGCCGCATGGAAAGTGTTTTAACATTTTCAGATCCATATCCTCTGTTCTAGACATTGCAGACATTTTGGTCGCGCAATAATGTTATGACCTCACGCTCCGACCTCCTCTCCTTCGTCTTTCAAAGCTTTGTAAAATTATATTGAACAAAGCGTCACATCATCAAGCCACCTGAACATAATAATATAATACATGTTAAGGTGGGGAAAGGTGTTTGAAGAGTTGTCGACCAATGTTGATGTTAACTATACTCGCAATAATAATAATATTGGACCCTAATATTTATGTTGCTGGACTTCTCTAATACTGTATTCATAATGTGTTATTATGGTATTTCATAGCAAGACTTACACATTGTTTGCTATATCCGCACACTGGCGCGCACGTAAATCCAAAACTGGCAAAGACAACATTGAGGAATTTAAACTTGGCTTTCTCTTATTATTTTTCGTGGTTACGCTATTTAATTGAAACCATAATCTTGTATTGAATGTCAAAGAACGCTAAAGTATTACAATTTTGTCACTATTATATTATTCTAATGAATTAAAGGTTTTAATTCTTATTATTTTTGTGACCAATTAACGATTGGCGTTGTGAGCAAGTGTTCTTGTTGTGCTTTGATCTTCATTGTTCCGAAACACCAATAAAGTATAAATTTAACAAACCCTTTGCAGCTAACTTCATAGATATACACAGACAAATAGACCCAAACACTAACATGAACATGATGAAAGCAAAACAACAACTATAAGCACTTTGCGATCAAATGATTCAACAAGAAAGCCTTTAAAAACCAACGTAGTTGAACATTCTCCTACTAACATGTCAAAATAGTATCTAAGAATTTCGCAATCTTACGCACAGCACTAACTTGAAATGCTCATCCCGAAAAATTCCGTGCGCAATATAGAATATTTCGATGGCTTATTTAGTGCAGCAAAGCCCTATCTACAATGCAATGGTTGCCATTTGTGAGATTGTGTTTTAACAAAGAGCACATCTTGAAGTACCATTATTATATAACACGTGGCAGCTATTGTAGTTATCACCTTTTCACATAACTGAGATGTAAGTGAAAAAATGTTCTATCTGTTATAGCTGTGTTCCTTTCAGTTCACACATGGTAACACCTAGCACTTATTACAGATAGAGCCTTGTTGCTCTAACCTCTCGATCTTCTCTGAGTACACGACGAAGAATTGATCACATGCGGACACGTGTATGGGCACATAGCTTACACTTAGACAATGCATGGACACGGATTGATCACAGGTGGACACGTGAATGGGCACATAGCTTAAACTTAGACAATGCGTGGACACGGATATGTTAAATAAGAATGTCCTCACACACGATACATGTAGGTATTGGTTGAATGGGTTTTAGTTTACAAAAGGTTGATAAACATGATCACTCATCTTCATAAACCGTTACGATTTGTACATAAACAAATCTCATTGTGGTGTTCTCATTTTAGCGTAACCGTTTATTAGAGTATCAGCTGTTTCGGCTTATGAACATGTTATTAATCTCAGAAAATGTTAAAGAATTTGGAATCCCAACGTACATTGCACATGGACATTGGCCATATAGCATGTATAAACATGCTAACTGAGTGCTAACTGAAACCATCATCCTATGACCACACAAATACAAATCCTGTGTCCAATGAGTTTGAAACACAAATAGAAGGAAATAGTTAATGAAACAGGTACTCAAGAAATATTCGTCCTGTATATTTTTCGTTTTCTACTAAAATGTTTGAATAAACTGTAACATTAGTGACCATTGTTAAAACTTTGCAATAAAAATGTCAAAGAATGAGCTGTTGTTACATGTACTATCACTATCAGCTATTTCACCTTAAACGTGTTCAACATTGAGTGTCGTACACTTGAGTATTAGATTGTGACTCGTGAGGTCATAGGTCATATGTTTAAATATATGTAACGGTGCATGTTAACGATAGTTCAAATCAATTAGAATCATGTGATAGTAAATATATGTTCTTGACCATTTAGATGGCTTCTTTTACAACATCAAGAAAATAATTAGTGCATGAAATAATAGAACAAGGTTCCAAGCTCTAAGAACATTTTCAACGATATAAGCTTCCTTCACTGAAGTACACGAGATTTTAGGAACTTTCAGCATTGAACAGGAATCCAATGACATCTTCAGCTACAGCGTCTTAGAGCGTGTTTCTACTGGGTAACTTAACGGTAATTACCGCTAAGTTGCCCAGTAGAAACAGCCAGATCACGCTAATTAACACTAAGTTTTCCAACTGCAAAAACCTGCACAAACCAGGTTTGTTAACGCTAACTTGCCGAGTAGAAACAGCCACCCGTTAAATCTTAACGCTAAGTTCTTGTGACCAGGAATTATGTGTTTTGTTGTTAACATGCAATATTAAAAGACAAGGAATTACGAAGGCAGTCTTTTTTCAGGTGGGGCGGCATTAGTGGTATAACAAAAGGTCAAATGTCGTGGCCCATCAATTAGGACGTTTATAAACTTAGCGGTAACTTTTCGCGAGTAGAAACGGGGGTGGGGGGTGATTAAAAAGTAGCGGTTATTACCGTTAAGTTAACTTAGCGTTAACTTCCCAGTGCCCCAGTAGAAACACGCTCACACACATCAGAGCCGAATAAGAGTTTAGAAACATTATCATTCATTGAGAACATCTCCTTTTACCTGTTTAACGTCGTTGCATGTCTTGATTGGCCTACTTCATTGTACTTGGTAACACCTACTTCCTTGACACATGTCTACATATCTCTACAGCGCCGAGTAAACTAATTCTCAATGCCTTAAACACATGTATATATATATATATCTATATCATGTATATAGCATCTTTATGGCAGAGTAAACTAATTCTGATGCCTACACAATATCACGTGTGCGATAATTCTCGGTCATCATGTTCGTGTCCGTGCATTGTCCACCATTAAGCCATGCACCTATCACCGTGTCTATATCTCATTCAGGAGCAGATACAATGTCTAATATTTCATTATAAAGATCCTTATGAAAGTGAATTGTAATACAGCAATTCCCCTACTTAAAAAGACATGCACTGAATGGTATACCTGCTAAACATGCTAAATGGTCAATGGGTAGGAGCATTAGCACGTCTCTTGTCTCTCAATGTGGGTGTAAAGAAAAGAATTGACAATGAAAATATCGGAAGATCCCCTAGAGAAACGATTTTATCTGACAGCCCTATCGGACTGCTGCGTCTGCTACATGAGACATGTTAGACCAATTATAATTTTGTAACGTCGTTAAATCTTTTCAAGAATAAGCCAATATAAAGTATTCCGTACGATAGAGCTCGGAAACCGGCTGGTATACATAGATCGAAAAATTGATACACGGCTATAGTGGTTATGAAAACATAGTTTTTTAATTTACCAAGTGCAATATTGAAACCTTAATCGTTAAAATCTTTTTTCTCAGTGCACTTATTAAAATTGCAAAAACTATCGTGACAAATGATCAAGTTATACTGACTGCTTTACCGTTTGTAAAGCATGTCATTTCAGCGAACAAACGAACTTCATGCTGATGTTTTATTACACATTTCTTTTGAAATTTACTAAAACTAAGGTTCTAACGGCCCATGCTTCAAATGTCTTGTAATAATGATGCTCACATACGAGTCATCATTCTAAACATACTGTAATATCTTCATGTTCATCCTTTATTGGACCAAGTTTGCTCATCATTCTAAATATACTGTTATATCTTCATGTTCATCATTTATTGAACCAAGTTTGCTCAAACTTTTTAGACCTGCATTTCTAAATACAAATTTCTATACATGCACTTCAAATTCAATTCAATAAATGTGAATGATCTTCTCATGTAACAAAACTGTTCCATCTCTGCTCACTATATGAGCAACCCATAAGAGTTATCGAGAGTCTAATTGAGTTACCTAATTTGTCACTAGACTTGATATCCCTCAAGTGTTGTACAGTAGGTCGGCTCACACTTTGCCATTGCTTTGACAGAGGCTTAAAAACTTAGGTGATTGTCACGAAGGGAAAGAACGTAGAGATATCTTCTTTCTTTAGTGGGAGACTCAATACCGTGTGTGTTCCGCCTTTTTTTCTTTCACATTTTTCGCTCTTTGTATTTCGTTTTCTATGATGATATCACCGCAAACAAGCTATCTATAATGGCGCATCCTTCATAGCTTGGGGAGCAGCTCTTATGAGCCTTGCACAGATGAAATATGATCGATAATATGATTTCACTGCTTGGCGCCGATATAGAAGAACACTCATCGACAAAACGACTTTTAAAAGAAATGCATCCCATTTTGGATCTAGGCATTGGTTTTCCAATACGCCAAACTGCAAAAGGAGCCCCCGAGTGAAATAAAACTGATAGGATTTCTCCTACTCCAACCATCCTTCATTGTCCTTATGATGCAACCCCGATGCAACCTTACCTATCTCTATGGTATTGTTATAATCATGGCGTTTTGCTTCTGAGCTATAGTCTGGCATGATTACACCAATTGGTACTGGGGCATCGGTGACCTTCCAACTTATCATCAGACTTACAGGGCTTTATTTAGTCGTGCAAAGACGATCCAGCTAGGGCTGTGGCTTTCCGGCGATAGGATTTTTTAATGTCCGAGCTTTAGGGGTTGATTTAGTGTGCAGAGTGAGCGGACGGTTCTCGCTCGCGCCGTTCTCCGGCCTACGGGTGCTCAGCCTAAGCTTTCCCAAACAAACCGTAGGCGTGACCAGCGGATTTGGCAAAAGAACACCTCCGAATAAAATAAAAACTAGGCCGGAGAACGCTGTAATTATGGTACCATATAGGTGTATCAGCTGTCGTATACTCGACTGGCTATTCAAAAATACGGTATTAAATAGACAGCTTCTATTGGGGTTTATTATGGCTAGGGTATCCAAAGGCCCCTTCATTATAGCAAGACGTGTTGTATACAACCGACGTGGGAAACAAACTCATGAAAATGAAATGAAAACAAACTTGTAAGAATAGCATATTGACTGTTTCATTATTTCACTATTCAACATCGTCGTGTTCTGATTGGACTCACACACAGTTACACCTGCTTCATTAAACGTTGTATTATAGCGCCTACAGCGCCTATATTATAGCGCCTATAGCGCCTGTATTATTATATAATGAACAACTAGGCAATATGAACTTTGGAAGTGTAAGTTTTTGACTCGTAGCAGTAGATATTTTGTGCGTTTGCATGTTGGCATATATCCGTTCTGCAGGATATAGTTAAAGTTCCATCAAATCAATTTCGATTATTTTCTAACGTAGCCTTTATAATATGAGAAATATTACTTTAGTATTCAAGTTCCCACTTGTTTCCCCGGATCTCACTATCCTATATGTTGGTAGGTGAGCAGACATTGTGTTTCATGTGTTATCTCTCTCGGTAAACTATAATAATGAAAGCATCTTACTCCAGGCCAGTACATGTAAACGATGAAAACACCACACTGAGTGAACCAACCGGATTCGAACCGCTCTACCGTTGGTGTACATTTGCTAAACTTTCCACTGGAAAGATATTAGGACATCTTCGAACTAATATTATGAGACTACGATATAACTTCTTAGCGCCAGTGTGCCTCAATTGGTAATACCATCGCTCTAGTAAGAAATCGGTAATGATCACAGGGTTTTCTTAACTGTAATGTTTCATATGAGTTAGACCTATTGGATAAAGTTGTATTACGGTGTTCAGTATTCTTTAGACTTAATGTTTGACGCCGTTCGATTTCCTGAACACATACAGTTCCCATTAACACAAACAAATAAGGTTTTATTAAAGTGAACCGCTTTGTAATCCATAAACGGTGTCCGTCCGTAAACCTTGAATATACCAGAGATAAATTCGCAATCTTATAATGGCATGAAATATCGGTATTATTATACACCGCTTGCTTTATTTTCTCGTAAATAATCTAATGAGTCGATTTGTTCAAGAGAAAAGTAAGGCATATGTGATTCTCAATCGTAAAATATTAGTAGTCTCAACATCTAACGCTTGAATCTGGCTACATGGTCGACGATCGGTAAATGCAGTTCAATGTTACAATACTACATTGTAAGAGTGTTGACTAAACATCTAGACATCTAAATAATGATCCTCCACTAAACATTATACGATTATGTCCCGGGATTGTGTGTCATCTGCTTCTGCAACCTGTTTAACCGAAGTGCGAGTGTTTCAAAACATTACAACTTTAAAAACGTGTGTATGTATCAGATCGGAGTGGAAAGCAAAGATATATATTTTATATTTTGATATTTTTTATCAATATCGATATGATTTTAAATTTATGAATGATAAGCTAGACAAAGGGGAAATCGACGTGGGTGTTTGTTTGTTTGTTTGTTTGTTTGTTGCTAGGGTGTTTATATTTGTTGGGGCGTTTTCCTGATGTTTATATACCAGGTCGGCATGGAAAGCAAAGATATATACACCCAAGTGTGTACACTTGGGTGTCTAGTAGTCAACATCTATTACTGGCATTGTGCTATAATTACAGTGGTGTCTAGTTCATTATCTTATTTATAGTTCTTATCACTTTTGTTTTTATATTTTGTCCCTGATGAAGGTTGGTATATCCACTTGAAACGTCGGTCTTTATTGTTACCATATATCTTTGTTGTTTTATTGCACAGCAATTTGTATTGCTTGTCCCAGTGCATTTCCGTATGTTATGGGGGGGGGGGGGGTATCTGTTTTATCGCGTTATTCTCCCTCGTTATTACCTGTTTCCCCACACCCTGTTGGTATATCTTGCTTTTACTCTTTGCAAAGATATATATTTAATATTTTGAAAATTACTATCACTCATCAGTGATATGATTATGAATATATGAATGATAAACTTGACAAAGGGAAAACCGGCATGGATGTTTGTTTGTTTTCCTGATGTTTATATATCAGGCTGGTGTGGAAACCAAAGATATATATTTTATATTTTGAAATGTTCAATCACTCAGTGTTATTATTTAAAAAAAATTATGAATGATATAAGCTAGACAAAGGGGAAAATCGACATGGGCGTTTGTTCGTTTGTTTGTTGGGGTGTTTTCCTGACGTTTGTCGGAGTGGAAAGCAAAAGATATATATTTTATATTTTGAAATGTTCAATCACTCAGCGATATGATTATAAATATATGAATGGTAAACTTGACAAAGGGAAAACCGGCATGGATGTTGGTTTGTTTTCCTGATGTTTATATATCAGGCCGGTGTGGAAAGTAAAGATATATATTTTATATTTTGAAATGTTCAATCACTGAGTGATATTATTTTTAATTTATAAATGATATAAGCTAGACAAAGGGGAAAATCGACATGGGTGTTTGTTGGTTTGTTTGTGGGGGTGTTTTCCTGATGTTTGTCGGAGTGGAAAGCAAAGATATATATTTTATATTTTGAAATGTTCAATCACTCAGCGATATGATTATAAATATATAAATGGTAAACTTGACAAAGGGAAAACCGGCATGGATGTTTGTTTGTTTTCCTGATGTTTATATATCAGGCCGGTGTGGAAAGTAAAGATATATATTTTATATTTTGAAATGTTCAATCACTCAGTGATATTATTCTAAATTTATGAATGATATATGCTAAACAAAGGGGAAACTCGACATGGGTGTTTGTTGGTTTGTTTATTGGGTGTTTTCCTGATGTTTGTCGGTGTGGAAAGTAAAGATATATATTTTATATTTTGAAATGTTCAATCACTCAGTTATATTATTCTAAATTTATGAATGATATATGCTAAACAAAGGGGAAAATCGACATGGGTGTTTGTTGGTTTGTTTGTTGGGTGTTTTCCTGATGTTTGTCGGAGTGGAAAGCAAAGATATATATCTTATATTTTGAAATGTTCAATCACTCAGTGATATTATTTTAAATTTATAAATGATATAAGCTAGACAAAGGGGAACATTGACATGGGTGTTTGTTTGTTTGTTTGTTGCTACGGTTTTTATTAGTTGGGTGTTTTCCTGATGTTTGTCGGAGAGGAAAGCAAAGATATATATTTTATATTTTGAAATGTTCAATCACTCAGTGATATGATTATAAATATATGAATAAAAAGCTAGAAAAAGGGAAAAACTGGCATGAGTGTTTTAAAGTATCAATAAGACTGGAAGCAATGTCTTATATAAGTACATTGCAAGCTTCTATCACACTGAGACATGTTAGACAAGTTTGAAAATGGAATACAGGTTTGTTTCCAATAAGGTGTTCGGGTATTACATCGCAACATATAATAGAGATCCAAAATAAATGTTCCCACATAATTGGTAGAAAAAAATAAATCTATTGTCTCTTGACAAGTTACAGCACAAAGCACAAATAATTCTGTTTTCTGAGTTTAATTTTTTTCGAAATATAATTAAACAAAATGAAATGATTAATCATTGCATTAATATGTAGCAATCATCGTATCAAGATAATGTGTCTTTGCTTAACAATTGACAATGTTATGTTGCAAAATGACAGTTTCTAAATTATAAGATATTTGAGACTGGCCGATCATCTTATACCCATACTTAAAACTATATAAATACATTCATACAGCTCGTTATGTTATGTTGCCCATAACCTAATGAATATAACGGTTTAATAAGTGTTTATTTATTTTATATTTACACTCAAAATCAGTCCAAATATGTCAAGTAGATATAAATGTGTGTTTGCGTCTACTAGATTATATTTTAATTGTATCCACTTGGTAAATACACTTATTGAAAGAACATTTAACGCGCGTGAGGGTAGCTTAAGTACCCTTGATATTGCAGGTAAACATTTTAATGGGCAAAGTCTACGCTGTACATTACTCTCGACAACCAAGTGTTTGCCAGACTTACGTACAAAGTACTTTAGATATTTGCCAAGGACAGTCTTTGTGAAGTTATCAAAAATACCCGCATACTCTTTCATGTATGTGTTTTACAATAACATAATTCGGGAGGTTTTTCGAGCGTTATAGATTAGAGCATCGTTTAAAAACAATTGACGGCTGAACACGAATGACCAAGATAAACACGAGCATCTGTTCATTACGGAGGCGTATAGAACGATTGCTACATTTATAACAAAATCATTTTATTGGTCACGATGTAGCCTGGAGTATCTATACATACATTGGTCATGTTATTGTTAGTGGTCGGGGCTTATACGCAACGTTTTGGCTACGACAATATTTCATTTAGCAACATATTTTTCTCTCAAATATATAACTTATGAAAATGTTGTATGTCATGACATGCATGATACTTAATCAAACGATTCAAATAGGTCACCTTTTAAGTTATTTTGAAATAGCGCCGGTAGTTTCAATCTGGCTTGAAAACAGTTTGACCCATGACCTCACAACATCCTCTTAAATTCGAGGAGAGAGGCACATCATAACTGCCACAAATCAGAGGCCCGTTCTTAAAAGTTTCTCTATGTATAATAGGGATAGATAAAGTTGGACAACGTGATAATATGATAACGGATAGGGCGGGATATTGACCACAGCATGCATAAATGTCCGAAATGCACAGAATTGTAAAATAACATACAATAGAAATGGATCTGCTTCACCTTGTACACGGGTTAAGATTGTGATGGTGATTCATATTTTGCTGAAAAGGTTAGAGGTGAAATAGCCGTCCAGATACATAGAGGTGAAATAGCCGTCCAGATGCACCGATGGAGAAGGTCAGTCTGGCTACAGCCTGCATTCGTTTAATCACGTATTTGACTTTTAATCTTGACATCAAAATATAGAAACCTATTATAACTTGTGAAATAATCACTAAAGATAACTGTACTCTTTGACTTGACCTCGAATACTATGTTCATAGAGGTTATCTGTGTTTTGGATAATAGCTGCCATCTCGGCAGGAATAATACCTGTGTTTAAGATTTTCAGAAAGTAGGCGCACCTGTTTCATGATATAGGCCATAGTTACGGGTCAAACTCGCTACACACAGAAAACACTATGTAAAAAATTATGTAAATATAGAACTCCATAATTATTATGTAAGAGTTTACATAAAACATGTAATATATACCCAAGCTTGTGTAAATTCCTATGCAAAAGCTTAACACAACTGTTTACATAGTATTATGGAGTTCTATTTTTACACAGATTGTGTATTTTTTACATAATTTGTGTAATTTTTTTACATAGTGTTTTCTGTGTGTAGTCATAAGGGTCGCTAGTCATAAGGGTCACTAGTCATAAGGGTCGCTAGTCATAAACCCTAACCCTAACCCTAACCCTAACCCTAACCCTACCCTAACCCTAACCCTAACCCTAACCATACCAACCTAAACCTACCCTAAACCTAACCCTAAGATACTTTTATGGCTAGCGCACTCGTGGTATAGGAAAATACACGTTATAACTAGCGACCCTTATGACTAGCGGATAGACCCCATAGTTACACGGTTTATGCAATGAATTGGACGTCATTCACCAATTCAATTGAATGTAGAATAGGCCGGGTGCGATTCCCCTTTTGTAGTCCGCTGCGCATGGCTACATTGATAACCTCTATTTCACCCTCCCTTTCGATACCATAACTACCATAACATAATTTCGCAATCTAAAGAGCAGGCTCCTGCATAATCTCAATCTTCATATTCTATCACGTCACTTCAGATCTTCGGATAAACGACTTCCTTCTGTTCCTCGGACTTTCTTCATATGGCGACGACCGGGCCTTCTATGCTTGTGCACCTACACTTTGGAACTCACTTCCTTCTCTTCATATGGCGACGACCGGGCCTTCTATGCTTGTGCACCTACACTTTGGAACTCACTTCCTTCAGATCTGCGATTTTACGATTCACTTGATGGTTTCAAAAAAAAATTAAAAACTCATCTGTTTAAGATTGCTAATAATAATTGACTGATTTTGTAATTGTTTGTTTATGTTTGTTTTAATGTTTGCACCTCGGAATAGACTGTCAATATATATGGCGCATTATAAATGCATTATGATTATAATTGGTAGTTGAAAATATAAATTCAAAAGTATGTTAGGACATGATGGATCTACTCCAAAATATAAGGCTTTTAGCTCAAATTGTATGTATGTAATAATGCCTACATGAATAAGAGCCATATAATTTTACTAACCACATATCCAACGCGAATCAAGTAGCAATGTCCTTTTATATCATGGTAAATACCGCCTTAGAATAATAAACACCTAACCAAAATGATATACGAGCTCATTTAATTTTCACGGCAGGTCAAAAGATATAGGAAACGAAATCTGGCAAACATGTTTGAACAACAACTATACGTGTACTTGTCCCTCCATTGAAATCGAAGTGTTTTGCACACTTGAAGAAAAAAAGTTTTTAGCTTTTATAAATACAGGTTGACCTTATCCATTGTGGCAATACTTCCGTTATACACAATAAGTAGAAGTGTTTCTCTTTTATCGTATGCTATATCACACTATTGTCTGAATGACTCCAGCAAATACTTTCAGCGAAGCCAGGTAGTTTTTTGATCCTCGGGGGCACTTGGCTGAATAATGGTACTATTTCACAATATCAAAGCGATGGTGATAGTATTATTAACTTGAAAGTATTCAGCGATAAGCTTCACTTAACTAAAACTAAATGAGCAATATGGGGAGACTTAAAGGCTTAGTATTTTTATACTTCCCCTTCGAGGTAAACATCTCTGTATTAATGAGAAATGATACAAATTACACCATGGATAGGGCAATGTTATTGCTAATTTTCTAGATAAAAATAACTTGGGATTTTTGACAATCAAAAGCCACTTAATATGTTATTTGAATAGGATGACATCCTCGTGGTGAAAACCAATTTGCATTGTTATTTGCTATCTTATGAAGATAGCAATCAAGTTCTTAATAAACAGCGTAAACTCACATTCGGTACAAACATCAGTACAATATGATGCTATCTCATGAAGATAGCAATCCATTGTGCAAAAAGTAGCCTAACAATAAATGCATCAGTTACAATGCGGTTTGCTATCTAATGAAGATAGCTATCAAGTTATAAAAAACTTTAACCCATATTCAATAAAGCCATCATTACAATGCTACTTGCTATCTTATGAAGATAGCAATTATGAAAAAAGAAATTCATTAAACTCATAATAAAGCCATAAATACAATGTGATTTGCTATCTTCATTTTGCAATGAAATGATGAAAATCTGGAAACCTACAGTACGATTTGCTAGCTCAGGAATAAGAAAGTTATCACGTTATGAAAAAGGTATATTGTATAAAAATGTATATCGGTGAATCCATGATTGGGCTTTTGTGAGTAGTCATAAACAATGCCCAATAATTCTATCGAAACAGCCAACAAATGGTAGGTGTTCCCAGCGTATAAAAGTGCATTGTTTCTGGTCATAGCACTTTATAGCACTAACATAGTACGTTATGGGGTGAATGTCATCCATCTCGAGCAGAAAAAAATTATGAGAAAATATCAATCAATAAAAGGTGGTCCGACCGATATTACGGGATTACGGCCCGGTCTGGTTGACACGCTCTTGACGGATTCGGCCGCGATGTTATAAAGAACGCGGTCATTGGATTTTGGCCGGTTGGGATAACAACACGGACTTGGCTTGGTTAAATTAGAAAGACGGCAGCTTAACTATGAAACTTTCTTGCTTCAGCGCTGGTCATAACCCTGATTCTTAAAGGTGTTAAAATTGTCGCATTATTAAATGCTAGGGTTGATTGAACTTTTGAAAACAAAATTTGAGTCAGTTTAATTGTTTAAACTGAATACGTTGAAATGGGGAACAATTTTCTGGTAAAATTCATAGAGTTTCCAGGGACATTGTAAGGATATACCATCTCATCTGTTAACGTAAATTATTTAACAAAGTTAGGAATTACTACAGAATAGTATAGATGTTAACATCAATTTGCCATTATAATCTTAACATTAGACAAAATTGGGCTCCCGTTTCTAACACATTAATGGCTTCATGATCTTTTTATTTGGTCATGCATGTCATGTTTTGAGATAGATATATATATATCTATACAACATGGTACGGATCATGAAACTATTATGATACCGTATTATTATCCGGCACTACATCTAAAAAGTGAAACCACTCGCGTAACGTTAGCACAATATTATTGTAATCTTCCCCTTTGGTTAACATATTATAGTGGATCATTGATGTTAATCTAAGCCTAGAGAAATTGTCATAGATGTTAGCAAAATATGAGCATTCATCACGTCAGGCGATAAGCACACTTTTCCGTTATTATCCATGTAAGCATGCTCTCATGTGAATGTGCTAATGTGGTTATTAACCATTAATTGAAGCAATAACATTAAATAAGTGATATGACTTTGAATTTGTTCAAAAGTTGAAGGTTTCAACCCATTTTCTTTTGACAAAAGCGATCATATCATCGCGGGGAAAGGCGTTCAATGTTCAATTGAGCGCGTTGGACCAGCACTAAGCCCCGATGACTGGTGGAAGCGTTGACTTGGAAAATCACATCATCGATGCCATGACTGCTCGCTTTCGTTACCATAGATGTAGCATATTATTGAGCCAATTCTCTCATGATTTAGGACCTGACATGCGGAAATATTAATCGCCTTACGATATTTAAAAGATATTGGATTTTTGAAGTCCAATATTTGGCATTTTTATATTAACCAAACCACACGAAGTCCTTGGATACGTGTGTAGCTGATCAACTAAAAAGCAAGTTTGATTAACTTTTGTTTTAGTCAAGTATAATTAAGTAGGATTTAAAGTGTTTCACCCTTTTAATATATACAAAATACAATTAACAAAAGGTTTTGCCTTTTTGGGTTAACTGGTCGATTGTTTTCCATTGACAGACTAATAACGTGGAAGCAAGTGAGAGAGGGTTTTGGCGAAATGAGATGAGTTTGACTCGCGATGTTTCGGGTGCGATACAACTGAGACAAGCTCCCTTGTTTTAAATGCTTAAATCTCTTGAAAACCTACATTAGATGTTTTCATACCGACCAGTTGTATACTTACGTGCTGGTTTTATTGCAATATCTTCGTTCTGGCTCAAAATATCTTCTTGCGCATGTTTCTTCACCTTCTACTTCATGGTCGCCATTCTTTTCAAGATGCTTCTGCTGAACTTTGGAACAATTTACCATATCATGTTAAATCCGCCTAAACTCTTGAACAGTTCAAATCATTGCTAAAAACTTACCTATTTAATGTTAATGTTTAATTTCTTTTTGTTTGGTCTTTTGTTACTCATGTTACTGTGTGTTGTTTTTTGTTTGTTTTTTGTTTTGTTTTGTGATAGCGCATAGGGACTTAATTGTGTTATGCGCTCAATAAGTATGGTTTTATTATTATATTATTATTATTATATTTACAATTTGTCCATTCCGATGAAAACAATTTTAAAGCCTTTCCAACGAATATAGTAGGCCTGTTACCAGCGAACAATCCAAAGTTGCTCGTATATTAGGCCTAGGTAAAGAAGAAAAGAACGGCATTTTTAGAATCCTTGTTATCCATGTTCAAATTACGAACATTTTATATATTTCCAGGTAAGAAATTACCTTCAAACCGAAGAAACTAGATTCAATCATAGTTGTACTGTTTGGTTAGTGTATTGTACCCGAGATGTATTCACTCTCCTTTATTCATTTTTGGGAAAAAGTGTACTTTAGGTCCCAGATTCTGGAATGTACTAGTATCGTCCGATACTAGAACACCCAGTATCGACCGATACTGGTACAAAGTCAGTGTTCCAGTATTGGTCGATACTGGCACATATAAAATGTCCCAGTATCGGGCGATACTGGAACACTAAATGTATACCAGTATCGTTCGATACTGGGACAAATCTCACTGGTATCACGTGTACCAGTATCCACCGATACTGGAACATAATATTGTTCCAGAATCGGTCAATACTGGAACACAAATTGGTGTTCCAGTATCGACCGATACTGGAACAGTAAAATCGTACCAGTATCGACCGATACTGGCAACTTTTATGTTCCAGTATTGAACGATTCTGGTATACCAGTATTTGGGACCTAAAGTACACTTTTTTCCATTTTTGCCTGATAACAAAATCAATTATTATTGCGATGCGCAATTCCAGTCTTATCAGCTCTAATATCATCATCTCTCTAATCATGTTTTCTTTTTTTCACTAAATAAAAGCAATACCTATACGATATGATCTAGATTGTTATATCTGACAAACACGAATTTGCAGTTCTTATTAATTCACACTGTTAGGCTATGTGGTGCGTTCACGAGCAACCGGTGATCGACATCCATAGCATGCATGAATATAGTCAGAATAGACTAGTAGAAGATGAAATGATCGGATGATTAGACGCTATCTGTATTAGACACCTCGCGGTCCGGCTGATGTCAGATCCAATTAAGGAAGATTGCTTATATATACTTATATATATTCATGCCACCAAAGATCTTATCGTCAGGTGTGGATAAACCTTATTGGAGCCGGTAGGCTCATCCTTTTGAAAACTATAACTACAGAAATATTTGATGATGAGGATATTTCATATCTCTACATTGGTATGTCTTTTCCCGATTGTATCTCAAAAGAGCTGGGCGTTTTAGGTCATTAGTGCTAATTCTAAGTAGGATAAAAGTTGCCTCATGTCATGTAGGTCTGTCCCCCGATGTGTATCACCGTGTTAAATAAAGTTTTCCTACTGTTTAGCCTACTAAGAATAGCCTACCGAATCTTACTCATTTGCTATCATCACTCGCTGATCAGTTTGATAATCCTCTATCTGTGGGCTGTTATTTTAGTAATTGGGAATTATCAATCGCATCCTTACAGCCATTATATTAAAGCTCGATTGTAGGAAAGACTTTGCCCCACATGTTGATGATAATTCACCTATCACTAGTGACCATCGGCGCTATTCTTTCATCCATCAATTAACTAGAGAAGCTTTTTGCACAGAATGTTCTTATCGAAGACACGGAACTTTCAAAAAGTTATCAACGGGAATGTGTGTAGAGTCATTTGGGAATAATAATATATGGTATTTTTAGTTGTTACATCATCAAAATCTTTCGTAAAACAAGTTAGGGAGTGCTTGATCGGGGAATGGGGTGTAAGTGAATAGTTGGGGTTGTGATTTGTAAAGGCGCGATGAATTGAATGTATCGAGAATCGAAATGCTCTTTACATTCATTTGATTATGTTGTAGTGTTTAAATAAGGTGGCCCTAGATACTTCTATTCTGTTTAGCTTGACTTGTTGGCACATTTTTTGATAATTGACATGCCAACGAAGGTATCTAGTGTGTTCTCTGTAGGTGTTCTCACAGCAATTACCGATCAACAAACCGGATGATCACACGATTTCTCATTACTTTCTCACGGGAAATATTCTCAATAAGCTACGTCGTGCGATGTATTGTTATGGATATTCCTCTTATCCTTATGGGCACTCTAGACCCCAAATATTGTTGTGATATTCTATTGGACCCGTTGTTTCAGCACTGTCTCTTACAGCAGTAACTGATACAATGTGTGTTGGTAGATTTATCTAAGACAATTGAACGTTTGCTCACAAAACAACATTCATTTGGGATCTGTGAATTTTCTATCCCAGCACATTGGACGTTAACTCAACGTCAGAATGTTGTGTATTGGTTGTGACTTAATTGGAAATGGAAGTGTTTCACATCAACGTTAACACAGTTAAAACAGCCCCTGATGTCCAAAATGCGTTCATATGCAACCAATTGACGACCATCCTTCAACATTCCGACGTTGAACCGACGTCAAATCTGTAACGTTGGGTGCTGGGACATCATTGCTATAAATTATTGGTATTCAACATAAATAATGGGTAGTATATAACCCAACAGAGGTGATAAGCATTTTTATTTATAGAAAGTTTTAAAAATGCTCCTACTGCTACCCCAGTTGTTGCGGTATATCATAATATAATGTTTCAATAACACATATAAATCGTTTTCTTCTTCTTCTTCTTCACACGGATTCGCAGCATTCCTCACATTGGATCGCAGGAGGCAGGACAGCCTGTGAAAGCAACGTACAAGTAAGATATTTACAAAACGTGCTCACTTTGCGATGAGATAGTCTCTCTTGAGATATACCGCTATATTCTATTTCGATATACCTCATTGTGAACTTCCGGTATATGTGGAATAATACTTGTGATTCCTTGTCTTTGAGGATTTGAAGGGGGAGGAGGGTACAGTGCTTGCTGCTGTGCTCATCGTGTGAAGAGTGGAAATCAAGTTCATAATAATATTCACACAATATATCTTGACACGTGTCACGCGAAAGTCGTCTGCAGACGTCACTTCCAAAATGTTACAAAATGTTTCAAAAAACTCAAAATTAGTTAATTTCATTACCATTTTTGGAATCACCATGAGAAATTCATTAAGGAAAGTACAAACTTGCCTAGTATTGGTTTAGTAATTCTTGAATTAATACTGAAAGTTCGAAAAGGTTTCTGAAAAATCTGTTTTATATATGGTAATACTAATGACTGTGTGGAAAGTGTTAAAGGTCAGCCAAAATGGTGATTCAGTTTTGTTTTATTCGATGGAGGATATTGTAAAAAAAAAAAGCGAAACAAATTACCCTTTAATATTCCCCCTGGAAAAAATATAGAGTTTCTATAAGCATGCATAATTTGTATCGTATATTTCGATAATGGCAGGTTACTACCCTGTATACGTCATAGGTGTTTCTCGGCTCGTGACACAAACCTCAATATGTCGGTAGCGTAAGCATCCACTCATGACTTTGTTTGAGCAGACCTATCAACGGAGACCCGGACCGATACCGAGTTGACCCCTGTATATGTCATAAGTGTCACCCAGGCTCGCACACAGATCCTCAACAGGTCGGTAGCGTAAGCATCCACTCATGACTTTTGTTTGTGCAGACCTATCGACCGAGACCCGGACCGATACCGAGTTGGGAGTAAAATCGGTTACGTAGTAACGCGTCATCCTTATACAGTTTATCCCACACTAAAAAAGAAACACTGGCAATTATGATTGATTTTATGAATATCCTTTTCCCTGGACAATATTTAAAGAAATTCGTTTTGCATTATATTCTTCTAAACATACCACATTGAATTAAATATATTTGAATCACCATTTTGGTTCACCATCAAGATATAATTAATTTGAAGGTAAACAACATTAAACGCAACGTCAGATCTATTCACTTACATCTCGATCTACCAACATGACCAAATACCACAGCATCTTACCTCAATCACTCGATCTCATTTTATTTACAAACAGCAAAATTCAAATTGCGAACTTTATTTGTCATTTTAGTTCTCTCAGATATTTTTATTCTTTTAAGATATTTGCTAACATTGATCATAAACCTTTGCAAAATATTTTAAAAACTAAACCATCTTTTTGCTAGCTACAAGCATACACTTAAGAATGCAGTCGATGTAACGTGTTCAGTATAACTCCACGAAGGGTATAGACCAAACTTCGACATCCATAATTCCCGGTCATGGATACCAATGGTAGGCTAACACTTTCCACGCGGCTATTCATTTTACCAATACAATACAGAATTTTCAGAAACCTTTTCGTAATTTTCAAAGTCTATTTAAAGGATTACTGAACCAATACTAGGCATGTTTGTACTTAATTCAATGCATTTTTAATGGTGATTCCAAATATAGTAATAGAATTCAATAATTATGACATTTTTGAAACATATTGTGAAATTTTGGAATGTCGTCTGCAGCCGCCTGCCGCGTGGAAAGTGTTTTAAGATTGTGCCTGATACATAGATCATCAGTCCTGTTTGCAAAATTTTTAGAGGTAATCCATGTTTGGAAAGGCTGCCATCTTGTAGGCCAATTTGGTAACCCGGTTCATGCAATGAATTGGATGTCATGCACCGATTCTATTGCATAGAATAGGCCGGGTGCGATTCATCTTAGTATAGTTCGTTGTGCCTGGCTACATGGATAACCTCTATTAATAAAAACGGTAAGCAACAACATGCAGAGTATAAATCGTCTCCTCTTTTAGATTTAGAGTTGGATCAAAAACTTAGACGTTCATCAACATGATCAAAGCATGCTCTTTCTCTTGCAAGTTCGACTCGGGTAATACGTCACGAAATTCCTCACATAGGGTAAATGTTCCAAGACTATCTCGCCTCCTATAAGCAGAATGATGAAGTATCAATACCAATTCCGCCATACATTTGATACATGTATTCTTGTATTCATATACACTCGGTTAACATTTAACATTCAAACCAATTATGTTTCCCATCAGTAGTATTGGGGTCATCCCATCCCACTGTATATCAGTAGTATTGGGGTCATCCCATCCCACTATATATAATATGTTTTTGTGGTGTTTCTGTGACATGTGGTGTGTCAGTAACATAGAAGTAAGCCGTTATAATGGCTCTGATCACGATTTTTAAAGGAATCCAACTAACAACTTCAAGGCTGAAATATTTCCAGCAAATGATCATCTGTATACAAACACTCTGAAGATGAGACGGACTAATAAATACTATAAAAGCAAATATCTAGGTAAGATGCCTCTAAGTTTGCCCGCCATCACAATGATCTGCTTAAATCGTATGAATAACACCATTCTACATCTCGTATTTAGATCAAGTTATAAACAGCACGTACTTCAAATACAAAGTTCTTTTATTGCTTACAAGTAGTATGCTGGTGTTTTTTATAAAGTAGTTTGCCAACTACTATGATGTTTGACGTCATATCAGTATTAACTTGCTAGTCCCCAAGTAAACTGTCTGAGAAACAAGTTAGAGCTGACGCACCCTACTTCAATGACAAACAAAACTTACATTGAGACCAACTATACCACACCTTCAACCGATGATAACGAAGACGGGTAATGATAAGGTCATCAATCAATAGAGGTTATCCATGTAGCCATGCCCAACGGACTACAAAGGGAATTGCACCCGGCCAATTCTACATTCAATTGAATTGGTGCTTGACATCCAATTAATTGCATGAACCGTGTTACCAAATTGGCCTATATAATACATATCATGAAACAGGTGTGTCTTCTTTCTGAAAATCTTTAAGTCGACGTATTCCAGACAAGATGGCATCTAATCCGTTACATGGAAACGTCAAGTAAAGTAACTAGAACAATTTCGGGATTCGCACTCACAAACTCACACCCAGTGCCTGGGCGCTCCGATTCCACCTAGCAAATGGTGTCTCTTCTATGACTAGAATTGCAGCTAATCACTTACCCATTGATGTATACAATCTTGGCAATAATCTTCCAATTCAGAACATTAAGTAATATATTTCCCAGTGTATTTCAGCTTTAAAAACCCAAATTGATCACGTTTTATGGCGGTTTCATTCAACCGTTACCAAACAACTGTCTGTGTGAATACGGGCATGCTCTAAGACTATAGAGGGTATTGGGAATATTTTGTTGTCAAGCTTTCATTCCCTAATTTCTAGGCAAGCTTGAAGCATTGCATTCCAGATCTATATTATACCGTTCTGTAGGCATATTCATCTGAATGGCCTGTGCATATATTTGCGTATCAGCTATGTTAGCCAGAAGATAATTCGGCATCGTGTGCCCTTTGGACCGCGATCTCTTCCCCACAAACCTGCAAGCATTTTTGCATCCCATTTGCACAAACGTTGCCGGTTACGCAGTGGTAGAAAACCATCTATTTGGTGCCGGCTACTTAAAATATTCATGCAAAGCTACTGTAAGCAGAAGAGCCCTTTCCGGGCACTTTCTGTATAGGTCAAAAATAACTACAATTTCTTTTGACATTCTTTATTCTTCCCCAATAAAGAAAGAAACCTACAGTTCATTGTGGTTCATCCGAACGTTTGAAATACCGTCGAGTAGTTATAAAGTTGTGTTTGGGGGCATTTTGCACCCCCGCAAGGTACAAACAAACTGCAAAAGAAAAAGAGGCGCGTGGGGAAAAAAGTGCGCGTCTATAGATGCTGTCAAAATATCCTCCAGAAGCGATAATGCTGTTTCAGTCGAGTTATTATGAAGCCTACAAAGATTTCTAATAATAAAAACACCAACACCCTTTCAGCGGCAGTGGAATTAACAAGCAGGCGCACCATCCCTATCAATAACTACCAACTTGGCGCGCCTTCTTATTAAACCATTTTTTTTCCTATTTTTTTTCTTCTTCTTTTTGATCATGCGAGTTGAGTGTCTTACTATTATCCCTCGTTTGACCACTGGCAATATTTTCTCTAATTTAATTCTACCATTGCCAGGTCAACAACAGCTTTTAATGCAACTTTGGTTTTGTAAGAGACTTCCAATTTTAATTTGCTGACTGTTTAAAAGGTTTCACGTATTCATTTAGATCTTAACATTGAGGTATATAATGCAATTGATAAAGAAGTTAATATTAAATACTGCTGCCTCATATTTGGTACACTAGGTGGTTCTTTCTTCGGTAAACAAAAAAATCAACAAGAATATTCATTACATACAGAATCATGAACTCAAGTTAAACCGATGAATTACACCATGAGAAGGGTTAATCCAGTGCGGGTTTATGCATAAATTATCTTCAAATATTGGAAACTCTATGGGAACGTAGATTTATTAGATGTTAGTAGATCAACATGTCAAGAATTTGCGCGTTTTATCTATCTATGTTGCAATACCAATTAAGGATTTTAAAAAGACATATTTGATAACTTGAAAACATTATTGTGTTTTATACCGCTAGCAAAAGGTTTTCAAGATATAGCCTTTATCATGAAGGGTATTAAAACTATTTCGTTCCAGCAAGCCCTGCAGTTTGAATTCAGGTACGAGTTTATTGCTTCATATAGCTTCTAATATAAGCATTGCCACATTCAATGGTAACATTTTCATGTTTTCAATAGCGAATTAATTATAACTATGGAACAATAGCATAGCTCCCCATAGAAAACCAAAATGTGAGAAAATAAATCCTAGGGGACTTAACTAAGACAGATGGTGTGAATTCAAAAAAGAAATCCCCTCCCATATGTCAGCAAAAAGTCTTTCCGCCCGCCACACGCTGAAGTGATGGTGTAGAGAGGCCCTAGCGCTACCGGCTGAGTTCTTTCTATACACGGAAAGTGTGAGAGAATTTCGTGTCAAGATCGTCCATGGCTATTCTTTAAAGAGACTGTTTCAAATGGGAGTAAATTAGTAGTGACTTCTACGTAAAAGCAGTTGTCATTTAAGTGCGCTCTTATTAACATTAGACGGATAGATTCAATAACCTTGAATTTAAGGGGTTGTTCAACTTTCTTTACACGACTGTCAAGAGGTGGTGTAAAATGTAAAGAAAACTTTGTGTTAATTTTCATCTCGTCGTAGGCGATGTTTTTTGAAAGCATAAAGTGGTGTTAAAGCATGGGCGATATTATAAGCATGGGCGATATTATAAACGGGTAATGTTTTAAATAAAACCCTTGCAGTGTCATAAGTGCACGGTTAAGTCAGCTCTATTGTTAGTCTACAGCAGTTTCCTCCCGCTTGTCAGATTTAAAGACAATAAAGCCAAAAGCAAGATTGCCTCCAAACGTATATCAACACCGACAAGAATAGCACTACTTGTTTATGGAAATATGACACCAACTAAAGCATAATTCTATGTTTAGTTTCCCTCTATCTCATATATTTTCAGCTTTTCCTAATTAATACCTAGTTTTCTTTACGTCTATTATTTGATTGTTTTCTTATTCGTTTTCGTTCTGTTAGGCTGTTACCATAGACACGTGTTTCTAGTTAATTGGCACGGAACCACAATGACTGAATCTCTTGAGAGAAAGAAAATGCAATTCTAAAGAGAATTCGCTCAGAGCTAACAAATGGATAAACATGGTGGGGATCCGGAAGTTATGTCATTTTGACAGACGATACACAGCTATGAATAATTTGAAAATATTTAAGTTTTTTTTGGTGAAGAATTAGCGTCGTCTGCTGCCGACATTATACAATGAACACCTTTAATTAGAGAAGGCCATACGCGGGAAAGCATTATTGAACGAATAAGTTGGTATTCGTTTAGCAATATTGTAGCAAACGGGCAGGTCACCTGGAGGCTCATTCTCACCGCAACGGTCTTTTAAACGAATAATATTTCCAAGACAAAAGGCAAATTTCAACACGAAACATCCCAGAAAACGTTCTTCAATAACACTCATCAACTGCAATAGTCTAGTAGTAGTACTATAGGCGAATGCACTGTGATGGAATTTTTCGTTTGCATAACTTTTTCAAGTTACTTTCTTCAAAACATTTTAATTTACTTAATTTTTAAGACGATCAAGAATATCAGTGAGCTGTTCATGTCCTCATTACGTTGAGAATGTATCATTTCAGATTGTAACTTCTAACTTAAAGTACCTTTATTTCAGGAATCCTATTCTATGAAAGCAAAAAAATACCACATAAGAAGTAAGTAAACAATAGTATTAAAGATGTGATATCCCACATAAACTTTAAGCTCAGTTTAGATCAATCATTTGAGTATTGCTATTTTCAGTAGATAGCAGGTCCTTTGATGATGCTTTCTGCCAATAAAACGTCAATAAATCGTCTGCTATCGTGCATACGGGTTTCTTCCATTTGGAAGGCAATTCGTCACTCCTATCATACCTATATGATAAGGCGCTATCTATTGTATCTACATGATCAATGGAAATCAGTCATCTTTCGCTATTAATTTTTTTTTTAAACATTGCTCAAGAAGTAAGTAAACAAAAATATTGAAGAGTTTTAACTCTTAAATATTTTTAAAATATCCCATAAGCTTTAATAATACTCAGTTTAGATAAATCATTCGACGCACCAATGAACTGACGTTTAAAAGGCAATGAGGTGTCATTGGGTAAATACGACATTGTTTGGTTTATTATGAGCGTTCTCTTAGCACAATCTGGACATAGAGGATATAGTTAAAATCATATCAGTGACAATTATTTACGCTGGACTAATCATTTCACAATAGTTATTTATAGCTGTAAGACTTGAAACACCTGAGGATCATGGTGCGAGATATAAAGAATGCAAGGGCACACAATTTATGGTAATGATCTTGTTAAAAATTGTGGCGGATTAATGGATCATACCATACGTTAGGGTTTTTTCAGATGATATGTTTGTCAACATGTGTACAATAAAAGTATAAACCCAGTCATACATTATATTGTCAAATTGCTAAGCTTGTTCTATCTTCAGTAAACGGTATAGCACATATTCTAAGGTGTGGTATCCTTTGCCGTTAGGTGACCGGTTTTTATGTGCTAAATTCAGTACATATTATATAGATGTTTGTTGTGTTTTGTGTCTTAAAGCACTTGAGGAACAGGTGCGATGTATTATAAAGAATGTAAGGGCACACGATTTCACAATGATAATGATCTTTTTAAAATGGTGGTTAATGAATGGATCAACTATAATTTCAGTATAGATATAGTATGCAATTTTCTGATGTTATTGTCTTTTGTGTATCTTCAGTAGATAGCAGGTCAAATGCTGATGATTAATTGTTCTCATCAACTATTAGAAAGACACGTTTTAATATGCGTGCATTCCTTGGTACATAGCAGGCCAAATTCTGATATTTGTTGTCTTCAGATTTTAAAAATATGTTCGAGTTTTGCTATCTTCAGTAGATAGCAGAAAATATTCTGATATTGTCGGTGTTTCGACAACCATGTTTTAATATGTGACATCTTTGGTATGTCATTTCCTGATGTGTGCTGTCCCGCAGTATTAAAGACCTATTGTGATATGTGCTATCTTTAGTAAAAGCCTATCATATTCTGATGGGTGCTATCTTTTTGCCGTCCGACATATTTTGAGTTGCTATCTTCAGAGGATAGCAGGTCTTATACTTATATTGCTGATCACTGCTCTCTGGCGTAAAGAACGTCATAATCTTAGCTGGTCTACTACTCTTATACTGTATGCCATTATCTTCCGTAAGACAATTCGTCATTCTTATAATGAAAGGGCGCTATCTAAATCGGTCATCTTCCTCTAAGAAAACAAAACTTGTCGCGTAGAAGTAAGTAAACAATAACATTGAAGAGTTAATATCCCATATGAACTTTAATAAAACCCAGTTTAGATAAATCATTTGACGCACAAATGAACTGACGTTTGAAATGCAATGAATGGTATCATTGGGTAAGTAAGACATGGTTTGGTTTTATTATGAGCGGTCTCTTAAAACAATCTGGACATAGAGTGATGGTTAAAACCATATCAGTATCAATTATTAACGCTGGACCGATTTATATCAAGAACTTATTTTTTCGGAGAATAAACTCCATGCTCGGAAACTTGCACACAACGCACGAGCGCAACGCATGGGTGGTTTATTGGAAAATTGGAAAAACGAGTTCTGACCTTGCTCTATTCAAAGCTTTGTATTTCAAAAAGTTGACAATTAAGGTCAGATATATTTACTTTTATACTACGAAATATTAAACAGCTATGTGTCCTACATATTAAGTTATAAGCTATACAGTTTTGGACCCAGTTTTTTGGGACACGCTGTAGAGTTGTTGAAAACTTCCAACAACCTCAGTTTGAACAATCAAATGATTCTTTTATTGTTTAAAAGTGGAAAACAATATTTTGATCTGTGCTATCTTTAGTAGTTAGCATGCAATTATCTAATCTGTGCTTCCTTCAAACAACCATATTGTGAGTTTTGCTATCTTACTAATAGATCTGTAGATATTGCCAATACAAAGCCAGATTTGGGGTCTACTAACGTGTCAGCCGATAGCATGCCTGTTCATCATGCCTATGATAGAGCACTGTCTTTATCGGCCATCTTGTTCTATGAAAACATAAGAAGTAAGTAAACAATAATGTGGAAGAGTTAATATTCCATATAATCTTTAATAAAACTCAGGTTAGATAAATCATTTGACGCAATGAACTGATGTTTAAATGCAATGAGTGGTGTCGTTGGGTAAATACGACATAGTTTTGGTGTTATTATGAGCGTTCTCTTAACAAAATGGGCTGGACTTATAGTGTGATATACGGTAGTTAAACTCATATCAGTAATAAGTATTATAGACCAATGTGTTTGATGATTGTAGTTTATAGCTTCAAGTCTTCAAACACTTGAGTTATAGATGACTTTTAAAATGATGAGAAATATGGAGAATTTTCTTGGAATGGAATTGATCTTAATAAATTAAATAGCATTGGTTTCTCTGTTATAGGTATGAGCAAAACGTAAAATAATATTTGACCAATTCTAACTTTTAAGACTTTGAACCATATTGTTACTGGCGTATGCCCATGTACAAAAATGTTTGCTAAAGACTTATCTTAGGACGGTTATTGCAGATATTCAAACGATCAAGGTTTATTTGTCAAATTATGTTGCCAAACACGGCCATCGTAATGACGTATGTGTCACTAGATTCGATCTAATCATTCCATATTATGTTTCACGTTAAAACGATCATCATCATGATTTTTAAAGTCAGCATTCTAAAACAAGTACTGTCTTTCACTGTCCATCACGGTCTGCGTGAACTGCTTGATAGCTAACCCGCTCTGTTTGGATTGCTGATTTGTCCGGTCAGTTATGATTTGTCCAGGATATTTGACCAAATAGTTTATGCTTTCATTTGGCACTCAATGACTCTGGTAATCCGAGCGATATGTTGACTTTACTATTCCATACTCGCCATTACTCATCAGCGGTCTTTACTTGACAAAACAAAAACAATAGAACAATAAATACTGTCATAATATTGGGTGTATTTTTACCTAACGAGATTTGTCTGATGTCAGATGAATCGGTTGATGATGTGGTATATAGATCACGGGGAAAACACACTGTAACATCTATACACATCTCATCTGCGGTGACAGATAGTGGTCAAATGTCAACGTAAGCTAAATTGAAGGAATGTTTTTTGTTCATTGTTTGATTAATTGCGAACATAAATGAATTATACGAATTTTAACACAAGTTCGTCCTCAAATATAATGGTGTGTAAACAATTGATTGAAATATAAATCTGCTATCTACTGATGATATCATATGGTCTAGGGCCTAGGCATTGTGTTACACATTGTTTGACAAAGCTCTCTTCAAGTAAAATGAACTTCTGACGCATTTTATTTTTTTAAATTCAATTCAATTATTCTTTATTTACCAATATGATGACATAAATACAATATATATTATCAATGTGCCAAAATAGCATATGACATAAGCGGTCTTTGTCTTTTGATTGTAATATAAATAATCTTGATTAGAAATCTGCTATCTACTGAAGATAGCATATGGTCATAGGCATTGTGTAACACATTGTTTGACAATTATGCTCTCTTCAAGTAAAATGAATTTCTGACGTATCTCTCATCCATCTCGGGACAATGCCCATTCTCATCCTCATTTTGATAATACAGGTCAGTTATTCAGTTCGAATTATACCTGCTATCTACTAAAGTTGTTTTTTTCTTTAAAATTTATTTTCAATCATTCAAACCTTTTGCATAGCATGATCACAATACAATACATTATTCACACAGTATAACAAATAGATTTTTTAAAGATTACATTCAAAACATCTATAAATTTGATAATCTCTTATTTTGTAAACACTTTTCATAAACTGAATCATTTGATAGTTTTAAACTCTTTTTAAATAAATATATCAAAATCTAATGTTTGAGAGCCTAAAAATTGTATTTGGTACTTGTGTATTTCTTACTTTGAAGTAAAAGTTAATAATTTATCAAAGCTCAATGTGTTTTTCTAGGTTTTCTAGGTTTTTCGTTACCAAGCAATCACATATCTCATCAAGAAAACATAATTTGACACTATATATTTGTACAAATCTATATTAATCAACATCATATACTTATTAAACTTTTTTTTAAATTTTTAACACAAGTATTCTCAAATTAGCCATATCAATTAGAATTTTGCTTTTCTGTATAAATAGATACTAAAGATAGCGTTTATCAAGTGATGCCACTGTTTCGCTTGAAAACAGCACGCATCATGACCGTCTATTATAATAACTAGCGGGCACCAGCGCTTCGCGCTGGACCCGCTAGAAGATTTCACGGGGAATAAGTAAACAAAGCGTAAGAAGATTTGATACAATAATACCAAGAACATGTCCTACGTGCATACATAATCCAGACGGGGCCCTAAATAATCAGAATATCGCAGGTGCTTTTGATAATCCAGGTATACATGTGCCTTAATCTAGCCTAGGCCTACGTTTGTGTTTCCAGATACATACGTAGGCCTCCCATGAGACCTGAAATGCGGGTATACGGTAGGCTACCCTTTGTCCCATTATATCAAGGGACCCCATAGGCCTAAGCCCTACCCCCGTAATCCAGTTACCCCCAGGTGCCCTTAATAATGCACCGGATACCACATAATCAAGGTAGGCCCACTGCAGTGTGCCGTTATCTCGAGATACCCAGGTGCTCTTACTTTATCATAGTCAAGTAAATTAAACGCGGGTGCCAAAGATAGCGGACAGTAAAAGTCATATCACAATAGGCAGAGGTGAGCAATATCAAAGCGTTATAAATGTTTATATATATATCAAGAGTATGTCCTTAAATAATTCAGGTACTCTTGATATAATGTAAAGTGCCCTTGATATAATGTAAGTGACATGGTGCCCTTAATACACCATGAGCCTAGGCCCAATGTGCTCTTAATTAATACAGATACCCATGTTCCTAATCCAAGTAGGCCTACTCCATCAACGTGTTCTTAATACCCCCAGTTATTACCTCCTTTCAGCGCATGTCTCTACCTATTTTGTACCCCAAATAATAAAAAGTTGAATTTTAATGTCAAAATTGAAAGTTACTTAAAAAAATTAGCTTTTATATTTCTCCCCCGATTCTTTTATTGCCCCGCCATCCCGTTTTCCTCCTTTAACATTTTGGTGCTGGTGTCGCCACTGCCCATGCACATACAGTATCCAGGTAATTCAGTAGGCCTACGTTCTGAGCGTTATAGTTTTATAGTCGGTCGTTTAGTTTTATGGTCGACGGAGTCTATCATCAAGATTACTTGCACCATTCCACGCTTGTACTTGAGCACAATGTGTGCCATCCGGGTTTTGTTTGGCCTATTTACATTAAATACATTATTCCGTATTATAGTATGTAGTCCCTTTGTCATGTTTGCTGTGTTCTATAAAGCCTCCCGAGATACTACCTGAGTGTACACCCTTAAAATCCAGTTATCACAGGTGGCCCACCTGCGCATAAGTATATCCAGGTAATTTGAGACTCGTTTTATTATAGTGAACCCCGTAATCCAGATACCACGGATGCCCTTAATAATCCAGACACTCTTTAATAATCATGATAATGTACCACACGTTCCGTTTTCCAGATGCCCTATGTGCCTTTATATCCAGATTATCAAGTAAGGGAAGTGCGGAGAGGAGGAGGTGGCTTAGGGTACACTATTAGAAAAAAGGGTGCTTCAGAAGGGTTCTTGGCTGTCCCGTATATATGGTTTAAAGGTTCTTTGATTTTAAAGGCCCCAAAAAGTTCTGTAGAGAACCTTTAGAGGTTCTAAAGACCAATGTTTGCCCATATTTTGCCCATTTTGAACCTTAAAATGGTTCTTTTTGGAACCTTTTAAGGTGTTATAAAGGGTTCCATACGGGACAGCCAAGAACCCCTGAAGCCTGAAGCATCCTTTTTCTAAGAGTGTACGGACTCATGCTTTCACCCTGCCACGTTACAATGTGCAGTTTGCGCCACAAACGCGTATACACTTTGTATGCGTCATTACGTGTGCGCCGAATCGCGCGCGCCATGATAAACGCGGCAGCACAGCTTCAACATCGTAACGGTTGTTATGGTACCGCCACAGTTTCTTTATCGTTAGCAAACTACGCGTTCATCTATGTTACTAATGCGAAAGTGTCACTTTAAGATATGTGTAAGAGTTTTTATTTACATTTAGAAAATGTCGTAAAATAATGTTATTTGTCGGACGTTTAGTCACGTATAAATGCTTGTACTCATGCGATCTTTAAGAATAACAAACGACCGCATATACAGAAATGTAGCTATATCCCTGATGAAAATATTTTGGGTGCAGACCATATGTCATCACTCACTCCGAAAACCACAATTTTTGCCCGAACAGTAGCTACTCGAGTAAAAGAAATTCAACATTTCGGATTATCATCTGTGATCCTTTCTGCGCATGTCTGAAAACGGGAAAATACTGGCATTGAACTATCTAATTAGCTCGTGTATTAGAGGCGCAATTACCACGCTTTTTCAGTTGAAGAGGGACGCGAGTGTAAAATTATTATTGAACTATCTAATCAGGCGAGGGACCGAAAATTAGTATATAGAAGATGACACACATCTAAATGTAATTTCCTTATGTGTACAGTAGAAGAAAGAGAACATCATCATATGGCCTGCCTGCTATGTTATCCACTGAAGATAGCCACAATCAAAATGTTTCTTACGTTTTGTTTGGAAATAGCATTAACAGAATATGGACGATTATACAGCAATTGAGTATGGGTGTCGTGCCATCAACAGAAAATAAACCTGATTTGCTATACGTGTGGGGTAGACATACTGACATACAATCTTTTACAAACTACTGGAATGTCCTTTGACTCTTCTTCATATATAATATTCCATGACTGCCTAATCCTAGTAATATACAGGTAGCTACATGTATTCCCTGTATCTCGTACCATATCCATTAACCTCAAGTGTTTCAAGACTTGTAGCTCTAAACAGTCTTGATATAAATTGTTCCAGCGTTAATAATTGTTACTGATATGGTTTTAACCATCACTCTATGTCCAGATTGTTTTAAGAGACCGCTCATAATAAAACCAAACCATCTTATTTACCCACTGACACCATTCATTGCATTCTAAACGTCAGTTCATTGGTGCGTCAAATGATTTATCTAAACTGGGTTTTATTAAAGCTTGTATGGGATATTACATCTTCAATATTATTGTTTACTTACTTCTTATGTGATAGCTTTTTGTTTTCATAGAAAAAGATGACCGATAAAAACAGTGCCCTATCATAGGCATGATGAACAGGCATGCTATCGGCAGAAGGCACACACGTTAGTAGACCACAAATATGGCTTTGATTGAGGGGGAGAGAAATGTCTTTTCTAACGACATGAAAACAGGCCATGACCTGCTATCTACGTAAGATAGCAAAACTCACAATATGGTTCTCTGAAAGAAGCACAAATTAGATAATTGCATGCTATCTACTAATGATAGCACAGATCAAAATATTGTTTTCTACTTTTAAACAATAACTAAAGTATCATTTGATTGTTCAAACTGAGGTTGTTGGAATTTTTCAACAACTCTACATTGTGTCTCAAAAAACTGGGTCCAAAACTGTATAGCTTATAACTTAATATGTAGGACACATAGCTGTTTAATATTTCGCAATATAAAAGTAAATATACCTGACCTTAATTGATGAAATTGTGAAATCAATATAATGTCAACTTTTTAAAATTCAAAGCTTTGAAATAGAGCATGGTCAGAACTCGGGTTTTTTCTTCAATTTAACAATAAACCACCCATGCGTTGCGCTCGTGCGTTGTGTGCAAGTTTCCGAGCATGGAGTTTATTCTCCAAAATAACTGTACGTTTGGTCAAAAAAAGTACATTTAAAACTTCTGTTTTACATTTGGGTTCTCTTTTTTCACTCATTTGAATATTCAACAATAATTACATCATAGCAAAGAACGCTGTTTTAAACTTTATATAAATAATAAACTCATTTTATTGCAATAGCTATTTTCAATTCTGCTCGTAATCGGAGAAATTGTCACAGCTTCTAAAATATATTTTTCTCTCTCCAAATAGAAATTTGACAATATAATAAAGATATTCATAAATAAACAATACATTAAAAACACTTTCTTATGTTTCTTCGGAAGTAATAAAATGAATATATAATTGCTATTTTCGTTAAAATGTGTTGGGTCATTTCAACATTGAAGAAAATATAGAAGGAAGGAACAAGCAAGAATAGTGGACGCCAAAAGAAGCATTAATCATATAGACGATCACAACAACATAATGAAGAACCGAGATTAGGGATAGGATGAACATAGCTCCAGTGACATACGTGAAGCATTTTATTTATTTCCAACAAATGTATATGAAATTGATACCAAAAGTCAAAATACCAAATGTTATGATATGACGTTTTGAACGAACCAGTGATTGTACTTTCCCGGCGTATTAGGAGAAGATTGCAGAACGATTCATCTATCATAATTAGATTTTAATCCATTAAAACTGTCATATTTATAGATGGTAATAACGTAAAGCTATTCACATGCTTTTACTTATTGGATAGGCTGAAAAGTTAATTTCCCTCTACTAAACCGATGCGACGATCGCCTCACAGAACGCCGATTTACCCTTACACGACGGATCTTATTTAACTTAGGTGACGGGGCATTGTTATGAAGTTAAACTACACTTTGTTTGGATGAGCCGGCCGTATATCGTCACTGATAATAAAAACCGGGGGTTTGTGTCCAGGCATTGTATGGTGAGGAGGTTTACCCGAGGTTTACCCCAGGTTACCACAATAAGAGAATGAATTGGACGTACCACGAGGCGAACAAATAAAAGACGTGTGTACATGGCCTCAGCTATATTACCCTGAAGAACAATTCTCTGATATGTAAATGTTCAGCGTAGGAAATGAAATGACATGAAACGTAAATCATCCCTCCCTGCCTTGGACAGAGTTTTATAGGCACCATTTAGCGGTGCGCTATATTATAGTGGTATGAGTCCCTGCCTTGGACAGAGTTTTATAGGCACCATTTAGCGGTGCGTTAGATTATAGTGGTATGAGTTTGAACAGGTTTCTGAAGGTAATGCTATCTACTAAAGATAGCAAATAATTGTAATCCTATTATACAGATGTAACTATAATGTAACTGTATATAGTGTTTTTAGGGTAAATCAGCAGCTTTTAAGAATTTGAAATATATATCCTGAGTAAAAGTATCTGCTGAAAAGTATATATTGCTTCAAGTTTAGACATGATTTATACTGATATTCCTCTTGTTTAAACCAATCTAATTAAAGATTTTACACGGCTTAATTTTAACACGATTTATACTATATATCTTGCTCCCCTCTTTGATGAAGATCAGGGGCCTATTTCACGAAGGTCATACTAAGATTAATCTTAAGTTTGTAAGTTAAGAAGAGTTTCTATTAGATTCTTATTAAATTGAGAACAAAAAAACTCTTGTTATGACAAGAATAATATTACCTTAGAAATTCTTAATTAATGAAGTTAAGGGGCGTGGACCCTCAGCATAGCCTCCGTAAAACTGCTGTTACTCCTTTATTATTCATTTAATCTATATAAGAGTATACATTTCCTTGCAGAAAAGGGTTCAATTAATCCAACCATGATCATGAAATTGACCATTTTGGAGAAAATTATAAAAAACACGTTTTTTGACCCATTTTAGGTTCTGCAAAGATCTCAAAATATATTTTGTCAAATTTTGTCATACTAGTTTCATTATATTCCTAATAAAATTCCCTAGGAATGGTTTGGTGTTTTTTTAATATCTTATTTATTTTTTGAATTATAGATCAAAAATTGCCAACAAATCACGATTTTTGGCACTTTTGTGCAAGAAAATGTATACTTTTATATAGATTAAATGAATAAATGAATAGGAGTTACAGCAGTTTTACGGAGGCTATACTGAGGGTCCACACCCCCTTTTAAGAAGAGTTCAGAAGTTTTATGAATTAGGGCCCAAGTATAAGCACAATCAAATTATATTAATCAGAGATAGTATAGTGTACAAATATTTAATGCTCTCGCGTGTGATAGTATACAAATATGGACTGCTCATGAGGGAAATGGAGTGAAATATTGCCCCGAGGTGATCTGGAGACCGTAAGCCTACTATTTTCCCGAAGCCGGAGGCTGAGGGAAAATAGTAGGCTTACGGTCTCCAGATCACCAAGGGACAATATTTCACCCCATTTCACGAATAAAGAGCAGTCCATATTTGTTTTATATAACCCATGAAAATATTCACACTTGAACACATCTTTCTTAGTGAATATGCTAGTCGATTCTCGACAAAATCAAAAATCAAATAAGCTTACTTTTTAAAGTTTACTCCGAGCAAGTCGCCGAGGAATAATTACTCTAATGCTGAACTCATCTCATCGATAGAGGTCTAGACCTCGTTGCAGAATGCCCTCAACCTCAGGTGAATTGACAACAAATATTTATGATTCATGACTAAGATTCAATGAAATGTTAATTCAGCCGATAAAAGATCTGTGCCAAATAATAATAATGCAATGCAGACGACTTGTTTACTTGTTTTGAAGCAATTCCTCTTTTGCTGTGCACTGAGCGGAGTCCGTACACGCAGATGGTGGTGGAATCGATGTATTGTTTATACCAAGTAGGGCCTTCTAGCGGGCCTTCTAGATTTGTAGAAATTAGAGGAAACTTTATGTAGAATGACGATCACATTCAGGTTTTATACAGGGTCTCTCAAGACGCTCCATGTCGGGATCGTACGAGCCTACGAGGGAGGGCATTTTTGGTCTATTCAAAAAATATTATATCATGATAGGCCTGATTTCAACCATGTGATAGTTTTTACTATCATTATGGCTGGAAAAGAATCATGTGATATCATGATATAAAACAAATATTGAATGCCTTTTGTTTGTGCAATAGTAAAACTATATCACTCGGTCCAATTTGGATTATTCCATTACACTCGGCTTCGCCTCGTGCAATGGAAAAATCCAAATTTGACCTTGTGATATAGTTTTTACTATCACACGCTCAGGCATTCAATATTTGTATACTATTGACCGCCCGGTCAATAGTACTTTTTGAAAGACACAAAATGACCGGGAATGACGTCAAGCATGAAATAGGCCAAAATATTTTGTGTTGTGTAATGTATTATCCACCAATCAGATGTCTAGAATATTTTCATGGGTTATATAATACAAACTATATCACAAGGTCAAATTTTGATTTTTCCATTGCACGAGGCGAAGCCGAGTGTAATGGAATAATCCAAATTGGACCGAGTGATATAGTTTTACCATTACAGAAACATAAGGCATTGAATATTTGTTTTATATCATGATATCACATCATTAATTTCCAGCCATAATAGTAAAAACTATCACATGGTTGATTTCAGGCCTATCACGATATAATTACTCATGTATACATGTAAATGCTTTGAATCTACTGTATTAGATGGCAGTTGATACAATTGCTGATATTAGGATATATTTGGGAGACTTTTAAATTAAATCGAACCATTTTGGTTTCAATCAACTTGGTTCGAATTTGGATTGATGCTATTGCTATACTGAAGATAGCACTGTTAACATTAGTATGTTTGTATACTGGTGACGAGGGTAGTCGTTTGAACATGTAAACCAATTTATTTGGTCATTGGTACTTCACATGTTTATAATATGGACAGTTTATCGAGAAGAGTTTTGAGTTTACACCTATTTTGGCACGATTGAGGTACATTTTGTCTCTAAACAAGCTTGTACCAAAGAATATTGCATTTATGGGACATAATTTTTTTTCATCAGTGTACTTTTGACCATCATAATTCCATGATTCCTCTGGTGTCAAATGAACCGACAGTGCCAATCTCAACCGACACGACGTCAATATTTGGGGGGCGATCGCCCCCCTCGCCCCCCCCCCCCCCCTTACATTTTAATTACCTTTTCTTCTACTATAGTCATCATAGGCAGAAATGGCCCTCGGTGAAGGCCTTTGTTGTTCAATCAATAATGAAATGATATGTCCAATTAGAGGAGCAAATTCACTGGTTGGTGGTATTGTCAGATACCACGTCCCTAAAAGATGGTGACAACATCCCACACCCTCTAATAGGAGAAACATTTGTTATAGTATGCCAATGTCTTTGAATTGGTTGTTGTAGTTTCATGACAATCAAGTACATAACCATGAATTATATATAAGAACAAATCCTACGCTTTATTTTATCTTAAGGATTTAGTTTAAATGCATGTAACAAATGGTTTATATATTCTAAGGTATCTGCTTACAAATGTGTGGTTTTTTCTTTAACGGATGATCAGAACTTTTTGAAAACATTTCAAGTTGCATGCAATTATAATTGTAAGTGGAAAAAGCGGTCAATGCATGAAAGTTCAGTGATATGCACACTTTAGTGATAAGTAATTTTGAAGCGTCGACATCGGCGTTTCACGAAACTCGTGTTCCTATTTTGTAGCCTTTCTCCTCAACTGCTCAAAGTAACCCTCGTCCCCCAATCTTTTAATAATGACGCGGCTCTAATGGATAGAAAGACCGTTGCCCTGCCGTACCCTCAAGGTCACATCTTTTATCATCATCTCTGTCATTGTATTCCTCTTCTTTAGAAGTAGGTTGTTGTGGATGTCCATCTGTTACTATTGCTACAAGCAAGGGTGCATGACCCGGCCATCTATAAATTTGTAACAGTTATTATTCCCTCCATCATATCCCCGAGCTTGATTCATATTTCAACCTTAAATCAACATCAATGGTCTAATCCTTTAGGTGGGCAGTATCATTGTTATTACTTTCATTATTCCCAAATCCAGGTTTGTATTCTAAGTGTTGTAACTATTTGGTTACCATAGCTCTTTCTTGATAAACCAGAGTGGTGTTTCTTGTTCTAGATCCATAGAAAGGCAGCTTAGCCCTTAGAGAAACTGTTTTTTACATTATAATGGTGATGGACGTCTCCTAGTTAGTGTTTCCATGCATTTTGATATAATTTATACAGTGTTTGTATGTTGTTTTATATTACACCCATCAGCAAATTAAGTAGCGTGAGATAATCATCTTCCACCACCTTTGTGCATCCCTAATTCTGTTTGCATCTGCAGTGTTTCTGGCTTCAACACGGAGGGAAAGTACTCCTCTTTAATAAATCGAGCTAAAAGGGCAACAAAGTGAAGGGGTGAAACCGGAGGGGGTGAAAAGGGATGGAATCCAAAAGAAAGTGGAGGAGAAGAAAGGAGAGAAGAATACGAGAAAGGGAAAGATATAGGCCAGGAAGGAAAAGAAAGGCAAAGAGAAGAAAAGAGGAAGAAAAGCGATAAAGACAGTCATAGGCGGCGGAATACGTGTCCTCCTACATTTCGCGACCCCTCTGCGTTCCCACCCTCTGCAATGTGCCAAGTGACCCATAGACAGTGGCGTAACAGCCGGGGGGGGGGGGCAGGGGGGGCACAGTGCCCCCCCCCCCTGAAGGTGCTCAGCAGGAAATTCAAACCTACCCACCAGGAAAAATAGGGGGAAGGGAAAAGAGGAAAAGAAGGGGGAAAGGGAAAGAAAAGAGAGAGAGAAAGGAAAAGGGAGGAAAAAGAAAAAGGAAAAGGAGAAAAAAGGGGAAAGAAAGAAAAGAAGAAAGGGAAAGAAAGAAAGAAAGAAAATTTCGCAGTACAAAAAGCACAACAGTCGTTGTTGACCGTGCGAATTTTTTGACCCTACCCCCCCACCCCCCCCCCCCCCCCCCCCCCCCCCACACCCCCCACACACACACACGCACACACTTACGTGAAATTTACGAGGTGACTGACTGGGAAAAAAATTGGGGCAACCTTTTACGAAAAATTCCGGGACGGAATTATTCTAACCAGGATTTTTTTGGGCTGTGCCCCCCCTGACAACCAACCTCTGTTACGCTCCTGCCCATAGAGCATGTGTATTTCAATATGTCCGCGTCCCCCCTACATTTTCCCCGCACCCCTCCCCTAAATGCTGATGCTACCGCCGCCGCTGAAGACAGTACGAAGAAACGAGAGAGAAAGAAAAGAAATGTATTGAAAAAGGTTGTTAAGAAAAAGAAAGGGTAGGCCTATAATGAAGTTAAAAACTATGAGAAATAAATTGGTGGAAAGATGAGGAAGCGATGAGAGAAGTGTACGAATAAACATTGCCTTGTTTCCACGCGGCTGTGGGTTTTACCATTAAAAAAAAGATTTTTCAAAAACCTTTCACAATTTTCAAAGTCTATCTCAAGGATTACTGAACCAATACGAGGCATGTTTGTACTTTTTTCAATGCATTTCACATGGTGATTCCAAATATGGTTATGAAATTTAACAATTTTGACATTTTTAAAACAGTTAGAGACATTTTGGAATGTCGTCTGCAGCTGCCTGCCGCGTGGAAAGTGTTAAAAAGCAATGCACATGATATGATTAGATATATAGAACATGCAACACAATCTGACAAGAGACTTTTATCGACAATTATTTTAGAGTGTACAAATCTTTGACTATTGCTTCTCGCGAACGTTTAATCTGTAGCTCGTCTAGATTACGGTATAGTTAATGTGAAACGGGTGTGATTAGCGGCATTTTGGGTCTAGGCGATGTTATTAATGAGATAACATTATACAATGGTACATTGCTGCCTCGTGCGTGTATGATGTAAGAGGTCTAAGTTTAAAAGTTTGGTAGCCGGCCCTGTACCAAGGACCTTCCGTTTCCAAAGTAACGAAACAAAACTATAAAGAAGATCAGTGCAAGAAAGCCCCCATCAGCTAACCATGCTAACTGGTGCTTATAATAGAGGGATCATACATCATTCTTTTTTGCTCCAGTTTTCATCGAATAGGTTTATTTTGTTTATCTTGATGATACGTCAATGGTATCTATTTTATTGTTCGTCATATAATTTTAACTTGTATGTTCAACAACACATCGATGGTGATTATTATGAGGCCTGCCCGCCCTGTAATCAAACACCACGACCTAAAATAATACACATGCATGTTTAATGACCAATAATGAATTCTATGAGACATCTATCGGTTCTCGTCTGTTTTTCTTTCCATCATTTCCATATTCATGGCCGTTAATAGTTTTGAATAATTACCATCATGATCAGTATCAGTAAGGCAGCTTTTTATTTCGTTTGTCTTTAAGCTGTTTAAATAATGCCCAGACGTAACTCACCGATCCTTGGATGTTTTCTCTATCAGCTCTCGCTCACCATAGCAGATTTAGTTACCGACTACGGCTGGGGTAGGCCATAGGCGAGCTTTTCACCGCACTAAAGGATAACGTGTCTTTGGTTAAGACTGGGCATTTTCCCACTAATTAGGTATTATTACGAGCAGACAATTTAAAATGCTCATCCTGAGGTTAAAGCTCATGGGCTATCCATCCACTCCAAGTCTTCAGCCTTCGCAATTGGTTCCCGGCTACACACACGACACGGCCGCCCCGTGTAATATTAACCTAAAGTGGTAGCGAGGAAGGAATTTTTGTTTCAACTAAAAAGTCAGGCATCGGAAGATGAAACTCGTACTACTTTGATCCTGGAGATTAATAGTTCCGGGGCTTTCTGTAATTCGTGGCACTGATTTCAGTCAATTTATAGATATGGTCTGAGGCCTAGGTGAAGGTTGTTGGCCTGAGTCCTGAGAGATAGTCAAAGCCCGAGTCAAAGATGTCTCACAGTGACTTTGGTCATATACATTCACCAAACTGCTTGATATATCGGTAATAACCAATATCGGTAATACCAACTATAGAGATTATCCGTGTTTTGGATAAGCTGCCCGATGATCTTGTCGGGAATAATAACCGTGTTTAAGATTGTCAGAAACAAGACACATCTGTAGTAGTAGGACAATTTGGTAACACGGTTCATGCAATGAATTGGACGTCATACACCAATTCAATTGAATGTAGGCCGGTGCGATTGTCGGATCCCCTTTTTAGTCCATTGCACATTGCTAAATGACCTCTATGATAACTTTGTTTTTCGAATTTCGCTATATCACAATGGCCACGTTTAGATATATAACTTTTATATTGATAAAGAAACGTCCTTTAACATTCAAAAGAGGTTCATCATGAGAATAGAAAGTCAATAATGTGCAATCAGAGTAAGGTAATCATTGCAGGAATATTAAACTTGAAACATTTAAACCTAATCAATTTTACTAGCTATTATTCTGTTTTCTATGGTAAGACACGCATTCATTCATTCATTCATTCATTCATTCATTCATTCATTCATTCATTCTTATGTTTAAGCCTTTATTTTAAATAATAGACCTGTCACTGCATGGTTCTTTGATGGTACAACATGTGAAATACTAGGCCTAAAATTCTAACCATGTTGAAGTTAACATTATTCTAATATCAATGCCTGAGTACATTTAAAAGATCAAATTTTGCTAAAAATAATTATTGTTCCCGACTTTTCCAATGTCACGTATCTCGTCCCCTGGGTGTAAATCTACGTGACCATCTCACAGTATGCCATAAGCTCATCTGACACGTCCCACCGTAGACGAGATTGCCAACAATATAGAGGGCGTTATCGTCTACTTCAGTCATGGACAATTATATCATTATAATTAGCCTACCTTTAAAATAATTGAAAATGGTTTAATTGGGTAATTTACTATGAATGATTAAAGGCCCCTGATTATTCGACTTTTTCACTTTATCGGTACATACGTGCAAACTCAAAGCCTTTCCAGGCTTAATGGCGTCTCCGCACACTTCACAACCCCACAATTCTAGGCTTTTCGCACTAACTTCCATCGCCATATAGTTTACATAATTGTCTAATCCTTTATATCTACTATTTTCACTTATATCATATCGTTTTATTTATTTCATGATACTTTATTGTTATACCGTATGTCTATATTATGTTGATGGATTGTACTAATATACGAATGCATGATGTATGAATGATAAGCACAGAGTATTATTATTAACATTTAGGCTATTGAAAATTAAAACGAGTCAAGATACCTGAGCAAAAAAGGTGAATAAAATATGTAATAATACGTTGCTTGTTACCAATTACCGTCCAGGTATCTCTAATCAACGCGACATTTGATATCATTCACCTGGTGTGTGTCTTGGTATAATGGCATTTCAATGGATGCGTAAACCCTGATGATCCCTGAATGCCTAACATGCACCTACGCGTAACGTGTACCTACAGATACAATTAAAAGACGTTTACTACTATCGCTGTCGTCATGTTGTAGACCAGAGGTTCTCAACCTGGGGGTTCTGGGTTTTCCAGGGGGTCATGAAGGGCTCATAAATATAGGTTTTTGGGGAACCGTGTTACATTTCGCTTTAAAAAAAAGCTTAGAAACACCCAAGGAACGTTCAAATATGCAAAATTGCCTGCTCGCTGCGTTCCCATCCAAACTAAGCAGTTTCATTTATGTTATTCGGCTGGTGTTTTTATTCAATTTTTATTTTGGGGGTCACGGTACTGACCAGGAATGTCAAAAGGGGTCGTGGGGCAAAAAGGTTGAGAACCACTGTTGTAGACCTATTGGCAAAACAGCAATATAACGCATAATGAAAGGGTTATTTGGATGTTAAACAACATTAAAAAAGAACAAGAAAAAAAAGATACAGATTTGTTAAAAACATTTCCAGTTTCGCCTTGCAGTGTCGGTAGTCAGCGGGTGCCCGACTTCGACGCTTAACAAACGAAACGTCATGGGGTATATGATAAGCGAAAAGTTACGTCTATATGTTGAAGTGAGGGCATATAGGAGAGTGAAGTTTGAGGGGCAAAGTCACGGATTCTCACATTGACACTCGGCTCATAAGTGATGGGGACAATTTGGTGATGGGGCTATGGGACACTGGTTAGGCTAGGCCCAATGTAAGTAAATGTGTAACATTTGTGATGGGGCTATGGGACACTGGTTAGGCCCAATGTAAGTGAATGTGTAACATTTGTTACATGGCTATTTGCTTTAATAACAAATCCAAATGTATCACAAGATAAAATCAAATTTTGATTATGTTTTAAGGCAAACGGTTTAATACCCTGTTAATACCCCCGAATTACGCCTTCAATAACGCTTACGCTTCGAGGTGTCACAGATGACTGGATCATTTGATACTCTAGTTTACCTCCAATTCGGACTTTAACCTTTCCTTCCCACACTCAATCCATCAACCAAACCCATCTTTCCGTGTTATCATTGAGGTCATTGACCCCAATTCAGGTCAACCATTTAATTGAATTTGACACGTCCATAATAAATAAACTCTTTCTCCAATTTTGATATTTTAGCCTGTCAAGCTATGAGATACCCCACTGAGCAGGAAAATCATTAAAACGATCGTGATACCTAAATTGGTCTAGCAGGCGTGCAATTTTGTGGTTTTGGGCAGTATAGTCGTGCTCACGGTGAGACGATCGCCAGCCGAGTCCGCATCCCTCTGGGCCTGATGCGTTATCCCTTAATGCTTGCGTCCGAATTCCACGACAATCAAAAAGCATAACGCATGTCATTTTCAATACGGGAATATTCATATAGTAACTTCATCTAATGATAATTGCTGCCATGATGGTGAATACTGATGTGAACTGAGTTGTTAACACTTTCCACGCGGTTATTAGTTTTACCCTATATGCAAGAAAGATTTTTCAAAAACATTTCCTAACTTTCAAGGTCTATCTCAAGGATTACTGAACCAATACTACCCATGTTTGTACTTATTTCAATGCATTCCTCTAGTGATTCCAAATATGGTAATGAAATTCAATAATGTTGACATTTTTGAAACATTTTGTGAAATTTTGGAATGTCGTCTGCAGCCGCCTGCCGCGTGGAAAGAGTTAGTGTCCTGTGCATGGGGTTCACTGCAGGCTACATTGTGATGTGAGGGAAATACTAAAATAGATTTGTTACTGTACTTGACCTTCTTAAAGATCATCATTTTGCATCAATTATGCTCCCAGACAATGGCGTTTGGTTATAAAGGCATTTGTTCTTTGTTTTGATGAAATGTGATGAGAACACCGTCTACAGACTGCCAACAAATCTCAGTAGATGGTTGAAATTGGTATTGCAAGGGATAGTGTGGAAAATCTAACGCGATATTTGTCTGATTAAAAGTATCATAATAATTGCCTGTAATCCTAGGTTTAAAGGTAGATGTTCCGATTTTCAACTTGAAGTTTTCTATTCTACATGAAAGGTCATCCTTAAAAAAGTCGTGTTCCAAAGTTTGAGTTGCATAGCTCTAATGGTTCTTATTTTAGACGCACAAGATGCTGTGAACTGTACCCATTGAATAGTACACAAACTATATCGGTGGTTAACACCATTCGCAGTAATTCGACGTTATTTCATCGATTTCTCCGTAATTATACCGATTTAGGCCGTCAAATTTCAGTATGATGATGAGAAAACTACGAGCTTTCATATGATATGAAAATCTCCGTATGTTTGAAATAATTCTGTGTTACGAAAATGTGATCGGGTCATCTACCTTTAATTCTTCCCGCTTTCGATTTTGCTTAAGAATCCGTGTCCAATCTCTTTAGTGATTCAAATTCCTCTGTCCTCATTAAAAGGCGCGTAATTCAAATCTAGAATAGTGTTACGTGTCTCCATGTCGAGCTCTAATAAGTCAAGGTTTCGATAGAAAATGATAGAGAGATCTTTATAGATGGGTAAGCGTTTGTATCACAATGTCATGTGACGTCCTGTCGACATTATAAATGGCTGTCGGTAGCACCAGTCCAAGTTTTATTTGCTAATAATAAATTCATAGCCATCGACAGATTTTATGCCAATATTATTTCCTTCTCCGTTACAGGAAAAGGTTGTCAGTTCAAAAAAGGCCTGCAAATATGACTGTTTGACTTTCCATTCTTATTATATTGGGGTTTTGTGGTCTTGACGTGTGCAGCAAGGGGTTTAGCAAATATCACACTATTGACTTTGTGATTTCATTTGCTTGTGACGTTTGTACGCCACAGTCCCAACAGATGTATGGGCACTCCCTTACGGGACTAACAGCACGTGCAATCTCCTGGAACCAAAACAGGCTATACCTAACGGTGTATTTGAGGTATAAACACTTGCATTATGCTCGATTTGTGGCGTCTGAAATGTATACTGTAATTCCAACCAGTTCCCATCAACGATAGTTTGGAAGGCAGATCGTCTCTTGTAAATCAACGATAGTTTAAAAGGCAGATCGTCTCTTGTAAATTAAAGATTTAGATTTAGACGGTTGTCGGTGTCCTTTAATTAAATAATGCATTACACTGTGGTGAATATTTCTATTTCCACTTAAGAAAGGGTTTTTTTCAATTTGTAATTATCATTGTTTGATAATATTTTGTCATCATCATCGTCATCGTACTCTTCATCGTCATCATCATCATCATCATCATCATCATCATCGTCATCATCACTATTACCACCACTATCGACATCACCGTCACCATCACTAGGGCCGGATTACCTTTTTGGGGCCCTGGGCCAGGCCAAGATGTGTAGGCCCCCAACTCACCGTAAGGAAACCATGTGCTCTGAAGTGCCGGCTAAAGAACAAGTGGCTATTTTACACTAATTTGGTCAAATTTAGGTACAGTTTGGCTTTGAACAAGCTTCTAAAATTAGTCATTTGGGGGAAATGTGAGTAGCGCGAGCAAATTTACTGCGCTTTCTTCCTAATTTGGCCAATGTTTTAGTAATTTATTTTCATCTTATTTTTGTCTAAATGTGGGGCCCCAAAATCTGGGGCCCTGGGCCCGGGCCCATTTGGCCCAATGGTAAATCCAGCCCTGACTCCATCACCATCACCACCCAATACGACATTACTCGCAATTCAGAATAGTTATATCTAGGGATACTTTTAACATGTTTGTCCTCAAAAAGGTCTGGAAAATGTATTTCTTTATCACACATGTCATCTTGTATATCGATACTTTGAAACATTAAGTCAGTGCAATATTTGAATTCTAACATGTTTACCATATTAACCCATACGACCAAATATCAAATCATAATATCAATCAAAGCCCTTTAGTGCGATCATAGCCATTTTCAAAAAAATGTCGCAAATTCTCAACAAGATCAAGAGCTTCGCATATAAGATTACAATTTGATTGCTCCCTAGCACTCCACAAACACGAATTTAAAGCCCTAGATTTTCTTCCGTTACAAAATCCCTTTTTTCTTAAAACCCTCCACCGAAATATTCCATTACACGCGGAATAATAAAACGGGCGGGAAACTCTAAGACATTGAATTTTGTCCATTTTGATACTGATAGTCTACTTTGCAGGCTAAGTCATTTCCAGCCTATCCGGTATACACTCCATCCAGATATCAGTCCGACTCAGCCCTTATAAAATGTTGATAGGAAGCGGTGCATTTTCTCTCTCTTTTGAGCTGACAGTTTCTGAAATAGAGTCTTTCATGATTTGTTTAGTTACGATTTTAACCTATGACGGCGCATGTAATATCGATGGACATAGCCCTGATAATAGTACATCAACAATGCAGATGAATCAGAGCGACGACCTCTAGTGAACTTAGTCCCAATTTCTATTTTGACATAATACGGAATATAATGAGAAGAGAACAAATTATACTGAATTTTGACAGTTGACCGCAAGATTTCTCTCTCTTTTTGTCAATACTAATTGTCAAAGTTCCTAACAAAGCGAAAAGGGAGCTAATACCATGCTTTAATATTGAATACAGACCAATGACACCACCGTGCATAACGACCTAATTTTACATGTTTTGAATGGCGTTTTAGCAGATTCTTAATATTAATTGTGACGCGCGAATTGCCATTTACTCTTGTTTGACTCCTAGCAACCCCGCTGGTCATTTTTTAACATCAGATCAGCGACCTCAACCACCTTAACTCCCATTTAATCATAGGACCTTGCCTTATATACCGGAAACAAAACAAGTTCAATTCCGTATCGAATTTCTCGTAATAAAAGCATAACATGTTTTATTTTTGTTGCATTGCCCTAAATAATTATATGGGACACGTTAACAATAAGGTCATCAATCCATGCCATAATATATGACATTATAAAAAACCGTTGTATGATACAAATATAATGCTTGGTAGAACTGTCAACAAGTGAATTCTGATTTTTGATTGGTCAGCTGTTCCATCAATTTAACATTCTCGACCTTTAATGTACAGTTCGTAATAACATATTTTTTATATGATTTAAAAAAGAATGAGTGTCAAGACTCCATAGGGGAAAGTGTTGTCTTCAGTAGATAGCAGATATGTTTATGTATAGCCTTTATATTTGCATTATATTTTCAGTTTTACAACTCCTTGTTTACTTGCATACTGCTATCTTCAATACTGCTATCTTCAGTAGATAGCAGTTATTGGCATTCATCATTCAATAGCTCATATGTTATTATACCAGGACCTTAATGTACGTGTTCCAATTGCTAGCCCGAATATCAACTTGATGTTTCCTATTCTATGAAGGGTCATCCTTAAAATAGTCATATTCCACAAAGTTTGAGTTAAATAACTCCAATGTTTTTTTAATTTTAGAGGCACAAGGTGACATGAAATTTGCCAGTCGAGAGTATCCAAACCGGCTGGTTGGTTAACCACCTTTTTGGCAGTAATTCACTGCATTTTGGCCTGTAACGTCTAAATGGAACATATCCTGCGCCTTAGATTTTACAGAAATAGTGAGAAAAATATGTGTTTTCTTCTGATTATCAAAATATTTTGATGTGAAAAAAGCTAAAGTGATCGAAACATCCATCTTTAATGCTATCTCCTGTAAAGATGATACATTTTTTATAGTCGAAGGTGCGTGCGTTACGTCATCGAATCAAACCATGATGCAGTACTGCTATCTTCAGTAGATAGCAGTACTGCTATATTATACCACAAAAACACAAAGTATACATATTTACTGTAAATGAGGTATTTACATACAAGTGTGCTAGATAATCTTACACTACGTCAGCGAATCCACACTATTACGTAGTAGTGCTGCTATCTTCAGTAGATAGCACATCCGTATATACGATAAACCTAAATATGTAACACAGCTATCGTCAGTATAGCACAAGGAATACTGCTATTATGCTAAATCCTTAGCAGAACACACGCAGTTAATACCACAATACACTATCCACTTCTAAAAGTGAGGCTTTTAGTTATTTCTGCTATACACTTTTAAGTAATCATAGTAAACACTAAACATTATTACATGGTACAATGAAGAACTCATCTTAAACCAAATGTAACGTATAACTCCTGTTTATACCAATTTTCTTGAAAGCAAATTAAATGTAACAACATACGTTCATCTTCCAAGTACTTTTCATTATCGAAACATTTTACTGAAGGCTAAAAGACCACATTGCACGTTCTCCTGGACCATATACATCTCGTATACAACATTCAACCCGATAAATCAACTTATACCAAATGTGGTGTTGATTTATACTAATTGAATTTCTTATTGAATTTAGTTTGGTAAATTGGCCTTATGTTTCCCGTCCGCTTCCACCTGATACAACGCACTACTTTGATGGAGCGGAGTAACAACAAACGAGGACACACGTGCCGAGCGTACAAACCTATTGCTCCATTTTCCATTTTTTTCTTGCGATTCTGTCACAGAATTCGACGTGATAGGAGAACATGCTCGCAGGGTATATTACGACAAATTGGGTTGTCCGTGTTATTTAAGAAACTAAATGTGAAACATTGGATAACTTTACATGTTACTTGTCGGTTGAATTTTATTTCTAATTCTATCAAAGTTTTCAGCGGTTCTTGGGTGTGTAATCTGAGCTGTACCAATCAAGTGGCATGCACTGTGCCATGAATGACAAAGTCGGTTAGTTTGGAATGTAGTTCTTCACTTGATCTTCTTTTTAAATGGAATAACCAAAAGATTTTACTTTGTTTGTGGTTCTTATTGGGCGTGGTAGAGGATTGTGTTACATGTATCCATCAGGCATTTAGTTTCTTTAATTCAAAAACTGCAATCTCAAAATCAAAAGATGATCAATTTCGATTGGCAAATTAATTTTGCGCTATAGGTCCTTTTGATGTTGAATTAGACCTATGCTTTTACTATTCATGCGCCATTTCAACTTGTCATTTTTGTACCAATCATAGTTCTTTAAGTATTTGATTATTTCATGAAGATTATTGTTTTCACGTTATATTACCAATACATTGCATTGATTGTATTCTTATCATCATACCGGTTCACTGATATACACATGTTTGGATATTTAAGGGATGACTTCAATAATCGTCAGCTATTCGTATGTTTTAAGTAAACTGAAGTGATATTATGTTATCCGTGTGACGAATTAGCTGACATTTTATCGGGAATACTGTGTTTAAGATTTTCAGAAAGAAGACACACCTGTTTCATAATAAGTAGGCCAATTTGGTAATACAATTCATGCAATGAATTGGACGTAATGCACCAATTCAATTGATTGTAGAATAGGCCGGGTGCGATTCCCTTTTGTAGTTCCTTATATAACATGGCGTCGTCAACATGTGGTCCATTGATAGTATAAATTGGTGTTGCTGTGCTCAAAATTCTATTATTTACTTTTAAATTTATACCAAAATATGAAACATATAAGAGACCTAGATGCTCCACATACCATACCCCGTACAATGAAAGTAGTTAGCGTTGACTTCTTGGCCTGTTTCGGAGTCGGCGCACAGAATGCCATAAGGGACATGCCGTTCTTCCTTTTATACCTTAAAACTTTGAAAGGCTCACATCAAGTTTTACTTAAAATCTTGGGTTATTTTACCACTATAGTTGCATTTGGCTTGATGCTCAATTCAGGATGTCGTGATTACCACTAATGTATGTCAAGCTAGGCTGACATATATGGCGTGTCCTAACCTTTCAAAAACACTAAGGAATTTTGAAACGTTGATGGAAGGTGACAGAGGCGCAGGTGCCTCGGTATCAACGCTGGTTGCTTCGGTAAAGTGCTCGTACATCCTGCGGCTGCTGATATTTGTGGAAGACAGGTAGTAGTGGGTGAATAAGAAAAAGGTCGAAGAAAGTAGGGCCAGCCAGCCTGGATATGCTTCATTGATTGTAAAAACCCATGATTATTTCATACTACGATTTACTTTTAAGAAATCTATATTTTGGCGAGATTAAATTTACCCTGCTTGAAGCTCGTCTGTGTCTTGGTATTCGGGCGTTGAAAACGCTTTTCCTAAACAGCCTCACCGCTGCAGGCGTTCCTTGGGGAAGCGACTGTACATAAACACGTTAAAACGCCTTCTAAAATTTGGGAACAAGCTTACCAAAACAAGAATTTGACCCATTATGACGCATTCATCATTTACCTATGCGCCATCAGATAATATTCAATATTGTTGGAAAGATTTATTTCCCCTAATAGATGAATATTTTGTTTAAAATTGTCGTAAATTAATTAGCCTGATAATTATCTGTGTGATAAATATTCATTAGGTTAAGTACTTGTTAAGGTCCAAGTCTTACACATGAAATGCCTCATTTCTTTATTCAACATATTCGAGGCGAGCTGTTAGAAGATCTCTTAATGCTGTGTGTCTTTTTCATCTTCTCCTGTATACCCTTATGTTGCAATGAATGACTTAAACTAAGTGTGAATTCGTCTCACGAATAGCGTATGATTACTAATTGCTTGATTGATCCCGATCTTTAAATTCTTACTACACATCTTCTCGATTCATTAATCTTTTGGATTTTTCAAGCCAATATCGTTGTGTGTTTATTTTGTTTTCTAATTAGCACGCTGCAATTGGTATCTTGTACTGCTTTACTGCGTAGCCTGGTAGTAAGGTTTCGAAGCCTCGACGCACATATAACTCCTTCACTGGCTACAAACCAACTGTGCTCATGCATTCACCCATCCACGGCACATTAAACAAGTTAAAACCCGGTGGTTGTTAAACACATCACAAAGTTTTACCTTCCAGCCAAAATGGTAGCGTGCTAACTTTGGGGCAATGAGAGACGTTCCCCCGGCGGGGATAATTGCTCTACATAGGCATGGAGGCAATTTGCGACTACTATTGAGTCTTTCTTTTTACCCTCTCTGCGCAATGGGTACTGCGGCTATAGCCATTTCTGCATCAAACACACATCCAACTTTTTTCTCTCCGTCAAAAGGCCCCTAGTTTTAGCTTCCGTCCCCGGTGATTAAGCTACTCCAATGTGTCACAGGGTGATTGTGTTGGGAACCATCGAAAGCTCTCAAATGCATTTACTGGTGTGTTCGGCCATGTAGTTCCCTCCGGCTTCTCTAAAAGTAAAATTTAATTGTACTCCCTTAGACCGTGTCGTCGACCTCAGCTATACAAGGCTATGACCTCATTTCCCCTTTAGACAGAATGCATGTTTGGGGCTGAAAACTACTTACTTACCCAACTTTGCTTACGGGGGTAAACTATAATAGAAATTCGCCGATGAAAAAGACTAGAAACAAAAGGCAATTGATGCAAAATGATGATCTATATATCTATCAGAAGATTCAAGTCCGCTATAGATAAATCGCCCTATATGACTAGCCGACCGACGGTATGGTTTAAAGCTAGAAGCAAATAACCTCAGTTATCGCCGCATAAATTCATGATGATAAATGTTCCTATATCATATCATTCATCAAAAAATATGCTTTTTATAAATGTATTAGGTTTTTTAATAAAGACTTGGATTAATAAGATAGCACTGTACTGTACGTAATATCTTAATAAACGATACATTCTGATTGGGGAACACCTGGCTTATCTTCTCGCCAAAGACTGTTTATCAAACCACAAACCCTTTAACACTTTCCACGCGGCAGTCGTCTGCAGAAGACATTCCAAAATGTCTCAAAATGTTTAAAAAATGTCAAAATTGTTGAATGTCATTACCATATTTGGCATCACCATGTCAAATACAGTGAAATAAGTACAAACATGCCGTGTATTGGTTCAGTAATCCTTGAGATAGATTTTGAAAGATTGGAAAGGTTTCTGAAAAAAATTGTTTTGTATTTGGTAAAACTATAATAGCGGCGTGGAAGGTGTTAAGACGGTATACGCCTTACTGATCAAATTTATCAGTTTTTCACTAATAAATTGGTTCTAAATAGGGCGATTTTCACGCTGATCTGACATACTGAACTATTTCTTACTATGAAAGCATTCCAATTACTCTTCAATGGTTTAATTCTTTGTATGTTCTATTACTCTTACGCGACAAGATGTAATCAAGCACCTCGGCTCCTTTACTTCTCGGATCTGTTATCGAGAGAAAAAAACTGCATTTTCTATAGAAATATGAATGTATTAACAGCACACGTAGAGCTGCATAATACGTAGCAGTGTAAAGACTGTCAAGGAAAATACCGAAGCACCCTAAGGTGCTGAATACCTGAAAATCAAACCCGCCGGAATTTTGCGAGCACGAGCGAGGCAAATGTCCGACCGTCCGCACCCACCTGAAGGCTATCGGCAGGTTGTACCAAATTAAACTTGCCTTCGGAGAGGAAACAGCTCAAAAACTAGAAATAGGGCAGCACATTGCTAACGAGAAATAATTCGCAGCAGATTGATTTTATTTTTTCGAAAGCTTGTAGAAAAAAGACAGCGAGAGAACGAGAGAGAGAGAGAAATGTTGCTTTAGGCTTATTATAGCCCTGGAAATCGCTAGCAACGTGCGCGGGCCGTTTATTCAGCTTCGTCAGACGGATGGGCCCGCCAAGGGGGGAAGAAGGAGAAATATTGCGCAGACAACCACAATATAGCCTCTACAACAAAATTGTGGTGACAAAATGGCCACATGATTGTCAACATTACTTTAAAATTACGCCGGGTCGAAAGCCAAATGGCTGCATGTATATGAGCGTACGGTGATAAAGTTACAAACTGAAGGTAGCCCTTAATCTTAGATCCCCTCGGCATTCCCTTGCATACCCCGTGTGCTGAGGCTTTGGCGTATTAACCTCGTTTTTCTTTGATAAAGTACCATAAGGGCATTTTTGCACGGAGAAACATTTCCTGTACAATATTATTCTCTCCAGCGATACACCGCAAAGAGGGTTGGAAGATACAAATGGAACAGATAAAAATGCCTTTTGGACTCAAAATGTATAGAGAATTACAACAGAACTGTCAGTTTAAATAAACCATATGGTTTCCGCCCTTTCTGCCTGCCGCAAAGGCTGTTGGTCTGGACTTCTTAAGCCTATAGTGTTCTCAAGTAAAGGGAAGTATCATACGGTCCCGACCCTTGAGGGGGAGCACGATATTAACCGTAGAAACACTTGACACCGAGTCGGTGAAAAACATCACCCGCCATTTATAAACCATCTTTAATTAACTGTTCAATTCTTAATGTACAAGGGATGAGTTATTACACAGAAGTATAAAATCCCCCAGATCGAGTAGCCTTATCACCCGGCTAGCTTCTTTATACTTTATACTTTACCCTTCATCTCTTTTCTTATCTTTCTTTTTCTTCAATCTTCTCTGTCTTAATGTTTCTAACTCATGCCGCCGGAAAAGTGACAATCGAAGAAAAGGCTTAACACTGGCGCGATTGGTTGGCTACAATTCGGTATTCTTCAGTATTTGGCGTTTTATTCATAATCCCTATTATCCATCCACTAGGCTGTCTTTTTTTGAATAATTGTATGAAAAGATGATATATAGATATGATGGCAATGACATTGCTGATATGGTCAAATGATAAACCGCCAATATTGGTACGAAAGGCTAAAGGGTACAAGTATTTGTATATTGGCAGTAAAGGCTAAAGGGCTACAAGTATTTTTATATTGGCACTAAAGGCTAAAGGCTACAAGTATTTTTACACTTAAGCCCTTATCTTGTGAACAACACAAAACACTCTGAGCTTTTGTTCCTTAACATCGAAAAAAATTCTCACGTGCTAAACATGGCGTTTTTAAGTTCAACACACATTGTAAATCAATGCTATCTACTGAAGATAGCAAATTTGGATATTGATCTAATACATTCGTATACTATCGCATCGCTGTCATCATTTATATATCTTCTTGACCATATTTCTGAAAGCAGCTCAGAGTGATAGACCAAAGAATTGATGACATATTTATTTATTTATTTATCATGAGCATCAAAATTTCACAATTCATGTCCCTAATAATGCGATAGATATACATACATCGATTCAATGCTGTACCCCTCCCTATATGAATGCCCAGAATATGAAGTTAATGACACGATAGCCTTCATCATCAACGTCGAAGCTCATACATTATTTGAATTGCCATCCTTAAATGGATAACACATCGTTATCGTTGTAGTTAAGTCCATATATAATTTGAATTGCTATCTTCAGTAGATAGCACATGAATATATTCGTAGTTCATATCATACAGAATTGATTTCTGCAGTAGATGTAGCTATTTGCATTATGGATCTGAATTGCTTTCTACCTAGGGCTGTCCTACTTTGCCGAGATCTTACAGTATTTATAAACTATTTTTTCCAGAATGCACGCCTATAACCATTATAGATCGTGCCATAATATTGTTCAATTATTTATTACTATCTTCAGTAGATAGCATATCATAACATACCATCAACAACCATCGTTGAAATTTCCAATAGGCCTACTATTATTCAAATATACATATCTTCAGATAGCAAATATTACATTCATATTTTCAACACAAAGTGCATTCGCCATGGACAGGTTTTTTTAAAGTTATGTCAATAATATTTAAAAATATATTAAAGATGTAAAAAGGTTCGGAAATCAACTTCGTAACACTAAGATTAACCAAGAACGCTTAGCAGTGGAAAACTTATGAAATCACTTTGTTTCAAATTGAAATAAACAAATAAATTACTATATGCAGAAGCTCCCATGGATGTAACTTTTTTGACCCTGCCTTTATCTCATTAACCGAAACTGTTTTGCAAATCATGCAATGCAATGCAATTACATTGCTAAATTGCACTGTGTCTAAACTTGTATGGGTTGAGATAAGCCACGGGGGGGGGGGGGGGGGGGGGGTAATAAAGTAATGTGGATTGGGAGGCAGAGGGGGTTACTGAATCAATGTGATACTAAATTGCGTAACAGGGAAGGTCACGAGGTGTAATGAAATAGTGTGGTTTCTTAAAAGTATATATAAACCATGGGATATAGCTTGGGGTAATGACGGGAAGCATTCAATTTCAGGTCAGAATATAGGCCTGCATTATATTTACTCATATATATGCATGTGATATGGGGTAATGACGGAAAACATTCAATTTCAGGTCAGGAAATAGGCATGCATTATATTTTACCTCATAAATGTATTCTTACCAATGTCGTGATACATTTTCGAATACTTAGGCCTATGTGTTATTTTAGGTGTCTATCTGGTCACTACTGGTAGGCGCTACTTACTACATGTAGCGGTAGCCCGTCCTTGGACGAGCGTCACGCTACTCATTAATAACTCATATGCATATAGTATTCAACCGTCCGTAGGACGGGCGTCCCGCTATAGTCATTAATAAGTCACTGATCTGCATATAATGTAGTATTCAAATGGCTATCTTCATCCAGTAACGTATTTGCCACTGCTTTCCGCGGTCCGTTTAGCTATTTTCAGTATATAGGGTGAGTAAAGAAAACCTGTAGTGTTAAAAAGCAATCCTGTTTTCAAAACCAAGTTGAAGTTTGAAAATGTTTAAACGTTATATAAATACCTTATTTCTTACTAACGTTGTGTGAAAAGATCTTTTTACCCATGCACCCATTTCACATGTTTGTCCACGAGACACCCAAAACAGGCAAAAGTGTGCAAAATGCGTCTCTCATACAAATGTGGACAAATTGATGAAATTTGTGATGTAATTGGAATTTAATGCATCCTTTCTTGTTAACATGGGAATTAAAATAATCAATTTACCTAACCCATGCTATGAATTTCTTATAATGTTCTAAATTTGAATAAAAATGAAATTATTCAACAGTATAAAAAATGGCAATGTGTGCAATTTCAATTGAAAATCCCTATTCTAGTGGACAAACACGTAAATAGGGTTGTGCAGCAAAAAGGGTCACCAAAAGACAAACGGATATTGCGATCGACTTCTTTTTTCGCACAGAGTTAGGAACAAATATATCATTCTTGCAACGTTTAAAAAGTTTCAAACTTTCAACTTGGTTTTGAAAACAAAATGGTTTCTTTCCACTATTGCAGTTTCTTGACTCACCCTGTACAACTTGCAGCACACATTGTTGTCTGTTCATATGAAGCGTTTTTACATACTTTAACTCAGGCAATATCTAAATTGTTGCGCTCTTCCGTAAAATAAGACACCCCTATTGTAGAGATAAATACCGCGGATTCATTTTTAGTTTATCATCGATCAAACGAGATCCTTCTAATTGGAGTTATACTATGATTATTATATGTATCAACATATTAATATATTTAAAACATTCTTACAGTTTTACAATTGATATCTGCATTACAAAGAAACTACATTCATTGAGTATGGTTTCTTTATATAGCTTTAGCATGTTATAGCCTAACAGTATACCGTATTGCTATCTTCAGTAGATAGCATATATATATAGGCGTACAGTCCCACCAATGTCTCCGTTGTATTCAGTATGGTGCCTTAATATAGCTTTAGCCTGTTATACCCTAACAATATACGGTATATTGTTATCTTCAGTAGACAGTAAATATGGTATAGGCGTACAGTCCCACCAATGTCTCCGTTGTATTATGTATGGTGCCTTTATATAGCTTTAGGCTGTTATACCCTAACAATATACGGTATATTGTTATCTTCAGTAGACAGTAAATATGATATAGGCGTACAGTCCCACCAATGTCTCCGTTGTATTATGTATGGTGCCTTTATATAGCTTCAACTTATTATTGCCCAACAAGATAAATTGCTATTTAAGGGGGATGTGCACCTTCGCATAGCCTCCGTAAAACTGCCGTAACTTCTTCATTATTCATTTAATCTGAATAAAAGTATACATTTTTTTGCAGGAAAAGGTTCAAAGAATCCAACTATGATCATGAAATTGACCATTTTGGAGAAAATTATAAAAAACATGTTTTTTGACCCATTTTAGGTTTGAAAAAGATAACTCAAAATATATTTTGTTAAATTTTGTCATACTAGTTTTATTATATTCCTCATGCAATTCCCTAGGAATCGTTTTTTTATTTTAATTTTTACTTTATTATTTTTTGAATTACAGACCAAAAAGTGCCAAAAAAACTGTTTTTTAACCTCCAAAATCGTGAAAATCACGTTTTTTGGTAAAAAATCATATTTTTTGGCACTTTTTGTTCGATAATTCAAAAAATAATAAAGTAAAAATTTAAATAAAAAAAACGATTCCTAGGGAATTGCATGAGGAATATAATTAAACTAGTATGATAAAATTTAACAAAATATATTTTGAGTTATCTTTTCCAAACCTAAAATGGGTCAAAAAACGTGTTTTTTATAATTTTCTCCCAAAATGGTCAATTTCATGATCATGGTTGGATTCATTGAACCCTTTTCTGCAAGAAAATGTATACTTTTATATAGATTTAATGAATAATAAAGAAGTTACGGCAGTTTTACGGAGGCTGTACCTGAAGGTGCACAGCCCCCTTAACACTGTTGTGTTGTGTTGTTGTGTTGTTGTGTTGTTGTGTTGTTGTGTTGTTGTGTTGTTGTGTTGTGTTGTGTTGTGTTGTGTTGTGTTGTGTTGTGTTGTGTTGTGTTGTTGTGTTGTTGTGTTGTGTTGTGTTGTGTTGTGTTGTGTTGTGTTGTGTTGTGTTGTGTTGTTGTGTTGTTGTGTTGTTGTGTTGTTGTGTTGTTGTGTTGTGTTGTGTTGTGTTGTGTTGTGTTGTGTTGTGTTGTGTTGTGTTGTGTTGTGTTGTGTTGTGTTGTGTTGTGTTGTGTTGTGTTGTGTTGTGTTGTGTTGTGTTGTGATATTTTGTTACACTTCAAAACCAAGTGTTATAAAAAAAGAATGTTCAAAACTGGGTTTATATTGATAAAATGTGTTCAATGTCAATGTAAATTTAAAGTATATTTATCAACACCAGTGTTTACTTTCGAAAGTATTAACATGTTCAATAAGTGGTGCTCTGGTAGTGTAAATATTACAACAAACATTTTTGCAGTGATCGCTCATGATAGGCGTACAATCCCACCAATGCCTCCGTTGTATTGAGTATCTTTTTAGCTTCAGCTTATTATAACCTAACAAGATAAAGGGTTCAAAAAAAGTAAGCCCCACCCTAAAATTTGATCACATTATTGTTTGCATAACTCTACACTCAATTAGACGTTTTGAGAGATTGAAACACTTATGAAAAGCAAAAACACTTAGCTACTCATAAAAAGTTTCTTCATTTCAATATCATTATTACTGTTCCCAAAATAGTCACATTTCACAAAAATGATGTTTTCAAAAAAGTGCCATTTTTCAAGATTCTTTACGAGTTTGTGTACTTAAACCACACACAATTAGGCGTGTTGAGAGATTGAAGGGTTTACGAAAAGGGAAAACCCTTGGCTACCCACACAAAGTTTCCCCTTTTCAATACCATGTTTACTTTTCCCGCAACAGTCACATTTCCCCCAAATAATGTTTTCCGAAAAGTGGCACTTTTCAACGATACAGGGAAATTGACGTGAATGGTGGACACTATTGGCTAGTCATCATGCATGAAATAAAATCATTTTTATTTTTATTTTTTTTAAATAAGGATCAGCTAAAATAAAATTGAAAATAAAGACAATCGAAATAAATTTTAAACAGCACTGGAAACAATTTTGTAACTTTCTTGCATAAGATTTTGAAAACATCATTTTGGGGAAATGTGAATATGTTGGAAGAAGTAAACATGCTATCGATGGGTAGCCAAGCGTTTCTCCTTTTCATAAACGTTTCAATATTCAAAACGTACATTGTAAGTGTGGAGTTATGCAAATAAACGCGATCAAATTTTAGAAGGGGACTTACTTTTATTTAACTCTATAAATTGTTATGCTATCTTCAGTAGATAGCAAATATGATATAGGCCTACAATCCACCAATGTTTCCATTGCAGTGTGGTGTCTTTTAGATGTAATTCCATCACTCTATGTCTTGTAACTTTTACTTGGTTAATTACTTGACACCCAAACAAACAAATAAAGAATAGTTATAGTTATAGTTTATTCTCATCAAATCGCAGCTAAATGCTGAATTACATGGTTATTACATTGGTATAAAAACAACAGATTGCACATTAGAAATGTATACAAAGATAACATCAAAATTGAACATTAAAAATGCTAAAAGAGATTAAAAGGTATCAAAAATACACAAATAATTAAAGGTTGTAGGCCTACATGCTAAGTCGCCTAAAAGCCCATATTGCACTGTGGGTGACATATAAAAAATTAAACAAACAAACAAACACCATATTTAATTAACTTCAATCAAATTAAATCCCTATATACCAATAAAACCAGTCTCGTTATAGGCCCACCACATGTCTATATTACGTCTTATGTGATTGCATTCTTTAGTGATCGGGTAACTGTGATATCTTCAGTAGCTAGCACAACATTGCCTTTACTTTAAAAGGTCATATGATTTTGTTTTTCATCTGTTTTGCAAAATAATACTGTTGTTTGTATTGCTGTCTTTAGATTCAATGATCATGATGGTATAATAGTTCTTGCTCCTTATTATGTAAGTCGGAGTAACTTTCATAAAGGCCTTAACACTTTCCACGCGGCAGGCGGCTGCAGACGACATTCCAAAATTTCACAAAATGTTTAAAAAATGTCAAAATTATTAAATTTCATTAACATATTCAGAATCACCATGAGAAATGCATTGACATAAGTACAAACATGTCTAGTATTGGGTCAGTAATCCTTGAGATAGGCTTTGAAAATTGTGAAAGGTTTCTGAAAAATCTGTTTTGTGTATGGTAAAAATAATAGCCGCGTGGAAAGTGTTAAACTATTCACTATTCACTATGATGGTATTTTCTGTGGCTAGCAATTACATTACATTTTTAATTCACAAGGCTCTCTCTATTTTAAATAGATAGAGCTATGCTTTCAACCACTTGCTTATTAAATATCTTAATCATTAAAACATATTTATAATAGTCATCACCATATATGCCTCGAACCCAGTATTGACCCATGCCCCTGGACTCCAATCGCTGCATACTAAAAGATCCCCAAGTCAAAGTCAGTTAACCTATTTAAACATTTTTGATATCCATTTTCTTATCATTGAATATAGTTTCAATGCAATCCCTTACAGCATGATATGTTTAGTAAAACTAGCATTCCGCCAATATATTCATCCTCAATACAGAAACCCGAAATTATAAGTGCGTTGTCGATGCAAACAGCCTAGCTCTATGCCGATGCACGAACAACCTCCGCACTCCCTATGTCCTCAGGATCTTCCCGTGTTTTTATTTTAACTTTTGCTTATTAAATTATACACATTTTCTCTACTATTAATATCTATCAATAAATTGGAAAGAAGATCCTTTATATATACTTTACGTGCATTTTCAAATTAAAGTAAATGAATGAACAGAAGCATTTTAATAAATACTATCTACTGCAGTGACTAATTTTGCGGGTGTGTGTGCGTGGTTCATCCCCGTACCTCGCCGTATGCATCAATTTGGATGCACGCTCACGATTTGAATCTTTACCGGGGTTTTCTAACCGGAGGCTGGCTCCATGCATCTCGCTCCGTAGCGGTGTGGTCATCAAGCTAAAATAGCCTCGCAATGAATAACTAGAGGTGGTTTTTACTGGTCTGAGAAACAATATCCAAGCGAGGATTTTGCCGATGCCATAAATAACGAATGGTAGTTTCACTTGCCATTTGATGTAGCTATATATGGTGCAATAATAATGCTTGTCCGAGGGTCATATTAAGGGAAATATACAGATGCTAGTGGATACTGTGATTTATCAATGAAAACAATTTAAGCTTTACGATTATCGTTACGAGCAAAATGCCCTTTGCTATAAACTAATACTTGATGAGGGGTTCAATAATACACTATTACATATGTAGCTATTATATCTACGATTGTGTGAAGATTGATTAAATGTTATTTTTAGGCCTGTGGTTGGACTAAGCACCTGATGCCAAGATGATAGAGGGCATTGACTGGGACTTAGGCTATATTGCGTAATGCGAAACCATTATGCTTGATTAAATTCTAAATCAACATTGATATTCAAATGGCCAATCGAATGAAATTAGAAATCCCTGGCCATGGTACATCTTGGTACTCAGAAAATTACCCAAAATACAAAGTTATAGACGGCCTCATTTGCCATTTGTGGTTGAACAGGTATGCCTCAAGTTGTAAAATAGCTATCATGCGATAGTATAGGGGAAAGCGGGGAATGTTCGCCCCATTTTCATTTGAAATGGCCTAGAGATGTTAATTTTAAAGATTGAATGGACCGATTGACATTACATTAAATATTGATATCTTGGCCACATACGACTTCAAATTCAATACCCTAAGCCTTACTGTAAAAGAATAAGTAAAGGCTAAAGACAGGTGTCAAAAACGGTGAACTTGCCCCGACCCCCGGGGAAGGTTCTTCCATAGGCCGGGGCAAGTTCGCCATGGTCTCATAATAAGGCTTCATAAAGTAGTATGTATCAAATAGATATACACATTTATTATGCAATGTGATTTCCTTCCAAAATAACATTTAGAGAGTCCACAATGATAGGGTGGGGTCATTTTTACGGAATATACTCGTTTAGAATTCTAAAATTATAATAAAAGCCACATTTAAAAATATTATCTTCTAATTTTAGTGCTACTCCATTCCAGATAGCTATTTTTATAATTACAAATAGGCTACAGGAGAATTACAATTTTGGGCGAATGTGCCCCATAGCACAATAAGTATTGACCCGATAACCACGCATGTCCCACATACAATGACGGGTTTATGACTGCATCGAATCCCATACTTACCTAATGATGATTTACATTAAAATCTTCTGTACGGATATCATTAGAAACAAATCAATATTAAAAATGGAAGATAATCCACTTTTGTGATGTAAAACTGTTTTTTTATGATGATTTGACAAACATTATACAGAGATCAGCCATGTTACCATTGGGAAGATCGTAACAAACAGTGGAACATATTGTGTGTTCGTCAAATTCAACCAGTGGCCGCAAGGGTGTACACTCTCCGCTCTCCCCTACGTCTAAGCATGCTATGCTATCTACTGAAGATAGAAACCAATAGCTATATGCACGGGTAACGTCTATGCTATTTTTCACTGCAGATAACAATCTCTAAACCGTTACATGCATGTAATAAAACTCTAATGTTGCTATCTACTGAAGATAGCAAGTTAAGGGTACATGAAGGAAATGTTATATGCTATCTACTGAAGATAGCAAGCAATATTATTAAAATGAGCCTTTTGTCGTTCAAAATGGAAACTGAGATTATATTTTCATGCAAAAGTGTATTTTGTACATTTTAAATTGGCATCTCGCTTGATATAGGCCTATTTGGTCAATACATGAGCAATATTAGATGCATTTTCCCCCTTTTTTCATGCTTTACTTCCTCAATATCTTAACACTTTCCACGCGGCTATTATACCATACACAAACCTTTCACAATTTTTAAAGTCTATCTCAAAGATTACTGACCCAATACTAGGCATGTTTGTACTTATGTCAATGCATTTCTCACGATGATTCCAAATATGGTAATGAAATTCCATAATGTTGACTCTTTTAAACATTTTGTGAAATTTTGGAATGTCGTCTGCAGCTGCCTGCCGCGTGGAAAGTGTTAAGATGCATGTGTATACTGCCGAGAAAAGCCCCTTTTATATAACTGGTCACATATGCTATACTGAAGATAGCAAACAAAAATACACATATACTTGTTACTATGGTATAATAGAGTTTATCGTCATACAATTGAAAGTAACAAACAAGGCTGTCATTTGGTCGTGTTTTCTATAAATTGGTCCGCGAGAGCTTGGACACCTACAAGAGTCGTAAGAGATAGGTAGAACAACAAATTGTTAACAGGTTAGAGATACAAAGCTTTCGAATTAGTTCATCATGGTATAAAATGGTAAGACAGAGACAAGTGTGAGAGTGTGTAGGCAAAATATAAGTATACTATGAAAATAAAATTAGCGTAATAAAAGAAGTAAAGTGGTGTGTTGAAGTGGTATTAAATTTGGAGTACTTAAAAATAAGCTAGTCATCAATATTCATCGTAAGAGATGTTACGTAAGAGATGTTACGTTTATATGATTTATGATACATGTAGTACAACTTTATAACATGAGTTCATACCATAGTTTCAAGGCATTAAATAATTTGGCACCAGCATATATCACAGAACTCTTAACTAAATACACTCCCGGGAGAACCCTTCGCTCTTCTACTCAAAATCTTCTTCACATCCCGGCTACAGGAAACACAAAATTTTACAGTAAAGGCCCTGTCACACATACGGCGATCAGGCCAGCGATCGCACTGCGCTATAAAAAGTGTATAACACGCAGTGAAAGCGCGGAAAACTGTCCATTTTTAAATCAATATCCCCAAAACCCTTTCACAAACTGCTGCGATCAGACCGGCGCTTGGATTACGCTGAAACATTATCAAAACGCCAAGCCAAACGCATCAAGATTTCCACATACCCCTCAGTGACGCAGAGGGAACTGGCTGGGACTTCAGAGGGTTGTGAGAGGGTCCCCATGGTCGCCCTCGAAAGCCAGTGCACCACGCTTGTTTTGTGCATGCACAAAACAAGCGTGGAGGTTCCGCGTTCTGTTCAGAGCGCTATAATGACTCAGTAGCAGCGAAAAGTGAGCGTCCCGTCGACGTAGCAAGGACGGATACAAACTACTTGTCCTCTGCGACTGCAGTAAAGGTTCGTTCACACTAGGCGATGTTTGACGTGCGATGCGATGCGGTAGCCGTACTTCCACCGCAATGTACGGTAATTCGTCGCGGGTCACGCCGGGTCAACGCAGGTCACCGCATGCGATGGCATTCAGTGCCGTTTGGCAAAATATGAGAGCGTCAGCGTCAACGCAATGCGTCGCAGACTGCCGCAATGGCAGTTAAATATGTTTTAACTCCATTGCAATAACGTACCGCACCGCACAGTAATTGTGAACGAACCTTCGCTGTCAGGAGACAAACACATCATGATAGTATCACTATTATAACTTGCTAATGTATTCAGATTAATCAAAAATGTTATTGATACACCTGTCGCATTAATTTACGCTTAAGCTAGGATAATGCTCTCTAAATAGGATTTAAATAACAATCAACATGTATCGGCAATGTGATTAGTAGATTAGAGCTTTAATCGTGGGTCATTGTTATTCCTTCTGTATCTACTACAAGGAGTATAATGTACAGTCCTCAAAATAAGTAACTGACCAGGTAATATGCTTTCAACTCAACACCGTATCGGCCGAGTGTACCAATGGCGAGTAGCTGAAGAATAGCGCTACCTCGCTAGTAACTGAGGCGTAACCAAAACATTTGAGAGCACCAAATGGGGTAAGCTGCTAGGCTAGTAACTTGCGAGTCGCGATATTGGAGGCTGGTTTTGGTGAGATCATGAACAGTGAGGCAAAATATTAAGGAAGGAAGACAATAACGTGTGTATAAAGCCAATTTGAACTCATTGCGAACCAGTGATTGCTCAATATTGTACAATTTATTGTTTGTCCCACAATCATGTCATACACATCTTTTTCTTTATCATTGAATGTTATCAGCGAACCAAGAAATCGTTGGGTCCTGATCAACAGTTTTTACAATGTTTTCCCCAATATTAAAGTCAATTACAGTTGGGCATTTGCTTGGCTTTAGGGTGAAACCCATACTGGATGCTTAGTTTGATCTTTTAGGGTACGATGCTGAATAATGAGAACATTTACCTCGCTAGTTACTATTCTGGTGTTACTCGCCAGTTTTGCTCTCAGAATTACATCGTTAGTAAGTTACGCTACAGTTAGGGCTGCTAGGAAAGTAGCTTACCTCCCTATTAAGTGGTGCACTCGGCCGATATGTGTTATATGTATGTGTTGTATATGTATAACCTAGGTAGTAACTTATTTTGAGGACTGTATATAATTTGAAAACGTGTTGAGAAGGGACTAGTAACGCAGACCGCGACTTATAAGCGCAATTTGATCGCAGCAGAGCATAAACAAGCGCGGCGCTTTGTATGGGCCTCAGGGGCGATCATGGGGACCGTACCCCACTCTAATTGGTGTCCACTGCGTCCCCATTCGGTTCTTAGAGACCTTACTGTGTTTTGCATGGCTTTTTTCAGCGCAACGAGGGCGCAAGGCTGATCGCCGTATGTGTGACAGGGGTATAACAGAACCTTTGCGATCATAGCACCACATATTTGGAACAGTTTACCATCATATATTCGTTCAATGTCATCTCTTGGCCAATTTAAAAAGTGTCTCAAGACTCATATCTTTAAGTCCATACATTATAGTGTCTGATTGTTTATAGCATATTGTCAACTATTGTGCAGTTCCTGTATGTCTCTCATATTTTGTTTTTGTTTGTATTTTATGTATTGTACTTTTATCTTTGTATTTAAGCGCTTTGAGAACTTGTTGTAAGGCGCTATATAAGAATTTTGTATTATTATTATCATTATTATTATTATTATAGTTTTACCTAATACCAACTCTTGTGTTACAGAATGCGATTTAAAATCCAATAACGGAATATAATCGGAATTGTATCGACTCATATAGAATTGCTATCTACCGAAGATAGCAATCTTGCAATGTGAGGTAGCGAAATAGGAACTGTCTACCGAAGATCGTTAATAGTGAAGATAATAGGATGTCCACAGGGCGTTCCTATCAAAAATGATGTCATTTCATTGTTATTGTAATTGCATAGCTTGTTAGTTGTTTTTTATCATTTCAAACACATATTTACAATTGTGTGGATTTTGTGTACCTTTATGAAACAGGTATTTGAGATTGCGGAAGCTATATTTACAAACTTTTTAAAGAACTATTTTATAAAGAAATTGTGGATAAATACTAAAAACAAGAGGCACATTTTCAGACGAACTCGTTCTATTTGTTGAAGCAGGGATATTGCCATATTATATTTGAACATAAGACATATCTAGATCGTGACCGAATTCAGTGCTTGATTTCATTAAAACAATGGGGTTTCGGTATTTGAATCCAAAGTGAGGCGAGTCGACTCTTAAAGTGGCGTCAGTGAAGGGTTAGGTTATAAACTACGACTGTACATTTCAAGCCGTCTGATGTGTCTGAAGCACTAAAAGCTTTTCAGCCAGGTTTTGTTATATCAATTCAGTTCCTTCGTGCCCATACATACGACCCATCAAAGCACCTGCACTTAGCCCAACCAATAATCAGCACGCGCTGTCTATGAGGTTTTGTGTGTGAAGTGAATTAAACCACCAAACACTTAGTGCAACTTTGTTGTAACTGTTGCATTTTAAGATGAGTTCAAAACTGCTTGCCTTTTTATGGATGGATTCTCTCATGGTAGCATGATGGGAATCAAAGTTTCACACGCGAAGTGGACTCTGTCTCACAATTGCTGAAGTCTATATAACAAGTAGGCCTATATCCGATGGCATTGGATTAAGCATTACCGGTCTTTAAAAAAAAACCAATCTAACTAAAGGACTTCTACATAATATATTGATAAAACTGAAATCTTAACCCTGATTTAGGGCTCAGAAATCAATGTCAGATGCATGAATCCATACAAATTGAAACATGTGTGTGCCATAATATAAGAGACGTTAATGCTTTGGAATAGTTAGGCCTATATGTCACGATTTCTTTGGTCATTTTTTCGTAAAATGTAGATGGATGATGGCGCTATAACACATTTTAAAACATTTTATTTCACTATAGCCTAAATATATCTAATTTTGATCTTGTATATGGTCGACCAAGATGATTTGTATACGACCCAGAAATATCTTTTAATAATGGTTGAAAGTTGTTCCTTTCAATGGCGATTGAAAGATGTTCCTTTATATGGCGGTTGAAAGTTGTTTCTTGCAATGGTGGTTGAAAGTTGTTCCTTTCAATGGTAGTTGAAAGTTGTTCCTTTTAATGGTGGTTGAAAGTTGTTCCTTTCAATGGTAGTTGAAAGTTGTTTCTTTTAATGGTGGTTGGCGGTTGTTCCTTTAAATGGTGGTTGAAATTTGTTCCTTGTAATGGTAGTTGAAAGTAGTTCCTTTTAATGGTGGTTGAAAGTTGTTCCTTTTCATGGTGGTTGAAAGTTGTTCAGTTCAATGGTGGTTGAAATTTGTTCCTTTTAATAGTGGTTGAAAGTTGTTCCTTTTGATAATGGTTGGAAGTTTTGTCTTTTAATGGTGGTTGAAAGTTGTTCCTTTTAATGGTAGTTGGAAGATGTTCCTTTTAATGGAGGTTAAAAGTTGTTTCTTTTAATGTTGGTTGAAAGTTGTTTCTTTTAATGGAGGTTGAAAGTTGTTCCTTTCAATGGTAGGCCTAGTTGAAAGTTGTTCCTTTTAATGGTGGTTGAAAGTTGTTCCTTTTTATGGTAGTTAAAAGTTGTTCCTTTCAATGGTAGTTGAAAGTTGTTCCTTTCAATGGTAGTTGAAAGTTGTTCCTTTTAATGGTGGTTGGAAGTCGTTCCTTTTAATGGTGGTTGAAAGTTGGTTCTTTCAATGGTGGTTGAAAGGTGCTCCTTTCAATGGTAGTTGAAGGTTGTTTCTTTTAATGGTGTTTGGAAGTTGTTCCTTGTAATGGTAGTTGAAAGTTGTTCCTTTTAATGGAGGTTAAAAGTTGTTTCTTTTAATGTTGGTTGAAAGTTGTTTCTTTTAATGGAGGTTGAAAGTTGTTCCTTTCAATGGTAGGCCTAGTTGAAAGTTGTTCCTTTTAATGGTGGTTGAAAGTTGTTCCTTTTTATGGTAGTTAAAAGTTGTTCCTTTCAATGGTAGTTGAAAGTTGTTCCTTTCAATGGTAGTTGAAAGTTGTTCCTTTTAATGGTGGTTGGAAGTCGTTCCTTTTAATGGTGGTTGAAAGTTGGTTCTTTCAATGGTGGTTGAAAGGTGCTCCTTTCAATGGTAGTTGAAGGTTGTTTCTTTTAATGGTGTTTGGAAGTTGTTCCTTGTAATGGTAGTTGAAAGTTGTTCCTTTTAATGGTGGTTGAAAGTTGTTCCTTTCAATGGTAGTTGAAAGTTGTTTCTTTTAATGGTGGTTGGAGGTTGTTCCTTTAAATGGTGGTTGAAATTTGTTCCTTGTAATGGTAGTTGAAAGTTGTTCCTTTTAATGGTGGTTGAAAGTTGTTCCTTTTCATGGTGGTTGAAAGTTGTTCAGTTCAATGGTGGTTGAAATTTGTTCCTTTTAATAGTGGTTGAAAGTTGTTCCTTTTGATAATGGTTGGAAGTTTTGTCTTTTAATGGTGGTTGAAAGTTGTTCCTTTTAATGGTAGTTGGAAGATGTTCCTTTTAATGGAGGTTAAAAGTTGTTTCTTTTAATGTTGGTTGAAAGTTGTTTCTTTTAATGGAGGTTGAAAGTTGTTCCTTTCAATGGTAGGCCTAGTTGAAAGTTGTTCCTTTTAATTTAATGGTGGTTGAAAGTTGGTTCTTTCAATGGTGGTTGAAAGGTGCTCCTTTCAATGGTAGTTGAAGGTTGTTTCTTTTAATGGTGTTTGGAAGTTGTTCCTTTAAATGGTGGTTGAAATTTATTCCTTGTAATGGTAGTTGAAAGTTGTTCCTTTTAATGGTGGCTGAAAGTTGTTCCTTTTCATGGTGGTTGAAAGTTGTTCAGTTCAATGGTGGTTGAAATTTGTTCCTTTTAATAGTGGTTGAAAGTTGTTCCTTTTGATAATGGTTGGAAGTTTTGTCTTTTAATGGTGGTTGAAAGTTGTTCCTTTTAAAGGTAGTTGGAAGATGTTCCTTTTAATGGAGGTTGCAAGTTGTTCCTTTCAATGGTAGGCCTAGTTGAAAGTTGTTCCTTTTAATGGTGGTTGAAAGTTGTTCCTTTTAATGGTAGTTAAAAGTTGTTCCTTTCAATGGTAGTTGAAAGTTGTACCTTTCAATGGTAGTTGAAATATGTTCCTTTCAATGGTAGTTGAAAGTTGTTCCTTTCAATGGTGGTTGAAAGTTGTTCCTTTTAATGGTGGTTGGAAGTCGTTCCTTTTAATGGTAGTTGAAAGTTGTTCCTTTCAATGGTGGTTGAAAGTTGTTCCTTTTAATGGTGGTTGGAAGTCGTTCCTTTTAATGGTGGTTGAAAGTTGGTTCTTTCAATGGTGGTTGAAAGGTGCTCCTTTCAATGGTAGTTGAAGGTTATTTCTTTTAATGGTGTTTGGAAGTTGTTCCTTGTAATGGTAGTTGGAAGTTGTTCCTTTCAATGGTGGTTGAAAGTTGTTTCTGTTTATGGTGGTTGGAAGTTGTTCCTTTTAATGGTGGTTGATAGATTTTATGAAAAACAACCATTGGAGCAAGATGGGGTACCGGGGTCGGGGTAGCACTATTTTGCGGAACTTTAAGGACGACATGGCAAAATATAGGCCAAATAGTTAAGGATTTATGGTTTTAACTTTTACTAACACCCTCGTTATGGATCTTTTGTTTTTCAGAATCTGTTAAGCCTGTCACGCCAAACCACCTTAGTTGATATATCACTCATCAAGTGCTCATGTTATGCTTAGCGATTCGTGACAAAGATAGAGGTGTTAAGATGCTATGATTTGGCAATTTGGAAGTCGGCTATATATATTTTGATACCAGAATAAGATCGTCATTCATCAATTTATGTCACTATTTTTTATGTTAACGTCATCAGGCATTTATTCGTTTTTATTTTAAGCTCACCAGCCGAGACGAATATCAGCAAATTGCTTAAGAAAACAACCGATAATGATACGCTTAACGCCACATAAGTCATAAACTGAAGCGATCGGTAATTATTTCTGATGGTTCCTCGTGATAAATTGCCCGCAAAAATTGGGCTGGCCTTTAGTGAAGTAGAAATGCCCCAGGGACAATATACAGCAGTCAGGCACTATCGTGGTACCCGCGGGACATTTGAATATAAAAGCTGAAGGATTACCAGAGCTACAGAAAGTGGCCATTTTAAACCCCCAACCAGTTAATGTTCACTTTGTTTATATAAACTATGGTGCTAATTTTCTTCTTACCAGAGATGATTGCAAAATATAGTGTGTGCTGTTATTTTACGGAGAGGCCTAATATGCAGCAGGAACATAAAACTGATTCTATTTTATTTTTGGTAAAGTGCAAGTGAACGCATTGGTGTCTTTCCTGTGAATGATACCACATTTATTACGAAAATACAAACGAATTATGGAACTATACAATAACTTTTTGCGTCAAACAACCTTTTGATACAAACATGCTTAAAACTGCTATCTTTTACATGAATAGCAGTGAACATCTGGCCAATACATTCGTATTTATAGATCCGTTAATTTTTCGCCGTCATAAAAAGCCGCGCGATAGCATAACATAAAAAGAGAATTCTAAACTTAGTTAAAAGAATATCATTTAACCAGTCTTGGTGAAACCACGCAGTACGCATGCGATCAGGGGGATTATGAGGGGTTGGGTTGGGTAAAACGACACGGCCCCGCCGTGTTGACGTTCTAAGAGAGGAAGCCGCATGAAGTGTATGCAAATAAAAAGCTAAAATAATTTGATTGTGCCTGCGATTATTTTATGGCAATTTAAATAACTATTACAATGAAGCTAGGTTGGATGTCGTCACGAAACCGTTTCATTAGACACCCGATAGAATTACGAATATGGAATTAATTAGAGTGGGTCTGATATGGCGTATGACTATGATATGCCAATAAAATCTAACTAATTCTAAAGAAACGTACTTAATCATGAATATCATTGACCACCGCCGCGGCTATTGCACTATCGTCCAGTCCTCAGTAGCGGAGAGCAACGGAGAATAATACAAGATTGAAATCAGTCTATGTTTATAGTATCAGTGCAACATTTCATACGACGGTCTGACACACGCTTTACCGAGACTTGCACTGCTATCTTCAGAAGATAGCAAAGCTAGGCCCGAGAATAAATAATGTACCAGGAAGTTCACTTCCTGGCCTACTGGGTTTGTTAATTATATATCACTTTGTACTTCAATTCAATCGTATTTTTAAACATTTTGTAACTATTTATTGTGTAAATTATGTAATATTTTTTTATAACTGTATACAACAGTGGCGCGCTCTCTGAACATCTGAAAGCGCTTTTGACTTTGCATGTATAATATACGTGCTTTGCTGTAATGCATCTTTTCAATCATATTTTTAAAATAATTGCTGTTATTTTGTTGTTAAATATTGTATGCCATTTTTGATGTTTGTGATTTGTACAGCGCATTGATCTTATGGAAATGCGCTCTATAAGTACTGGTAAATAATAATAATAAAATAATATCATTATCTTGGACGATACCCTCTATATTCGTGTGTCAGTAGTTGCATCATCAATAAGATTGCCTGAACAGGAAACTAGTACCTACTTCAATACATGAAGCGATCGAGCAAAATGAATCTATGTCGATCATATCACATTTTTAGTTTTTAACTACTTGCTTAACGATCAGTTGTAATGTAACATTTTGCAGAAAAATGAACACTGTATTGCAAAGATACGGTATGAGCAATTGAAACGTTTTCAAAACAATAGCAAACAAAATGAATGTGTTCCTTTGTTTTGTTATATTATTTCAAAATCAATATTTTCTTCTTCATTTTGCTTGATGTGTGTGTCTTATAAGATTACAGTTCTTTTGCTATCTTCGGAAGATAGCAAATGCAGTATAAAGAGTAATACATTCCTATGTTACCTTCATAAGTTAGCATTATATCATGCACATATCGCTTATCAGGTACGCGCATTTCTTTCACCGTAATTGAAACACAACCACAATCTAAGATGATAACAATGAAAATTGTACAACGTAACCATGGTAATACAGCACAACACAATCCGATATGACGGTTTTGCAAAGAAAAAGTACCATTAAAAACAATATGCTATCTTCATAATACAGCACAACATGAATCATAATAATATTTGTATTACAAAATGTTCCAGAAGATCACAAAAACAGTTCCCCTCAGCGAATGACATCGTATAATATTTGCAACCCCGGTCTTCATCATGACCACCGATAACAATTGAATAACATAAATAAATAAGTATGAGCAATAGCTCTTCTGTATAGAAATAGTTATCTTCTGTAGATAGAAAAGGCTATCTTCTGTAGACAGCAATAACTTTCTTCTGTAGATAGCAATAATACTAAGATAAATACGATAATGTATATGAACTAACTTCAAGCAACTGAGTTTAACGTGTGCACAATTTCAACAGCAACTGTACCAAGAAAAAGGAGTAGGGACTACATATAATTATCTCACGAAACTCTAATATATTCCATATTATGAATACATAACAAAAAATATTAGGCCTATCTTTAAGAGATAGCAATATTACACCATTCACAATTAATGTGGATCAGTAAATATTCTCAGCAGATAGCAATATCTAATTCTAAAGTAGTAAAGTTATAGAATTATTAGAGTTTTGATTATTTGAACCAGATGTCTGCATTGCCCTATTGACTGCTAATATTTCAAAGCAAGCTTAAAATATGTCTGCTTATAAGTTTATTGTATCAAATATATTTAATTCATTTTATGTTATTTTGCATGCGATAATCTGCACAGTTCTTGCAAATATACCTGCCGCATATATTTATGTTGCTATCATGGATGATAATGCATTACTTAGGGTGTGTAATGCTTAAAGTGTAAACAACAGCATTAGGTGCACATCTATTATGTTATAGGCATAAAAAAAGTTAGACTTAGAAGACCGTTCGCGTAGCTTTTAAAATTCAAACTTTACCGCATAACCTTTTTTTTCTTTTTCATTTTTCTATTAAATTTTGAAAATGATGGTGTGAGCCAAGTTGTGACTGTATGGAATGTTATTCCAATATTAAACCAGTATTCAAACTCAAGAAAGACAACTGAATCCAGTGATTTATTGGACTATGCTTCTTCAAATTTTAATTTCACAATGTGAAGTACCATCAGCTTCATTTCTTTGCTTCACAGAGCCGCATTTCGCATAGCTTTTGTACTTTTAAAACAAATCGCATTTCGCATAATTACATCTAGGAGTTGTGTCTTTGTATCTTCAGTAGATAGCAAGATAGCTTAAAGTGTTCTATGTTTGGCTATACATTTCTACGTGTTGATATATTTACATTTCTAAAATACAAGGATAATATTGATCTATTTGATGAAGGGCAATAAAGTCGAACTTATGTGAGGAAGCGCAATAACGTCGAACTTATATGGAAGCAAACCCACAATTTTACATCAAGGTTAAATATTAGTGAGCACATGATTCATAAAAAATCAAATAGCTCTTTCAAAACCTGCTGTATATAGATGCAGCAGATTTGTTCTAATTTCTTGTTCGTCGTAGCACAATTAACTCTGATTTATCATGTTTATTGGCAGAGAAACATCATAATCTCCTCGATGTTCGGCGATTATGTCTTTGTAGCGATATGATGAAGTTACGGGTCTTAACATTTCAAAATATTAACAGTCGACTTCAAAAGACCGTAAAGCACATCATCAGGTTTTATTATACTGAAGTTAAGATTTGATCCTCGTCTCCGAGCCTTTCCCCTTCTCATCCCCACAAAACACTCGGCCCAGAGTCCCCTTGCCTTTTCCACAAAACACCCATCGGCGTTGCGTCTTAATGTAAAGCTTTTTAGTATAGATCTTATAATGTTAGCTAGCTCTCTCTCCATCATAGCACATGGCTAAAATGTTTGCATGGTTATCACAGTTAACGCTACAGAAATCTCCCCTTTCACCACTACACAAAGCAATATATATTTCCGCTAAATTTGATTTTTGATTAATGCAAGTATTATATTAAATCCTATTACGCGATAATGTTCGCATCGCGTCCATGTATCATGTGCGGATTATGACTGTCTCACTTCTCAAATTTAAAAGGTTTTATAGAAATGTAAGTTTTGGAGGACATTTGTGTTGTTTTGAGAGCACCGGAAGTAGGATTTCGTGATTACCGGCTAATGGAACTCCATCGAGTGGCTACAGTCGTTTCTATCAAACGAATTAATTAAAGCAATAATCCAAGTAGCAAATTGTAACTAGATATGGTTGATATGGCCGATTTTACTAGGCTGCTAGCATGCACCAGATGCGCCCCCTCTAGCACTAAACCAGGTAAAAGACACTTCTTTTTATACCATCAAGGATAAAATACTATTTCAAACAACTTTAGTTAATTAAAGGGATTACCTTTTTGTCTATTTTATCAATAACACTAGTAGAATAAGATATATATTGCTGATGTTGCTGCCAGTTTATCGTATCTTGTAGTTTTCATATATTGAACATGAAGCTTTCAAAAGAATCTTACAGTGGATAAAAATAAGCAACTACATATATAATCGCTGGAGTTGGTTGGGTTAATGTAAAATATAGACAAAAACTTATCAAACAACCAAAGCAAACTACGGTGTGTTAAAATGTCGCCATCAACGTTCTAGGTAATAATATTAACATTAATTAAAAACAACAGCCGGTGGTAACTTTCACAAAATGGAACCAAACTTTAAAAAATATTGATGACTGTTATTTATTAGTATAATATGTTTATGGGGTTGTAAAATATATATAATTTTTCAGAAACCTTCTCCTAAACTTCAAAGTCTATCTCAAGGATTACTGATCCAATACCAGGCATCTTTGTACTTATTTCAATACATTTCTCCTGGTGATTCCAAATATGGTATTGAAATTCAATAATTCTGACATTTTTGAAACATTTTGTGAACATTTGGAATGTCGTCTGCAGCCGCCTGCCGCGTGGAAAGTGTTTTAAGGCAATTAGGTTACCTGATTTTCGTCATAGAATACCTACTATACACGGTTCTTCAACTGAATCTCTTGCTAACTTCAGTAGATAGTAATGATTAGCCGAAGACAATAACTGTAACACTATCTTTAAAAGACAAAAATACAGTTCCAAAATGGATTGTTAACATTGCTATTTTCTGTATATTTTCCATTCTGAATGTTGCATTTGTATTGGCACTCTCTGTATAAGATTTACCGTTATGGCAATTCACTGCACCTTACTTTATAAAGAAAATACTATTTTACAAAAGTTAATCTAAACAATTCATTTTTTCATTAGATGGAAATAATATTTTATATAGATTACTTATATAAAGTTATAAACTCATCATAACCCATCTTTAGACTTTTAGTAGAAAAAAGACAATAAATATACTGTCCTACAAATGAGTCTGAGCAATGTTTTTTGTTTGTTTTCATTAGATGGAAATTATATTTTATAAAGGTAATTATAAAGATAAACACTCATAACCATCTTTAAAAGAAATGGAAGATGTGAAAGACAAGAATTTGAACAATACAGGGTATAATAAACCTGTACAATTTTCATTAATTTGTACCATTGGCGGAGCCTGAGGGGCACGTGCCCCCCGGGTCATGAAAGGGGAAGAATAGAAGGAGAGAGAGAGAAGGGAGAGATTCGATATTTGTTCATTTGGATTTGGGGGTGCAGGGATTATACATGCTTTTATTGTTGTTATTAATTTCAATTTCGTATAAATAAAATATGCGTTGTAACATATTTCAAGTTTTCTTTTCGCTTCATTATTTAGACGAGAATACGGTATATGCCAGGAGAACCTTCCAAATGAATCTAAGAGGTTAAAAACCGACAGCTTCAAGCCCCTTAACCCCGCCAGGGCTTTGCCCCTGGACCCCACCGGATAAATTCATCATGGCTACCCCTATGCGTATGGTGGCTGTATGAAAAACTAACAAATTTAGCATTGCCGAGTGACCTTAGTAGTGGCATTATCAACACTATAATGTATACATATTGCGATTTTTGTTTTTTAAAGCGTAGAACTGCATTGCTATACTTTTAGAATATAACATAAATAGTTATGCAGTGCCGTCATTTGAGTATCAAATCTTTAGCAAATAATTATATAGTTAAGAAAAAAGTTTAGTTTTGTTGCATGTCGCTCTTACTGGTATATTATGGCCTAATAATAAGACACTCGGACACGCATTGTTGTTCTATCTACTGACATGTTGGAACTCCCCGAGTAAGCACACTGCGCATGCTCACATCGTGCGATCTATATTATAACAACATATAATCATATTGGATGATATCATGATTACGCAATCATGCTACATCTTTCCTTCTTTATAAAACAAAGTGTTTTTGTTATGACTATTGAATAACTGTTCTGAAACCAACCATTCGAGGTAACATTTTGATAGTCATTGAAACACATGAAAGCTATGAATAATATATGTTAACTTCCAACCATCACCTTTCCTTTCCTTTTTTTTTTTTAAAGATTAGTGAATGTCCATTGACATTTTTAGATTATCTCATGGCTTATTATATTGCCACTGATATTGTTAGCTGTGAATCTCCTTTAAAGTCATTTTATCTGTAAAGTCTAGGTTCTTCTCGACCTTTGCAAATATCCATTTACAGTCTATATTATGAAAATCACACAAAGATATTTCACTCTTTGGCACAGCAACTTACTTGGTTATTTTTAAACCAACATTTAAATTTCACTATGTTCTCAGGGCCTATGCATTACTAGGGCCTATGTGATTTACAAACACATTTCTTTTATTTGTTTATTATGTCCATCCATGATCCATTGTTCAAGCTTTTGTATTATAACGCCCAGCATTCAGACAGCAATGACCAGTAAGTCCCCGGCAGATCCATTTCACACTGAAGTTCTGCTCCACTGCAACTACATTATTGCGGGCTTTTGTTGACATTTTTAAAGAGTCCAACTGTTGATCAAAGAGCCCTGCACCTCATCCATAAAGGCATCTTGATGTCTGGCTATACATGCATCTCATCTCATCCATTGAAGGCATTTTGATGGCTGACGAGCACCTCATCCGTTGAAGGAAATCTTGATGGTTGACTATTGTTCAATCCGTGATTATCACACTGACGATTAATCGTAATATTAATGTCAACAATCTCGTCTTATTTTTGTATTTTATCAACAAAAGTGCTGATGTGCATCTCATCCATTAAAGGCATCTTGATGTCTAACTTTTGTTCAACCCGAGAGCTTTCACACTGACGGTCGAATCATATTATTATTAAATTATTGTCAACAGTCTCGTCTTTATTTATGTTTTATTGTTTTTTCAACCAAAAGTTAACGTGTACATGTATAGACCACACGCTTTAACTCACTGTCACTTGCTCCATTTGCTTGCAATCTTGCGTTTTCAATTCAAGGCTCAGCAAACATTGTACATTGTATTTATATAATATTCCTGTGGCATTGTAACTATTTTGATACCCTCACAGTTTAACAGCCGGTGTCCACACTTGAAGGACTAAATATTTTATTGTCCATTCTCAGATGATGTGATTTCAATCATAAGTCTAGATTTTGTAGAATCTTACAGTTTATGATTTCCTTCGCCGATTTTTTTTCTTCACAACAAACTCCCGTCAATTCGCTATTTACTGGTATATTATGGCCTAATAATAAGACACTCGGACACGCATTGTTGTTCTATCTACTGACATGTTGGAACTCCCCGAGTAAGCACACTGCGCATGCTCACATCGTGCGATCTATATTATAACAACATATAATCATATTGGATGATATCATGATTACGCAATCATGCTACAAGTTTCAATCAAGAGTTTCAACACAATTGTTATTCTCTGAAAGTCTGAAAAAAAATCGGCACATTATACATTGTATAATACCATTCACTGTTTTTTAAATGTTTAAACACTCTCTTACAATTGCGGCGTAAGCAAACCAATAGGGGACGAGCCCAAATAATGCTTTATAATGTTGCAACATCTGGTAAATATGCGCGCAGTTTTTTGAACTAAATAGTACAGAAAACGTTCCTTAAAGCCATTTTGTTGTTGTACAAATTGAGCTTATTGAGGCTTTTACATTAATTGAACATTGAATCAATTCGCGCGCGCACAAGTTGGCAATTTAAACTCTAAAATACATCAACTGTAGTTTTTTGTTAGGTGTGGGACATCACGTTATCTGTCATTTTTTTACGCCCCTCCCCCACGTGATTTTCTTCTTTTTTTGGGGGGGGGGGGGGGGGGGGGGTGACACTGTAATTTTTACTATTACACATCCAAAGCAATTTGTATATTATTTTTCATGTCCAAAATAATCATGTTACACGTGGGACAATGGTTTGACACGCCCTGTATAGTCTTCAGATATCAAAAGCAGTGCTATATTATTTATATTATTTAGCATTTAAACTGTATTACTCTCTTCAAATGTCAAAACAAGTCTACAAATGAATCTAAATATCTTCAATAGATAATTTAGCAAGACTCTATACATGTACAAGCGTTTCGTGCATTATGATCATCATAAGAGGAGGATATTCTAAGGAGGTTTAAAACGGTATAGCTTTCTGTAAAAGAATCCTAGAATCCGAGAAGTATTGTTATCTTCATTATAGATGAGGTGACATTTGTTGATATTTAGGACGCCCTCTGTTGGTTTGAGACAAAACACACCGGGCAAGAGTGCCTATAGTTTACATAGGCCAGATCAGGTTTTCTAACTAGATTGTGGTGTCACAGCAAATTGTTATCAAAACTGTCTTTAAACTTGCTTAGGAATGCTATAAGCTATCGCATTTCACACAAAAAACTAAAACTAAATGAGTTTTACAATTCATTAGAAAGAAATTTCATGTTGTCTTCATTAACTTTACTGTATATTCTGCCTGGAGGGAAACAACAGAGGGTGTCCCATTTGTAAATACATGACATCATAGGTCACCTCATCTATACAATAAGCTTTTATATACCGCCATTTCATTTAGATCACATCGGTTTGTGATGATACAAAGAATATATACAACCTAGCAAAGCAAACGACATGATATAAACAAAATATTACAAAGAGCAAAATCAATAAGGAAATAGGTGAGTTTTCACTGGTTTTTTGAAAACATCAACAGACACCGCAGAACGAAGAGTACGTTGGACATTGTTCCAGAGTGTAGGTGCAGTAAAACAGAACGAACTGTCAACAGCAGATTTAAGGTTTCTGGCAAAAATTCTGTGCTGCTGTAGCCAAGTAGAGTCTGTTGAAGAGCGAAGGCCAGCACGTGCAGGAGCATACAGAGACAGCGTGGAAGGAAGATATGATGGAGCAATGTTATTAATACACTTAAACACGATGAGAAGTATTTCATATGAATACAATGAAATTGTATAGAACTTCAAATGCATTTAAGCATAATTTAAGTAATGTCGTGTTTTGCACACAAATGTCCCAGAGATAAAAGCTTTGGGGTTTCATCCTTGTCGGATATATCCTTGTCCTTGATGGCATGGTAATTGGTATAAAGTGATGTGTATGCACACATTGCTATCTTCAGTAGATAGCAAGTTAGGTTCACATGTTAACACTTTCCACGCGGCTATTATTTTTAACATACACAAAACAGATTTTTCAGAAACCTTTCACAATTTTCAAAGTCTATCTCAAAGATTATTAACCTAATACTAGGCATGTTTGTACTTATGTCAATGCCTTTCGCACGATGATTCCAAATATGGTAATCAAATTCCATAATTTTGACTTTTTGAAACATTTTGTGAAATTTTGGAATGTCGTCTGCAGCTGCCTGCCGCGTGGAAAGTGTTAACAATCTTTGATTAAAGTCGTTTAAACTTTATTCGAGAGATAGCAGGTACGTTTATGTATACAAAATATAGATTACATTTAAAGTTATTCCGATATCAAAGCAGTGCTATATAATATTAAACACTGGTTCCATTCTGAAGTTGCTACACACAGCCTCAGCGGAGATGGGTTTTCTATATATATACTTGATAATAATAAATAGCGCTGTTCTAAAATGATCAAACCGCTTAATGAGAATAACACACACACATCTTCTGTAGATAGCAAAAGACATATCTTAAGGTAAAAGCCTGTTATTTATTAACCATTTTAATAGAAATATATAATGACTTGTTATATCTTTAAAAGAACCATAAGATTTTTAGGACTGTTTATTTAACTTGGTGTATAGAACTTTGATTTTACCTTTTTTGTGCAATATATACTGAAAAGTAATCTAATGTTGTTGTTTTTTAAAGCCCTGTGGTACCATTTGTATAATGTAAGAGCGCTATTGCTTATTGCTATAATGTTTTAACAATAATTAAAATTAATTATAAATAAGTTTTTACACTAAATGCATGCATCGGAAAATACATGCACACTGACAAAATAAAGAATAATAACACACAAAAATAATACAAAATACTTATATAGCGCCTTACAACAAGTTCTCAAAGCGCTTAAATACAAAGAGAAAAGTACAATACATAAAATACAAACACAAACATTAAACATATGAGAGACAAACAGGAGCTGCGTATCAAAAATACAGAGGGCCTGCACAACTGTCCATAATAGGGGTATTAAGTCAGAAGCAAATACTTTTCGATGTCCCTTTATTATGCAAATGTTTTCAAAAGTTGCCCATTTTGCCCAAATCAAGAATAGGTACCATATCAACATTCATTCTTAAGCCACCTGGCATAAACTTTGTGAAATAGGGCCCTCATGCGACATTACATGCGATGCATGAGCTGGTCCCCTGTATTATCTGCTCCACTGAACTCATCCATTGGATGAATACACTGCTAGATATACAGCGATAACCAGCGTAGACTGCAAAACAATCAATCATGGCGTCCAACACAGGAGCTCAACATGCGTTGGAAATGCTCCGAAAATTGCCTCGATTAAGCCTCAATTCACTCAGACGTAATCCTGGTTGGGGAAAAAAGGTGTGAAATAACTTAATTGTGGCTTAAGCTCTATAATTATCGACGTGTTTATGTCTTAATAACGCGTAAACAAGTAGACACTAAAATTTGGTGGTGCAAAATTCTGCACCCTGAAATTATTTTTCGGTGTAGTGTATATTCTGCCAGTCTAAATGTGTCATAAAATTTCCGGTAATATCGTGTTTGCTTCCCCGTTAACGGATTAAACGCATACAGGTCACGGAGTCACGACTCACGGCTGACAAGGCTTGGGGCGAGGTGGCGCAGTCGGTTAGAGCGTCGTAACACTGCTGCGCACCGTAGTTCTGTTGGTGGATCGTTTGAGCGTGAGTTCAATTCGATACACCAACACAGCCTCGTCCCCATGCCTCCTTCAGACCGTGCAGACTGAAGTAGGCATGTACATGGCGCATCGTGTTTCGGAAGATACGTAGAAATGTTGGTCCCGTGTATCGGAAGAGCTATCCCGAGCACGTTAAAAGGTCACAGACTCCTTCGTAAAGAGTAGGGGATCATCCCGGTCTGTGTCTGTACACACATATTCCTAGGTTACAGGGATACTCCTGTTAGAGCTCCCTTGCGGAGTATTATGGAGGAAACCAAACCAAGAACCAAGAACAAGGCAAATAAATGCCTATTCCATATTATATTTTACGTAAACAAATTGTGTACAACGAGTACGACATTACTTGCACTTTTTCAACCTGTAAATAGAGGATATCGTGTTCCTGATTGCACCCTTTGCACCTTACAGTACGACTTTACTCTACAACAAGAGGAATGTACTACACCATATAGATAGATAGACAACAAGAGGAATGTACTACACCATATAGATAGATAGACAACAAGAGGAATGTACTACACCATATAGATAGATAGATAGACATGTCTACGAACATGATGACGAATGATGTGTATACATGTATCTGAATCTGTACTGTTGTTACGGTGCAGCAAACACAACCATATTGACCCTTTTCCCACTTTAATTTGAGTTTTTTCCACTTGCCATTACCGACAGCAGTTTTGGTTTTGTCGGACAAACGCTATTAAATTTATGTTATAATAAATTGGGGAAATGCATTTTTTTATTAGCTTGTGATTTTCAAAAACTGCCCGTCCATAAGACGGGTTGAGGATTTTCCCACCTATCCACTTTAGAAACTGCCCGTCCAAAAACAGGTGGAGGGGTCGCTGGCTATAGCCACGGACCTTAATTTTGTGGTAATATTGCCATTGGCATGATGAAATTGCATCGCCAATAATGTAACGGGTCTTTGCTGTTAAAGGTAGATGACCCGATCACATTTTCGTAACACAGAATTATTTCAAACATACGGAGATTTTCATATCATATGAAAGCTCGTATTTTTCTCATCATCATACTGAAATTTGACGGCCTAAATCGGTATAATTACGGAGAAATCGATGAAATAACGTTGAATTACCGCGAATGGTGGTAACCACCGATATAGTTTGTGTACAACTCAATGGGTACAGTTCACAGCATCTTGTGCGTATAAAATAAGAACCATTAGAGCTATGCAACACAAACTTTGGAACACAACTTTTTTAAGGATGACCTTTCATGTAGAATAGAAAACTTAAAGTTGAAAATCGGAAATGTGATCGGGTCATCTACCTTTAAGTCACAAACGTGCGTCTTGCGGAGCATTTTGCGATGTAATACAAGATATGTCGCTCCCTGTGTACAGCTCATCAGTGTTTACCTTGAGTGGGTGATTCCCATATTTTCCAACTCCATAACCTGAATTTTGCTTTTAATTCTTTCTTTCAGGCAAGACTCAGGCGTGGTCAGCATGGTGGAGATGAAAGTGGGCGAGGCAAAAGTGGTCAGAAGTCCCGAGGAACCAGAACTTATTTTGGCCATGAGGGAGGGCAAACACCTTTCTATCTAGCTATTCCAAAATATCCATTCAACAAAGGACATCAGTAAGTTGTAGCTAAGGCTCACCACAGTATTTATGCAAAAAAAAAGAGATTTTTGGATTATGATGGACTTTTTTTGCAGATCCGACCCATACAACAGATGCCTTTTGAATGATGTTTCAAACTTCACGCTTTCTCACACTATGTTCAAATTATGTATTGTAAATTTGTAATAAACCAAATGTTGTATTTTGTTTTTCTTTAATGTAAGAGTTGGATTCCAATCAAACATTTATTTGTTTGGCTTAGTATTTAGAGAGGTCTTGTCTTTGATTTAACCCAGGCTTTCTCAACAGGCGGCGCTTGCGCCACTTGTGGCGTATCAAGGCATCCTCAGTGGCGCGAGAGTGGTTAAAAATTGCCTCTCCACCACACCGAGGCCTGTTTTCCTCTGAAAAATAACTTGAATTGTAAATTCTAAAAAAATGTGACCAACAAGAGGCGATTTAAGTCAGTTAAAAAATCCAAAACCCAGGAGCTTCAGAGGGCACTGCCCCCTAGACCACCGTCGAGGCTTCGCCCCTGGACCCCAAGTGGAGCTTCAACAAGTTGCTTACTAAATTGTGGATCATCAGTAAATCTAGTTGAGAAAGCCTGATTTACACCCTTTCGGATCCAAACTATTTTAAGATTTCAATTTTAACCTTTGACCTTTGAGATTATCTCTAGCATAGCTATTCTGCCTCATGTGTAATGTCCTTGCTATCTGCTACAAGTTGTAAAAGACATTTCAAGCTTTGAATTGATACCAAACTTGATTATGAGTTGTTTCATGTTTGGGATAGATGGTGCATAATAATCCATGTGAGGGATGTAGTCACAGTTTGTGTTGTGCAGATTAAGCAAGTGGCTTTTCATTTTAAATTCAGGTCTTGTCATGCGTTTATTAGACTATAGTGTGATCAGTTCCAAAATGGCGAAGCTTTTTTACAGCAGTGAATGAATACAGAAGGGCGCGCATGAAGGGAACAAGCGCACTGTGCATCATGTGCGTGTGGCCAAAACCTTGTGCATGTGGCCAAAACCTTGTGCATGTGGCCATAAATCTTGGATTGCTTTTGCACGTAGAGAGATCAAAAACGAATATTTCTCGCCAATTTGAAACTGATTAAACTATAGCTGATTGACACCCAACCTTTACCAGCATTCCCATCAAGGCATTAGCCGGGGGGTCCAAGTGTCATTTGGACGCCCTGTCGAGAAAATGGATGCTTACGTTTTTAATATTTGTTCACAATTTGAACCCCAAAAGTTGGATATACTATTTTATGTCAAAAAACATGTGTGTTTTGTGCGATATTTTAAATTTGGACCGATTTTTATTTAATATAACCTGGAACTCACAGCTTCCGATGCGGTTTTAAATCCTGGCTAAGGCCCTGATTCCCATGGAACAATGTATGTTGAAGCAGGCCTGGAGAAAAATGGGGAACTGGGAATCTCATTTCCATTCCAGGAAATTTTGCATTTTCCAAATGAAGAAGCACATTAGAAATGGAGGAAAATCTAGCTTTCTTTCTGGGAACTTTTGTTTGTTTCCCTGTGTTGAAGAGACCTTTGTAAAATTGGATTCTCAGATTGATTCTGACATTTTTTGTCTCCATTTTCCAAGCTACCACCCCAGCATAATTGTAAATAATTCTAATACCATTATATTTGTATTTTACTTTTCTTTTACTTTTCCCAGTTTAAAACGTGAATATGTACCCATTAGTCTGCTAGAGTTACAACAATATATTGATATGGGGCGTATCAATCCAGATGAACCAATAGATGTCAATACCTTTATCAACGCTGGAAAGGATATTGACAATGGCAAGAGGCAGTATGGGATACATCTCACAAAAGAGGTAAGAGACACAGCAATATATTGACAATACCGAACGATCCTAAAGACTGTAATATGTCTGGATCAAAGACTACACTGTATTATTGTCCTAAAAGAATTTCTTGTCTGTAGGAAAGAGTTAGTCTTTACTTTGTCTCACCTGAAGTTGGGAGGTGGTGCCAGCATGCATTCCAGCAAAGGCATCATGATATCTAACACGTAACTCTAATGCATCAGGGTTTGCACCCGTGTGATCATAGAAGAATGTCTGCTGTGATGCAAAACATGATGTGCCTATCACTTGATTATGCAGTGATGTTACCTCCCAACTTTAGCTGACACAGAGTATTAAAACGCTTGTTTATCACAGAACAACAAAATCTTTTCAGTAGATATCCACTAGGAGGCCAGGGTAAACAGCTCTAGGTCACAAATGTTATCATCATAAGAAATGGGGAAGCCTATAAATTATGATTCCTTAACAGACAAAGGGCTGTCTTTACAGGTTTTACCCATCAAACTTATGAGGTGTGTTCTCAAGAAGTTGGAGCTGATCTACACAAAAACTTTGACAGTTCCAAATGTGTCTAAATGGAAACATGGTTTATCAAAGATAATCAGAGTTGGCCACAACCTCATGCCACTGCCACATGCTCCCTGTTCATATGCAAATTTAGTTGGAACCAAAACTACCATACTCATCCAGAAAGTAGCCTACAATCTTGAGTTTGAACACTGAGACATTATTGGCACATTATTCTAGACTATAAGTAAATTGTGTGCACCATTTGGATGATGTGATAATGCAAACTTGTTTATGGTTGCCTTAAGATTCTCGTTCCTTGTATCTTTACCCTTTCCTTCTCTCTTCTCAAGGAATTGTGTATGTTAATACTGTCCAGATGGCTATTAGTTTTACCATAATACAAAACAGATTTTTCAGTAACATTTACTAACTTTCAAAGTCGTATCACAAGATTTTACTGAACCAATACTAGGCATGTTTGTACTTATTTTATTGCATTTCTCATGGTGATGCCATATATGGTGATAAAATGCAATGATCTTGTGAAAGTTTGGAACTGTCGTCTGCAGACAACTGCCGGCTGGAAAGTGTTAACGTAAACACTAAGGGGAGTTACAATTGACAAAACCTTTTCAATCTGTGTCTTTATTACAGGGTTCTAATATTTTTCAAGCACAAGTGAACATAGAAGTCCAATATGCCGATGAACTGACCATAGCCAGCATAGAGCGTCACCGTGGTTCCATAACTCTTGGTTATTATGACCCACAGAGCCTAGAAGCACTCTGCTATCCACTAATCTACTTCAATCGTGGCAAACCAATTAAAAAGAGGGCACTGCCTTCTAAAGACCTTGTCCCGTATTACACTGATCCAGAAAAGCGAGGCTATCTCGCAGATCCAGACGCCATTCAAAAAGCCAGGGAAGCTCTAGCTCAAAAATTTGGTTACAGTTTGTCAGGAGATGACCTGAAGAAGGACATGTTTCAGATGCGGAAGGATCCGCGGCAGATTTTCTATGGACTAGAACCAGGTTGGATTGTTAACTTGAGAGATAAGACTATATTGAAGCCTACTGATGAAGATTTACTGGAATACTACAGAAGTTAGAGGACACATCAGTAAACCTGTGCAGCCATAATAATACAAATAATACAGGAAGATAAAACTTTGTGCATGTCCAACTATTGAATGTAGAAAAATGCCATGAAATAGTTAGTCATTGGCAAATTGAAGATGGAAAGCGCCTTTAGAAATGTAGGTTGCATTTAGAATTCATGTGATTTTGGATTGCATAGGTGAAATAGATACCAAATTGAAATTCCTTTATCCCCTGTACGACTTTAAACACTACAGCAGCTTAAAGTTCAACTAACAGTGATGTGTCAATTTTCATATTTTTGCAAGATATACATGTAAGGCATTTTGAAATGTTTCAACCTATTTTCTCAGCTATTTAGTATCTAATGAAAGATACGATAATCAAAACAAATAAATGTTGATCATAGTTTCACAATTCTATCAGGGTCCCATGCACCTGTTGTTTTGGATTGCAGTGCATTACAAGACGCCATGATCGACAATTATTTGTTTGGATAGAGAAAATAATATCAGGCATTTAATTGAGTTACCATTAGCGGAAAGGCTGCAAATGTGATGCGATCAAGTCAAATGAGTCTGAAGTCAATCATATCACAAATTTTAGTATTCTACTTGTTTATATTGGCCATTTGTAATTCTACATTTTGCAATTAAAGTGTTATGTATCTCAAAATCAATATTTGCAACTGTTGACTCATTTGGCTTGATCACACCATAAATGGCCGTGTTTATTCTTACCAATGTTGGAATTAAATTAATCAAATGGTTATTTAAAATGGTTATGTATGTGATGTAATTGTAACAACCTAGCCTCCTTCGAAGGTACAAACAGTCAATATAAAACTGAACGCACATCTATATTCAGTTCTAGGAGGATGGATATCCAATATGACAAAATGTTCAAAATTCATAAAAATACTGCCGTAATCAGTCTGATATAGACTGAATACATAAATGGGTTCAGTCCGATATAGACTGATTATTAGAGAGACCCAGTTGAATTGTAATAGGGCAATTCCACTGAGGAGGGTCATTAGTTTAAATCATCTTCCAGAACAACTACATGCATGTTGTACAATACCAATCACTTTGATCAATATCAGTACACAGGTGATTGGTATAATACCAATCATCTGTTAAACTGATATTGATCCAAGTGATTGGTATTGTACTACTACATGCATGCATGAGTTGTTCTAGAGCATGATTTTAACTAATGACCCTCCGTGCAACAGGGCGATACATTGGGCGAGTCAGAAAACATGGACACATTCACAAAATTGGTCACAAACCGTTAGGCATGCTCACTCAAAATCAATACTCATGCTAGAAAGACAATTTTTCAGCTTTGATTAAAAAATCTTTGAATATGACTATCGAGTTTAAGTTACATTAATTTGAGTGATAGTAGATTCATAAACATTGGCCGATCGGTTATTGATTTGGATCTATTCCATTTAACGTGAGAGGAACAATGGACCAATCACAATGCTATCGGCATCGTTTAATGGCCGGGGGGGGGGGGCCAGTCAAACATAATGGTGTACACATGCGTGACCAAATTTTTCCAGACACCCCCTAAACAAGTTTTACCCTGCAAGCAAAATTACCCCCTAAACAAGTTTTACCCTGCAAGCAAAATTACCCCCTAAACAAGTTTTTAGCGCGCTTTCCTTGTTTGACCCCTAAACAAGTTCTTGCCAGAATATGACCCCTAAACAAGTTTTGTCTATTTAACGGGAAACAAAATAAGTTACCCTAAACACGTTCGACCTGTATTTTAAGCCAGGATTTTCAACCACCCTCTTTCTTGAAAATCAGCGTTTTTGATACCCTAAGGCTGGGTTCACATAGGAGTATACGGTATTCGCTATACGCTATTCGCTATACGCTATACGGGCACGGCGAGTCACATAGGGTAGCACGCGAGCCCTGCTCGTAGTAGAGTCATTACCTTAGTTTCTTAGTGAGCTTGTCAACTACAGTAGAACCATTTTAAAAGAAAATGAGGTCCCATGCATTTCTCAAAAGTGACGGGAACGTTCTTTTATAGCAAAAATTCCAAAATGGCCGCCATACTGGGCCAAAAATTCAAATGGCACACCAAATTGTTCGGCTGAGCACAAGGATTCCGAAAAAGTATAGTACAAAGGCGTCCTATTGTCCTAACTTACCCTATTCTACGCAATAAATTGTTTATGAATCGTGATAGGGGAAATTCGGACCGCCTGTACACACAAATTGCAGCCCGCCACATCCAAACAGGACGGTATACGGTGCACAAAAATCGAACACGCACGATTCCAGGTATACTATACTATACTACACTATACGCGGGTATACGGTCTTTTCGAATAGTGCTGTCTTATGTGACCCGGTATTATGAAATTACATTGTTTCGATTTAAGCTATACGCGTGCCCTGCAAAACGTGCACCGTATACCCGAATAGTATACTCCTATGTGAACTCAGCCTTAACGCGTCACGCGCGTTACGCGTCCAACACTGAAAAAACACCCCTTTTTACGCATTTTTTTGGTCACACATGTGTACAACATTATGTTTGACTGCCCCCCCCCCCGGGTTTAATGTTATTGGTTTTGCTGCGATATAATAAACATGGACTTCAAAGCGTTGAAGCAACTCATCCCCAAATATCATGCATCCATATGACTGAGTGACCCTACTAATATTATTGAATTCGGCAGCCATATCAACAAATATAAATACACTCTGGAGTACATTTTATTTTGTAATTTTTGCAAGGGTGTTGATCAAAGATACCTGCTACTGCCATATAATCTAATAGTATTATTAGTTATTGGGCGAGGCGATTCAAGGTATACACTTGGTGCATAAGTTTAGTTAAACACGTGTTCAACTACCCCCATAGCCATGTTTAAAGTCACACACTTTAAAGTGAGTTGGGCACATATTTAAGTGAAACAACTTTTCGAGAATTGCGTTTAGTTATACGATTTATTTAAATTTAAATGTGTGTTTAGCTTAAAAACGTGTTTAAATATGTACAAGAATATGGGCCATTATGTTTGTGTGCGGGTGCGAAGTATTTTACCAGGTGAAGCCAATGGCCAAACCCAGATGACACCGAGTGCACATTTGTAGCCATCACTTGTTGTAGCACTGAAAAGAACGACTCGCATGCTTGTTTAATGAAGTGTAGCATTAATATCTATAGTATAAAGAGATGCCCTATTGAAAGAGTTGTTCTTTTGAACACAAAATAGTAATAATTTTGGCACATTCAGATTAAGACCTCCCCCACTGAGCACTGAATCAAGTGATTGCAACAAATGTGATAGATATCATTGAAAAGATGAACACATCAGCTTTCCATAGATGCACAATACAAAAAAGAAATCCAAACTTTTTTAAGGTTTGAATTCAAGATGTACTTAAAAATTCAAATACATTATTTTAACTTAAATGTCCATGCTACAATTAACATAGGGAAGACACGAAATTGTTATCTTAATACTGTTTTAATCTGATATGAGTTGCTCAATCACAACTTAAAAAACAATTATGACACAAAACACAATTAATCAGTGGCCCAGTAACTATAGCGCATAACCATAGCAATTTGTCCTTATGTTGTAAATATTTCCAAGTGATTGAAATTGCCTACATGTAGTAGTATATTGTGTTCATATATATGTAAAGAGTTGAGATAGATCAAATGAATTGTGAAATATTTGATTGATTTTCATAGAGTATATAATCCAAAATTGTCAGTCAAAATAGATGGACAAACTTTGTCCATTTTTGACAGACACTGTTGGAGTAAAACCAACATGAGATCAGCTAAATATTTCAGAAAACATTTGATCTATCTCACCTGTAATGTCATAACAGCCAAGCAAACAAAAGCTTGCCTGCCGATGTGCGCGTGAATTGCCTGCCAAACAAAAGCTTGCCTGCCGATATGCACGCGCAATCTAAGGTGGTGTCCATTATAAACCATACACTAAACCAAACCAGTCGTATGTAACAACCGCAGTCAATACAACAGTCAATGCATGTTCCCCCATGCATGGAATGGAACCAGGCACTCAACATTGTTGATCAACAAGAGGTGACATGGTCTATACAGTACATCATTTCAATCACTTGGAAATATTTGCAGCAGTAAGGAAGGATTGTACCGGCACTCACGCTGGCTGGCCGGGACTCTTTAAAAAATATTAAAAAAATGTTGTGGATAGAATCATTAATCTGCCTCATTAAACAAGAATTATGTGGCAGTAACCCTCAAAGTACATTGAAAGACCTAAAAAAACATTAAGAAGGCCTCTGGATCCCATGCCATGATCCACTAGCCTAGCTATAACCCTGCATATACAGTATCTCGTTCATCTAACTCTGCGCAGTGACATCAGAACGTATTCCAATGGTCCAATCTCACACATGTTTGAAATGTGTTTGCGAAAGTACCCAAACAATCAAAGACAAATCCTGGCAGTCACCCAAACATTTAAATGCTGCGTGGATCACTATAATAAGCTATGATGTCACTGCAATATATGACATAAACTGCTCAATTGGAACATTTTTTCAAGCACAAGATTTTCAAGCTGATGTGTTCATCTTTATAATGATACCAAATTTGAAGCAATCCTTTGTTCCAGTGTTCAGCTACTTGCTTGAGAACATTGAAAAGTCACAATCTGAATGTGCCAAAATCAAAGATATTTCATGCTCAAAAAACTTTCTTTGTCGTCTGTTCAATAAAGTGTTACATTGACCACGACAGTGTAATGTGATGATTTATTAATTTTTAAGCTCAAAATAGTGTTGATTTTGGCACTTTCAGATTGCGACCTCCCCATGTTCTCACACAAGTAGCTGAGCACTGGAGCAAGGGATTGCTTCAAATTTGGTATCATTGTAAAGATGAACACATCAGCTTTACATGGATAACACTTAATGAACATATCCCACGATATTTGAAAATCTTGTGCTTGAAAAATATTCCAAACTTTTTTTGAGCAGTTTATATAAATCACATTATCTGTATTATACGATCGTTTAATCAGTTCCAAATTGGCGGGAATTGTGAGGCTTGTATTGGATTTATCTGTGCGCAATAAGAATCCCTGCAGTCGCACATATTTATTGGTTAGAGTGTGCGTTTGTGCATCATGCACACTCCCGTCAATAGATACGCGTCAGTAGGGATGCTATGTGTGCCCGCTGATAAATATCAGTGTCACAATTTTCGCCAATTTGGAACTGATCAAACTATAGATCCCAATAATATCAGACAACACTGAACAGGTTAAATTATCTCCATCATTAGCTTGCATTGGTACATTTTGATAACTAACACAAGAATTATTATACTGAATGAATCGTCTATTAGTGAAGTTAAGACAGTGATACTAAAAGACCTGGGAAGAAAAGCCTTTGTCACCATTGCTGTCATGTGCAGCACCTACCCAAACAGGTGGTACAGAACATGTTGAAACACAACTTTGCTATACTCTTATTTCTTTTCCTCTGGAGAGTGACATAACATAACAGGCACAGCACTTACGCACACGAGTGCAACTTCCGTCTTTCTATGCGTGTGTGTAAACGCCAGCACCTCAAGTAGGCGCACGGTTAAGTGCTTCAATTAGTAAATGATGCAGTTATGTCACCGACTCGTGATAGATAATAGACTCTAGAATTACACATCAAAACACTTGATATTGACAATTGCAGGGCTATCAACCAACATGAATTTGATAATGTTAGTCAATTCCACAGCCATACATGTACTTGTTTGCCTAAAAACACAATGTGCTGCCATTGCTGTTCCTCGACGATTAGGATTTATAAGATTTTTAGAAGCGGTGTATAATTATTTTATGTCAAGTTGGAGTATATATTTGGCTTTCTAGCAATTTATTCTGTCAGAAGATCTTATTTTAGCAATCAGTGCATGAGATTATACTTCTAATAGGCAACGAAAAATCACCCTATTCTAGGAGCCTGACCGATCGAGCCATATTCATAAACATTGGGTAAAACATTTGCCTGTTCAAATGAATTCTGATGTTTAGTTCACATGAAAAATAGAAACAAATTCAAAAATGTGCTAACTTTTAAAGGTAGATGACCCGATCACATTTCGATTTTCAACTTGAAGTTTTCTATTCTACATGAAAGGTCATCCTTAAAAAAGTCGTGTTCCAAAGTTTGAGTTGCATAGCTCTAATGGTTCTTATTTTACACGCACAAGATGCTGTGAACTGTACCCATTGAGTAGTACACAAACTATATCGGTGGTATACCACCATTCGCGGTAATTCGACGTTATTTCATCGATTTCTCCGTAATTATACCGATTTAGGCCGTCAAATTTCAGTATGATGATGAGAAAAATATGAGCTTTCATATGATATGAAAATCTCCGTATGTTTGAAATAATTCTGTGTTACGAAAATGTGATCGGGTCATCTACCTTTAACCGATTTTGGTGACATTTTGTATCATTTAATGCCTGACTGACCCCCACCCCCCCCCCCCCCCCTTCAAGGGTCCGTCTGCCCGTAGAGCAGGATTGGGGTTTTTTTCATCGCCTTTATGTAAGTCATGTACTATAGTCGCTGTCATTATGCTATGAACAAAATTCAAGCTCTTTCACATGAGCGTAATTTGCTGTTGTTCCTGTCCTGCATAAAAATACATGATATGCGCGCTGACAACTTTGCCTCCATGCGTGGGGTGATTTCACGTTTGACCAATCAGACGCTTGGTCATTTTTAGAAAGCTTCGGTACGTACATCTAGGTTTACGCACACATTGGTGGCATTTTGTCCATAGCATTATGATGCGGACTATAACCAGCCGTATATGGTATGAATCCCTGATATTGGGACTCCACAATTTTACGGTAAGCAAACCCTGCACGTCATCACTTTGGAGAAGCTTACTTTTTACATAGGTTAGTGGATCAATTCCAGTTAATTTCTCTGGTTCAATTTCTATTGCATATAGTTCCACAAAACAGTGATACGCATTGAGAAAGACGAAAGATACTTACATACGCGTGTGAAAATCAAGGGATATAAATACTGATTTTTATTATTATTATTCTCTCAATTCATCAGTTGGGCAAATCATACATAAGTGCCAGTCAAAGGTTGTAGTCTGTTCAACTACCTCTGTGCAGTGACGTCGGAGTGTATTTTAGTGATTTGCGCTGCATTTACAAACCAGTGTCGGGATTCTTCTTTGACCGTAATAATGAAGTGCAATCATTGGCATACACTATGACATCAGCGCACAGTGGCTTCGAAGCGTATTCTAATGATTTACGCGGCATTTGCACAGCAGCGTAGGGATTCCTCTTTGACTGTGTCAGTGCTACTCCAGCGTATTACAACCATGTGTGTAATAATGGGGTGATCATTGGAAACCACTCTGACATCAGTGCACAGAGTTAGATGGAAGAAATGTAGAGAAGGTAAGGTTGACGAATACAGGAAAAGAGGTAATCAAAAGTTACATTGGTTTGATACAGGACTTGGAAATAAGCAGGAGCTGAGAGCAAATTTACCCACCGGTAAACCTCAAAATGACCCTGGTTCGTATGTAAATGGTGTCACTAGGAGCAACATTTCATTGAATACTTGTTTATTTGTTTTTGTTGCACTCATTTTCAGGATGATATATTTCTGTGGTACTATGGTATGTGACAATAAGCCCCTGGTTCTGAAGGAAAATCTGTGAACCAGGGGCAAATTTGTGTAACAAGTAGCACCTGGTTCTTTATTCTTTTTTCAAGCCCTGGTGGTTTGATAACATCAGGGAATGAACAGGTTGAGTGTGATACAGGCTAAATATTTGGTGCAATACAGGACATCTGGGGGGGGGGGGAGGACGATGCAAGGAAATAGCAGTCAATTGTCACAGCTAACAGAGCCCAAGGCAATTAATCCACACCCTTATTTGGGTTTATTTAGATATTGTAGAGTCAAATATATTTCCGGAGTATTATCAACCCAGAAACATTGCTGCTCCGTCAATGCATGTGCTTCTCACAGCATACTGATCATGATATTTCATGTCTCACTTGGTTCATTGAGTTGGTTTTATGATCCGATGGATTAGGTACAGATTCATAATTGGTGAGTAAGATTTCCTGTCTCCGAGCCTGCATGGGAACACACAAACAAAAATGTACAGGTTAAATGAAACAACAATCTAAATTAAATGAAAACTGACAAATTATATTAAAACAATGATTGTTTGTTAAAATGATTTGATTTATATCATGAGTTGAAACAGATTCTAGTTAAGTAGATTAATCCATAGTAAATAGAAAATGTGCTTGACATCATTCTAAGTATTGATTTAGTTTGTACTAAAGAGTCAACTTACAAGTTAAATGATTTGAACAAGCAAATTCTAAGCTTTCATAAGATACTCCACAACAGCAAACTAATGAGACTCTGAAATGTTTTGTTGTATTCATAACTGTTTTTTGGCTCCAATCTACAATGTTTACAGAGTACTTGCACATTTTGATACAACTGGTTATAAGAGGACCGCAAATATACTGTAAAACACTTTAATTTCGCGGATACTTTATTTCGTGAATATGGAATTTTATCCGTTACTTTCAATGCAAAATGTTCTCTTTTGCGGATATTTAATCTCGCGAATCCACATCCTTCACTCAGTGGTTTTACAGAACCATGAAATTGGCATTGTTCTGCAGAACTATACAGCATTCTCGATAACTTTCGGGAAAATTGAAAATTGTAGCCAGATTGTGAGTTGTAACAATTGATCTAGCTCACCAAATATAACTAATATTAAATAAAACTTAAAGGCTAGAACCCCCTTGGTTGCTACATCATATTCTCTTGGAAGTTTACCAAGATTACAATTTGTCCATGTTAACTACATTCTGTCAACAAGTGAATAACTGTACTACTATAGTTCAGTCAGTTCCAAATTGGCGAACCTGTTTACAGAAGCGAATGATTTAAGAAGACCGTGGGCGTGCAAAACGCTCGCATAGCGCATTGTGAACCCTTTGTGTGACGCGTGCATGTGCCAAAATAACATGTGTATGCTTGGATTACTTTGGCACGTAAAGAGATAAAATCTGCATAATTCTCACCGATTTGGAAGTGATTAAACTATAATAGATCATCTGTGGCAAACTCTTCTTGTAAGAAGCATATCATGTGAGATGTCCAGACTGACTTACCTCTGTGAATTCTCCTCTTAGTCCTATATAATACACCTTTGTGGTCTCTTCTCCATAGTTACGAGGGAAATGGATGGATAGATGATGCACACCAGTAAATTTAGCTATCCTGAAATAGGGAGTGATAACAGTGTTTATTACAGGAAGTGTATAATAGTGTAACATTGTTTATTTATACATTGCCTGGGGTTTGTGACTTGGACTATTGCCACCATCCTGTCGTCAGACAATTGCCTTATTGGCATGAAACTCAGAGTAACAACTCCTTTTCCAGAAGGTCTATACTTTTTAGTGTAACATCTGCGGAAGTACAAAGACCGTCAAAAAGTATTTACGAAGAATCTCTGACTCTACTGATTCATTAGGAAAAATTAGCACAAGACCTTCTGTCTTGACACTCTGTTTCAAAGCCTTCAAGGATGGTGAATCCACACACTTGCAGGAGGAAATGTAAGGTCCACTATGGCAGTAAGCATATCATCATTAGAAGCAACAGAACACATACGCTCTACATGTACCCGGACTGGTCTGACCAGAACTCTGGTCAAATTGATGTCATGGTCATCTTCATGTCACGATGGATGGCCAACTATGATAGTGTGACATACAGTATTCACATTTTCAATCAAGTTGGTCATAACATCAACACATACATTGTATTACAGTCATAGAAGCAGCATGTTTGTACCAGTATCAACATGTGTCCTCCTTGCACAGTTCCACACACCATTACATTGGTGACATGCAATGTTATACTTAGATCGCCTGAATATGGCCTCATTGAAATGGGCTATCTAATGGAAGGATAACACTTTTATTTGTTGTATTTTGATCAGTTATACCATTGTGTTGTCGATGTTGGCCGATACGCAACGATGGACAGGGCTCAAATTAATCGAAGGCATCAAAGGCAATTGCCTTTGATGCCCCACCTAGTTGCCTTGATGCCCTCAATTTCTGGCTGTTTTCACTCCATTCAAACTTCAAAGTACATAATTGCCTTGGAGAAAGTTGGTGCCCCTTTTAAAATTGCCTTAGATTGCATGCCCTCTTCATTTCTTAATTCGAGGCTTGACGATGAGAGTATGAACACGCCTTTAGGCGACCAAAAAAATCAATTCAAATGGACCTCTCAGGTAGAGTTGTCTAGGCGATTTTTTCCCCACAAAATTTAGGAATTGTTTGTGAATTTTCAACAATTTTCAAAAATGTAAATAAATAAATAAAAAATGTTCTAAATAATATCCCAAAATATTTCTACATTTTGTTTTGTTTTGACAATTCGAAGAAAATGGATCGGTCGGGCCCATAGAACAGGGTTTCTATTTTGTCGCCTTATGTATTGTCAACCAGGGTCAGAATTTCGAGGAGAATTAGATAATCCGTTCTCTGATAGATTCCGCTGGTAAAGTTGCGAGAATCCAAGTTGATTCTCCTAAAGATATTTTGTCTACTCATAATTTGAATGGAGGAGAATCCATCGATTCTCGCAAAATCCTTTGCAGGAATCTAAATAGATTCTTGCAACCTTTGCAAAATTCTGACCCTTGTCAACCATCCCAATCTTACTTTGTACAGTATTCAATAGTACCCGCTACATCAGGCTGCATTTCAAAGGTTTGATCTGGTTCTCCTCTGGTGTCATCAAACCCAAACTTACTTTGTACAGTATTCAATAGTACCCGCTACATCAGGCTGCATTTCAAAGGTTTGATCTGGTTCTCCTCTGGTGTCATCAAACCCAAACTTACTTTGTACAGTATTCAATAGTACCCGCTACATCAGGCTGCATTTCAAAGGTTTGATCTGGTTCTCCTCTGGTGTCATCAAACCCAAACTTACTTTGTACAGTATTCAATAGTACCCGCTACATCAGGCTGCATTTCAAAGGTTTGATCTGGTTCTCCTCTGGTGTCATCAAACCCAAACTTACTTTGTACAGTATTCAATAGTACCCGCTACATCAGGCTGCATTTCAAAGGTTTGATCTGGTTCTCCTCTGGTGTCATCAAACCCAAACTTACTTTGTACAGTATTCAATAGTACCCGCTACATCAGGCTGCATTTCAAAGGTTTGATCTGGTTCTCCTCTGGTGTCATCAAACCCAAACTTACTTTGTACAGTATTCAATAGTACCCGCTACATCAGGCTGCATTTCAAAGGTTTGATCTGGTTCTCCTCTGGTGTCATCAAACCCAAACTTACTTTGTACAGTATTCAATAGTACCCGCTACATCAGGCTGCATTTCAAAGGTTTGATCTGGTTCTCCTCTGGTGTCATCAAACCCAAACTTACTTTGTACAGTATTCAATAGTACCCGCTACATCAGGCTGCATTTCAAAGGTTTGATCTGGTTCTCCTCTGGTGTCATCAAACCCAAACTTACTTTGTACAGTATTCAATAGTACCCGCTACATCAGGCTGCATTTCAAAGGTTTGATCTGGTTCTCCTCTTGTGTCATCAAATGTCATGTGCTCCTGATTCTTGTATCTGTAAAAAGCAGAGATGCCAGCAGGCTGTTTATAAAAAAATCGGAAAGTATCTGGATATATTTAAAGCGTAGCGAGCGAACTAGCAAAGCATCATAACGTGTGGGGTCGAGATGGAGGTCCAAGTAGCAAGCGTAGCGAGCGAACGAGCAAAGCATTAAACGTGTAGGGTCGAGATGAAGGTCCAAGTGGCAAGGCTCCCAAGCGTAGCGAGCGAACGAGCAAAGCATTAAACGTGTAGGGTCGAGATGAAGGTCCAAGTGGCAAGGCTCCCAAAAGCTCCTGGATTTTAGGGAAATTGAGGCCAATTCAACCTCTCTAAGCTTATTGGTAAGATCGAAGGGAAGCTACTTTTGGCACACTTTGATAAAAATCATTATTTGTATTGGCTCAAATTTGTATTTTTCTCTGCTAACATTTGAGAGTTAAAAAGGTTAAACAATTCTGAACTTTTGGGGGGAATTAAATTTAACAATTCTAAAAACTTGCATTTCTGAAAAAGTAAATCGTGTCTGTGTACAAAAACAAAAAGGCAAATGGCCTCTGATTTTATCAAATCCTGTCAGGATTTTATGGTTAAGTTGCCCTTTTCTCTTCTCTGCTCAATGCTTTACAACAATGGTGAGGAATGCCCCGAGTGTAGGGATAGGAAAAAACAAGATTGCGTGTTTTTTCATTCCCTATATGTTTGTTTTATAGAGGTAGTAAAAAAACGAGATTGTGCTATTTCCACCTCTACCCTAGTGCTTTAGTCAAAACAGTTTTAAGTTACCGTGAAGGTTTCTGTATAATGAATGCGACAACATTGCCGGACGGATATAATTTCAAGAAATTCCTAAAGTATTGTTCACATTTGAAAACCTGCCATCAGTACCCAAAAAGGTTAATAATAATATCCTATAATTTCTCTTTCTATTGTATATAAGATAAACATATCAGTGATGTGCCAACTCTTTTTATAAGTACTTGCAATCTCATTTCAGCCGGGTGAAAGTCATTCTCTCCACCGATAACAATAATTCCTTTTAACTTCACATTGCCTGTGAACCTAAAACAATAACAAGGTATTCATATCACAGGTTACATTGTACATTACATTACAAATATATTTTCAGTACAACCAAGAATTCAAAATATTAAAGAAAAGTCCCTTAAGGCCTAGACCCTAAACTCAAACAGTTTATAGAAATGTATGGCCTCAGAGAATACAACAAATAGATGATTGCATGACAGCTTTTTGGTCAGACATAATTCATGGTTCCTCCCCCCTACCAACCAATCCTTATTTTTATTTTATTTTATTTTATTTTTTTCCTCGGGGGGGGGGGGGGGGTGCAAATTGACTCTAATTCAGATTTAAATGTTAGGATAGTTATAATTCACTGATATTTTATACTTACGGAATATTGAATAAAAGTTCTTCATCTGCATCACTTTCAACAAACTGAAAAAAGAATAGACAACCAATATACTTTATGAGGAGATCAGTTTTTAAATCCAATAAAATACCTCAACTCAATACAACATGCATAAATACTTTAAATGTCAAAAAAATCAAGAAACATTACCTGGGCATATATGAACAGAACATGCTTAACATGATGTCTTGTGTACACAGTGGGTTGATTGGAAAATTGGAACACAAGGCAGAGAGAGTATATAATGGGAGACGAAATTCGATTGCAAAACTGAAGCCTCCTATATATGGGCGTGAGTACGCGCGATGTAACTCTTGAAATGAGGGCGCTATCTTGACAACGCTATAATTGACAGCACAAAAGTCCTTATAAGGGACACTGAGACGCGCAATGTAAATCTTAACTAGCACACTTAGAGGCAGCTAGAAGTCTGTGCACAGTGGCACTGGCCTGCACAAGGTCGGTTGGAACACTGTGATTTCTTTCTTTCAGGCACAAAATCAATTTATGCAATACTTCCATGTCCATCCAGTCTATCCTTTGTATGCTCTGTTAGCAGCTGCCTGTGGATGGCAGCTTTTGTGTGTATTTGATTTGGGTTGTAATACTTTATGTAATGTTCAAAATTATTTCTTAGATTTTATAAGTTTTGTCTCATTGGCCATGTCGGGTCCCAACCCCTGTTTTAAAGTAACCAAAATGCATGATGGGTAAAGAGGCTCACAAAATGGATGCGCCCAGTAACCAACGAGTGGATATCATCTTTTACCATAAATCAGTGATTTACTCGTAACTACGCCTGCCAAGATTATTAAAGTGACATGATATGCAAGAAGAAGATTTACATAAAGTATTAAAGTGTAACTTTGAAGGTACAGTACGTGTATCATCTGTGAAGAAATGTGTGATAATTGGTCTTCCGAAGCCTCCTTCACATGTAAAGTTGACAGTTGTTCAAGAACGCTACATTTCCCAGTGTTTTTAAACACTGGGAAATAAACAAGAATGAAATCTCCAAGTACCTGTTGCAAGTGGATTACAATGAGTATGACCCACTCCCAAGAACTTTATAGTAAAGAGAGCCCAGTGAACACTATGCAGGATCCATTAAGTACAAAGGAACTCTACACTTTACACTCTAATTATGCTTTAAAGAAATCTGACCTCATCTCAGATGTACAGCATCAGAATCAGATGCCCCATAAGATACATCGCGAACTATTCAGAATTCAGCTTGCTTAATTTTCAACTGTATTTGGCATTACTTGCAGATCTAAGGGGGCTGGCATTTTCTTCGGAAGGGGGGGGGGGGGGGGGGGTCCCAAAAATGTGGATAGACCCAGACAATTTTTTCATGACCCCCCCTATCCAAGAGCTGCATATTTTTATGACCCCCCCTACCAATACAGTCCATTTTTGTGACCCCCCCCCATTTTCAATGAAATAATTTTATGACCCCCCCTGTTTTCATGTCAAAAAAACTATGCCCCCCCCCCCCCAGTATATTTGGGACCCACCCCCTTCTGAAGAAAATGCCAGCCCCCTAATTTCAGGTCAGTAAAAATCTGCTATTGTTTGCTTTGTGTTTTAGATTATCACATTAGAACCCGAGATGAGACCTTTCCTTTTCTCATGCTAGTTTAATTATAATGTCCAAAATAAGATGCCAAAAAGTTTAAAAATGATCAATAAAGACAATATCGTGTTCTTTGCCCAGCACATGCGCAGTGGATACACACACATACGAAATAAGTTGTGAAATCATGAAATACATTGTGTTCATTCCGTGCTGGGCAAAGAACACAACATTGCCCAATTATTTTGGGTTTCAAACATGAAAAATAGTGTATTTATTACGCATTTTGTAGGTGGCCATATTTGCCCATTTAATCGGTGGGACAATTTGGCCACCTGCTAGGACTGATTTACTTTATTTTGTTTAGGCCTACCTTGGTTTTGTCTAACCGCTGGTCCCAAGGCTTAAAGACTTCCTTTCCAGACCCATCTACCGTTTCATTCAAGCATTCTACATGATCTTTATTAATGTTGGTATACAAAGAAAACTCTCTGCCTCTTTCTGCACTTTCGTCATGATCATGTTCATCTGCACATCCTCCATGTCCATGCCCGTGTCCGCCATGCGCCATGGTTGTTGTTGTTTTGATTTTGATTAATTGATTGAATTAGTCTCACACTTACGACAATAAATAGATATACTGTTTACTTCTGTGGTGAAATATTTGTAGCATACATAAAATGGTAATGAGACAGCACCTATCGAACTATTGTAATAGCGCCATCTATCATTATTACTTTTCATACGTGCAGAGGGTAGTGGACCACGGTCCAGTTTATTTTTTTATGAACGAAATAAAAATGTTGTCCAGGTACAACTCAAGGCAATAATATTTGAGATTGATGACAAAGATCAGATAGTCATTTAGTCGAGAGGCCCGGGTGCGATGTTCGTTACCGTAAACAACATTTGATCCTTGACGGAGTAAAGCGCATAGCACATTGTACAGCAATACATTTATTGCATTATACAGTAAGTGTACGGTTAATAAATTCGCGGCCCAGGTGCGAATTTATTAACCGTACACACTTTTGGCCAAACATGCTAAATGTATTGCTGTGCAATGTACATGTGCTATGCGCTTTACTCCGTCAAGGTATCAAATGTTGTATACGGTAACGAACATCGCGGTCAGGGTAGTTCACACAGTACTAGTAGAAAACAGTAAATTGAACAATCGTCAAAAATTTGATTCAGAAGAAGGAGGTCCTTAACACGATCAGTATCACTGACTTGGAAGGTGCAGTTCTAGTTCTACAAATGCAAATGGCAAAAATCAACTACTAGAGGCACTTTATACCTTGGATAATATACCTTGGATGCCACACCCTCTTGAAGATGAGCCTGTGGCTGGGTTAGGGGGACCTACTTAAACTAAAGCCCATATATTATTAGTAACCCAAAAATCAGTGTGAGTTTTATCTTGAACCATTGACGGCTTCTTTTGGTAGATTGTTCCAGTCATTTATCACTCTCTACCTGATGAAGAAGTGTTTGCATGTGTCTAATTTGACGTGTGTTTTGATGAATTCGTAGTCATGCCCTCTGGTCTTGTTAACTTGTCAGCAAGCTTGAAGAGCCCGTCCACTGGTATTTGGTCGATCCCTTTGATGATTCGGAAAGCCGGAATAAGGTCCCCTCGTCTGCGTCTGTCCTCAAGTATCATCAGGTTGCATAGTTTGATCCTCAGAACATCACCTCAATAACAGAACTAGAACCCTTCAGAACAGCAATTCTAGATCACTACCGCAAGCAAGATAAAGAAACAAAGGACTAATTGAATAGCATAGCGCACCGTGGCCATTCCTGCTCGGTTTGTCCCACAAGGGATGTTGAGCAGTATCTGAAAGAAGAAGAAGAAGAAGAAGGTAGATGCTTCGTACTTGGTATCAGCGGGTGGCTCTGTGTTGGATCTTTTCTATCTGGTCGATGTCCTTTTTGTGTGGGGGCTCTGCATACTTGCATGCAGTAGTCTAGGTGGGTCTGACAAGTGACTTGTATAGTTTCATCACTATTGCTTTGTCCTTGTATATGACTAGTTGCGTTTTATCATGCCCAGTACTCTGTTAGCTTTCTTGGCTGCTTCTGCTCAGTGCTTGGCGACTTTCAGGGACTTGTGTATCCAAACACAAAGATCTTTTTCTTCTTTCGTTTCTTGTAGTGTTATACCTCCCATGATGTAGTCGTGGTGTTTGTTTCTCTGGCCTACATGCATGGCAGCGCGTGTTGAATTTCATTTGCCAAGTGTCTGCCCAGGTCTGCATGAGGTCAATATCATCTTGTAGCTTGTCTATGTCGTCGGCTGTTTACATTGCTAGAGATGTTTGTGTCGTCTGCGAACTTGCTTTTGTTGGACGTTACACCATCTTCTAGATCGTTCATGTAAACGAGAAAGCAGAGGGGTCCTAGGACTGATCCTTGTTCCACAGAACTTCAGACATCCATCCAGTTTGAGAGTGCTCCTTGTTTCATTACCCGTTGTTTTCTTTTCATCAGCCGTGCTCAGGGGCGGATCCAGGGGGGGGGGGGGGGGGGGTGCTGCGGTGGCTGCAGCACCCCGGGGTATGAAGAAGAAAAAAGGGGAGAAAGAAAAAGGAAAGGAGGAAAAGGAAAGGAGACAAAAAAGGAAAGATAAGAGAAGAAAAGGAAACGGAAAAGAAAGGCAATATTGAAGCTATAGAACAAGAAAAGGGCCTGATCAATTGCATTTTTGGGGGATCGTCTTTTCACAGCACCCCGGGGTGCGACCATCCTGTATGCGCCCCTGGCCGTGCTTCTTATTCTATCCACGATTGCTTTTCCTGATATGCCGTGTGCTTGTAATTTCGCTAGAAGTCTTTGGTGGAGTACTTTGTCGAAAGCCTCTGCAGGTCTAGGTACACTACGTCAACTGGGTAGCCTTCATCAACTTGTTTTGTGAGTTCCTATAGATGGAGTTATAGTAGGTTTTTGGCACAGGATTTACCCTTTATGAAGCCATGCTGGGTGTCATTTATCAGGTTGTGCGTGTCCAAATGGGCTGTGATCTGCTTTTTGATGATTCCTTCGAGGAGTTTACCTATACCACAGAGGTTAGGGATCACGTCAAAACTCGACCGCCAGGCAACCGCCGGTTACGGCCGGTTCCGGCCGGTTCCGCCCGGTTCTCACAAAACGTGTCGTCTGTTATAATATACACACATAATGAGGTCAAATAGTTACACTCTGGTGAACACGACCGGTTGATAGTGCCTCGTCACACGCGTGAGCAATAAAATCTTGAAGTAATGGGCTCAGTTGACAACCAGTACAATACAGCTATTGATTTTCGCTGGGGTTGGCTTTTTCAATCTGTTTATAGCTCAATTAACTTTTTAAAATCAATACCGAAAGCCTATGAATGTTTTTTTTTTATAGAACGATTATAGAGAGAGCTATTATGACCGCAAAGTAACAGATTGATAGTGTAAATTGGTCCGGTTACAGCATTAAGTCAACCGGCGGTTGTTCAGTGTTGCATGCGCGAATATTCATATACCAGTAAAACATTTGACCTGATGAACCGGGCGGAACCGCCCGTAACCGGCGATCAACGGGCGGTCGAGTTTTGACGTCTTCCCCTACAGACTGATTGGTCTGTAGTTACCTGTCGATCCCTTCTTGAATATGGGACTGATGTGGGCCATTCTCCAGTCTTCAGGGACGCTGCTTTCAGATATCGACTTCTGGAAAATTGTAGTCAGTGGTTTACTAAGTTCTTCCGCAAGTTCCATTAGTATGCTAGGTGGTAGTCCATCAGGGCCTGGAGCTTTGACTATAGGTTTAAACTTTGTATAATAATAATAATAATAATAATAATAATACTACTACTACTACTAATAATAATAATAATTATGGAAACTTATAAAGCGCAAGTATCCGTCAAACAAAGCCGCTCACTGCGCTATACAGACAACAGAGAAACTTTTAGCACTCCCTCCTCTGTGATAACAATGTCCTGCAGTTTGTCCTTGTCTGGTCCTGTGAAGACATCCTTTTAGGGTCTGGTATATCGTCATTCTCTGTGGTGAACACCGATGCGAAGAAATCGTTTAATGTATCATCTGTTTCCTGATCCGGAGGTATATTTGTTGTCCATCTGCATCCTTGTGGGGTCCCACCGTGTCTTTAACTTTCTATTTACTCCTCACGTATGCATAAAAGCTCTTTGGATCTGCTTTGATATTTTCGGCAAGTTTCTTCTCAAAGTCACGTTTCGACTGAGCAACTTCCTTCTTTGTTTCAGTGACACAGTTGTTGTAGTGTCTCCAATTTCTTTGAGTTTTTGATTGCTTGTATCGTTTCCATGCTCGGCGTTTTCTTCTTACGGACCTTAGTGGTCTACGTGTCAGCCACATTGTCTTCTTTCGTTATGGTCGTTTTAGAGGAACGTGTATGGAGATCTTTGCAAGCAGAATGTTCTTCAACTTGTCCCAGGCTTGGTGGGTGTTGCAGTTTTCCATCTCATTGTCCCATTTGATTTTTTGTAGTTCGTGTTTCATCTCTTTATATTTGGCATTTCTATTGTCTCGGCTTGGTTTCTCTGGCTTGGTGATTGTATAAGGAAAGTGGTTTCGCACTTATACGAGAGGGTATCAAAAAGTTTTAGAAATCACCCAGAAGGGAAGGAGCGAGAAACTTTATTTTGATATGTGATCCTTCAGACATCTTTACAAAGTCCCTGTGCAAAGTTACACATTTCTCCTACTATTTATTACCTGTCCACAGACCGCCATTGTAGAGATCCTCAGATTGACCGCCATTGATTGATTCTCAGATTGCCTCAGATTGTGTTATTCCCAAAACAGCAATAAATAGTTTAAAGTTTAGACAGAAAGAGGTCAAAGGTCATTACAAATAAGCTTGGTGACAATAAACTTATGGGTAACATAGGGTGTACACAGATTGACCTCTCATGACCCCTACATGACCTTTGACCCTTTCTGTCAACACTTTAAACTATTTATTGCTGTTTTGGGAATAACATAATCTGAGGCAATCTGAGAATCGATCAATGGCGGTCAATCTGGGGATCTATACAATGGCGGTCTGTGGACAGGTAATAAATAGTAGGAGAAATGTGTAACTTTGCACAGGGACTTAGTAAAGATGTCTGAAGGATCACATAACAAAAAGAAGTTTCTGGCTCCTTCACGTCTGGGTGATTTCTAAAACTTTTTGATACCCCCTCGTATACGCAGTGATCACTTTTGCCAACATGCTCTGCTCTACTTGTACTTCATCATGTTCATCTAACATGTCTGGATTGCTGGTGATAACTAGATCAAGCATGCAGGGAGTTAAGTATTGTTGGCTTTGTTATGTTGTGTCCACATGTTGTCTTGTACGGTCAAGGAAAGTTCTTGATTGACTTGTGGTGGTGTGCAGGACTTCCCAATTTATCTCTCTGTAATTGAAATCTCCCATAATGAGGACGTCGTTGCGGTAGTCGGATAGACTTTGGAGAAGATGCAATAGTTTCTCGTTGTCTTCGTCTGAATTATTCTGGCTCCGGTAGATAACTCCTACTAACAAGTTGAGTAGACTGTTCCTGCATGTAACTTCACACCACATAGCATGCATCATTGTTGTACTCGGTATTAACATTGACAAATCTCTTAACATCGGCGCAGTCGATGGCGTTCATTTGGTCTATACAGGGTGTCCCAAAAAAATGTTAACACTCCGGGCACATAAGATATCTTAAAAGGACTGGAACACACGGGTCTAATCTCGATGTATTATGAAAGCTGAGTAAGGGATCACGTCAAAACTCGACCGCCCGGCAACCGCCGGTTACGGCCGGTTCCGTTCGGTTCTCACAAAACGTGTCGTCTGTTATAATATACACACATAATGAGGTCAAATAGTAACACTCTGGTGATCACGACCGGTTGAAAGTGCCTCGTCACACACGTGAGCAATAACATCTTGAAGTAATGGGCTCTTTTAAGACTTAAAAGTCTCAGTTGACACCAGTACAATACAGCTATTGATTTTCGCTGGGGTTGGCTTTTTCAATCTGTTTATAGCTCAATTAACTTTTTAAAATCAATACCGAAAGTCTATGAATGTTGTTTTTTTATAGAACGATTATAGAGAGAGCTATTATGACCGCAAAGTAACAGATTGATAGTGTAAATTGGTCAGATTACAGCATTAAGTCAACCGGCGGTTGTTCAGTGTTGCATGCGCGAATATTCATATACCAGTAAAACATTTGACCTGAAAGAACCGGGCGGAACCGCCCGTAACCGGCAGTCAACGGGCGGTCGAGTTTTGACGTCTCCCCTAACTAAGCTTTCGTTTGCATTTTATTGCGTTCCAATTGGTTATTTAGAACGGGAGATATGCTTCAGCAAACATGAGGAAGCAAAATCGGCTTGGTCCAATCCTCTCAGTATGAAAGTAAAGCTTTTAAAATGCACCAAGCAAGAAGCAACATGATTAAGTCACACACACACACATCAGTTAATCTCTTCTTTGTTCTTTTCAACGCATTCTTTCGATTCTTTTCAAGCTTAAAAGACATAAATAAATATATTCCACATAAATTATATAAGTATGTTGACATGAGTTCAAGTTCTATACTCTTTTTCCATGTGCAATGGGTAGCTGTCAGTAAAAGCAGTCTTTAAAATTGAAATTGAAACATTTCATGTTCTTTGTTGAAATGGTCCATCCAATTAAATAAATTAACTAATATTGCACTGAAATAAAACAAGTATTGCTCTGAAATTAACCATAAATCAATTTAAGCTTGAAAAGAATCGAAAGAATGGTTGAAAAGAACAAAGAAGAGATTAACTGATGTGTGTGTGTGACTTAATCATGTTGCTTCTTGCTTAGTGCATTTGGCCATGCGTTTTGAACTGGGCCTGCAAAAAGGTGGAGTTGTGACATCGGCACATCAAAAATGACATTGTCTATTCAATTTCTTGTATAAAGATACCACCTACATAGCTAAATTTGGTATCAAAATAAAGCTCTTATGCAGGGCAAGAAGATAAAAGTATTAGCATGTGTTAAAATTTTGTCATTTTTTGTTAATTAATGGCTAATTAACCAACATCAGGGGTGGAGGAGAGTCTGGCGCAGGAGAGTCCGGCGCAGCAAATTTGGCATCTACAGTACAGTTCAGTGCAATTGAGTTAAATCATGTTTATTGAATGAAATTGTTGCATCTAAGTACATAAACTCTGGTAAATAAACTGATTTGAATAATTTAGATGTTTAATAATGGGTAATCACCTTAATTAATAAAGAATTAATCAATAATTACAGACCCGCAATGCATTGAAGAACTACATGTGTATGACTGGATGGATATGTACCGACGCAGCGTCTTTTACCAGCACATACGGTTAGGCAAAGTGATCATGGTATGGGATGCATGAGTGATTCTATTGAGGGGATAATGTGATCAATACAAAGTATGAACCTTTGTCTTTCAAACAATACACTTTTGGATTGTTAGATACCTTTGGTTATGTAACGTCATTAACATAAACACAATAGGTTTCAGACACTGACTGAAATCTGCCAATTATTTGGCTGGATATGTAATATGTTGAATATGGGTTGATTGATACATTTGCGTATATCTCGGCAGTGCAAGCATAAAAACAGATAACACTTGGCACATAGTTAGAATACACACTTATCTCTGTTTGACACTCTTTTTTAGATCTGAATGCCTTAATACGAACAAGAAGGGACCATCTTAAATACGCTTTTATTTAGCAAAATCCACAATAATATACCTTAGAAAACAACAAAGGATAAAGAACAATAGAGGGATTATAATTTAATAAATTGTTGTGGGATGTAAAGCAATAATAGTGGGGATTTCAAAAGGAGCTGTTCATAAAATTTCCTCAAACCATTGAAATTATATGACGATTACTTACACAATACATATCTAGTAGCTCTAAAGATAACAGTAATAAGAGAGGTTGTGGCAGCCATCTTTGATTGATACATTCCTGTATATCTTCATTTTGACTATCACAATATGTTTACACATTGATTTAAACATTTTTCATTATTTCTGATTAGAATTTGAAGGCACAGTAAGCTTTTATCTGGTAAATTTCATGATTTTAGCCATTTTGGGCCCGTTTCAAAATTATCTGCCGTCTGCGCATGCGCATTTTTTCTGCAGGTTTCATGCGAATAAGTTCAGATAATTAGTTAACTATCATATGGAATCTTCCAAACTGATTTTCCGCCATATTAGTGATTCACTGACTGGGCATTTTTAAATAAAAATTAGCTATTTGAAATACTGATATTTGTATACCTTTTATTCAATTGCTTCTCCTTACTTTTTCCTCTTATACTACACATTCCAAATTACACAGGGATTAAGGTTATTGTCTTTAGTATCATATTTATGCGGAAAAAAAATCGGGATTTACCTGCTTCTGATGTCATGTTATGCAATCTTCTTACCACGTGCTTCATAAAAACAATTCAAATTTCCCGCCAAATAACTGATTTAGCAGTGTCCCAAGTGTACTTACTTTGAGACAGTGCTATGACGTCATAGTTCACATTTAAAAATCCAAAAGTGTATTGTTTGAAAGACAAAGGTTCATACTTTGTGTTGATCACATTATCCCCTCAATAGAATCACTCATGCATCCCATACCATGATCACTTTCATGATTTATTGACTGCCCCTCGTATGTCAGATTTTTTTCTTCGCAAAATGACATTTTTTCCAGCCCGGTGCAAAATACTGTAAACATTACCTAGATATAGAAAGTTATATATGCTTGGAAAGCTTTAACTGTCAGGAATTCAAATCTGCAATAATTAACCTTGTAGGGTATGCAGAATTTTTTTCATATTTTTTTTTCTCACCAGATTTTTTTCATAAATTGTTGACCTTTTCAAATTCATAACCTTCTAGGGGTTCATCCTATGTTAATTTTAAGTGCATTTTTGAACTCCTAAGACAATTTTAATCAAAAAAATGTATACTTTTGTGGGGGTATTGCCTAGTATAGAAAAGTTATCGCCATTCAAATGAAAATACACGCGATATTCACCAATTTTAAGTTCGTCACACGAGACCGGCCCAACTTAAAACGCATGGCCATTTAAAAAGCTTTACCTTCATACTGAGAGGATTGGACCAAGCCTATTTTGCTTCCTCATGTTTGCTGAAGCATATCTCCCGTTATAAATAACCAATTGGAACGTAGTAAAATGCAAATGAAAGTTTATTTACTCAGCTCTCATAATACATCAAGATTAGACCCGTGTGTTCGGGTCCTTTTAAGATATCTTATGTGCCCGGAGTGTTAACATTTTTTTGGGACACCCTGTATATCAGGTGGAATAGCTGCGAGGAAAAAGGCGAGTTGTGGACATATGTCAGCCCAGGCGGCAACAAACTACAGCTGGACTACATCCTTGTCAGGCGGAAATAGCGAAACAGTGTTCTAAATTCTGAAGCATACAACACCTTTGCTAGTACGGGATCTAACCATAGAATAGTCTCTGCTCGTATCGTATCCGATTAAGCCTCAGGAAGAATAAAATCATCAAACGGAAAAAGCAGTACGACTGGAAGTTACTTAACAACTGATAATGATATACAAGCCAATTATAGTATAGAGGTGCATAATAGGTTTCAGCCCCTTTTCAGGATGATGTAGAAACTGCAACTGAAAAATCTACCAGGTTCATTAAAGCCACTCAAGATGCTGCAGAAGAGGTCATCATTCCGGCGAGGAAAAAAGAGAAAATAACCTACTTCTCAACTGACGCCCAGGTATCTAGGGCGAGAACAAAAATTGAAGAAGCTTATGCAAAATATCAACTAGACACTAACTATGAGGAAAATAGAAGGAGGGTTATGATCAAGTTAAAGGGGAAGACCTTACCAATAAGCTATAAGAGAGGTTGAAAATGCCCACATAAACAGCAAGCATTGGTGAGAGTTGGAAACTGATAAACCAAATATCAGGAAGATTGACAACAACAAAGGGGCAAATCAAAGGATCCACGCAAAAGGAGAGATTAAATAATGTACACTCACTTTGTCCCAATACTATCAAATCTCAACATAGAAGAAGGACCCTTTGATTTGGAGGAATATGAGAAGGCTAAGAAGGCACTAATTGAGGGGAAAAGCAACGGGGAAGATGGTATCACACCTGAAATGCTCTAAAGATGTGATGTGGATAACATCATTCTGGACTTCTGCAATGATGCCTTATTGAACGGAAAAAATGCAGACCATTGGTCCATTCTCAACATAGTATCAATACCGAAATCAGGTGATCTCAGCTTGGGGGGGGGGGGGGGGGTGGGGGGGGGCAACTACCGTGGAATAAGCCTGAGCTCAATTGTTGCCAATACAACAAGATGATACTCGACAAAATTGGACCTGAGCTTGACATCCACCTAAGAGCTATTATTAAAATGACTTTCGAGTTGCACGTACCACAGAGGTCATATTCTTGCCCTCCGAACAATTATTGAGGGAATTATATCAAACAACCTGCCAGCCATCATGGCCTTTACTGACTTCAAGAAGGCATTCGACACAATACATAGGGGACGAATGCTGCAAATTTTGAAGGTCTATATGGTGTACCCGATCAGCTTACCAATGCAAGCAGAAGTATACAAAGACACCAAGGCAAAGGTTATATCACCTGATGGGGAAACTGAGGTATTTAAAATACTGGCTGGAGTACTATATACAAGATGACACCCTTGCTCCATAACTCTTTGTCATTGTTCTCGACTACGCCCTAAGAGAGGCCATGGATGGCAGAGAAGAGGAGCTAGGATTCCACCTCACAAAAAGAAGCAGCAGAAGAACAGGGCCAACCGTTAGTAACTGACCATGACTTTGCTGACGACATTGCACTGTTGTCTGAGGCAGTGTCTCAAGCGCAATCACTACTCAACAGAGTGGAGACTTCAGTGGGTAGAGTTGGGCTCCAAATGAACGCTGCAAAGACGAAGTATGTCCTCCAACCAGAAGCAAGTGCCTGTAATTACCACAAGTGAAGGCATGCTCCTTGATAAAGTGGAGGACTTCAAATACCTTGGAGCCAGGATGAATAGCACCGAAAAGGACATCAAAACACGCAAAGCAGCTGCATGGAGAGCTTGTGGCAAACTTACTCAGCTATGGAAGACCAAGTCTCTATCCAAAAAACTTAAAGAACGGCTGTTCATAGCTACAGAATCAGTCCTCCTCTACGGATGAGAAGCATGAACAGTCACCCCGAAGCTTAGTGAACAGCTGGACGGATGTTAAACTATAGAAATGCTACGAACCGTGTTCAACATCAACTGGAGCCAGCATGTGACAAATAAGGAACTGTACGGCGACATGCCAAAAGTCTCGGATAAGATCAGAGAACGTAGAGCAAGATTTGCCGGACACTGCTTCAGAGGGTCCAGTGAGCTTGTCTCCAAACTTAATTGGATTCCAAAACATGGAGTAAGAAACCGTGGTAGACCAGCCCTAACTTGCATTGATACTGAAGCGTGACACGGGATTGCAAGTAGAAGAAATCAAGACTGTGCAGCTATGTTGGAAAGGAAGATTTGAAGAAGCTTCGTGGTTCGGGAAAATCACCCGACATAAGTCAAGTCAAGCTGCGAGGTGGTTCGTCGGGTTGTTAGGATTACTATAACAACCGAAAAGCTGGGCGTCTCCTCCTCTAGAATCAATTGGGTTAAAAGGGGCTTACCCATAATTATTTCTACTTGGTAGGGTAATATTGGTCAAAAGTTTATTATAGACTAGGCTACATCATAATTGATGAATTATTGAGTATAGGTGTCGGGCGGGGGATGGGATGGAATAGATTACATGTGTAAAGTTGGCACGTTTTAACTGGGGCATTGGATGAGGGAGACCAACGGGTTATTTTGTAGGTGAGAGGAATGTCTAAATGCACTCAAGGATGTCTAGGTCTTTATAGCCTTACATACGCGAACCAAAACATGGCAACCCCCCCGGGGGGGGGGGGGGGGGGCGGCGGTTGTGATGTGACTCGACACTCTCTTAGGCAATTCCTTTGTATAAAACTTACAACAGTCCAGTAAGCAGTATTTTTTCCAATTCTGATATAGTAAAGAACCTTTCAACAAAGCTGTCATACTTGTAGTAAAGCCATGATACACAAAGTGATCGAATAACAAACATGAGTTTATTGTCCATGATGGAATAAAAAAAATGGGAAATGGCTGAGTTGAATTTTTATTTATGTAATAAACGTGATACATTATCATCTACGCTCAGTGAGTTGTGAAACCAGTCTTCCTCCTAATTGTGGAGTTGGAACTTGGAAGGCTACCGATTTATATCATCTTATGACATACATGCATGTAAAACGAGCTGATCATGAGCACCATATTTAGAGCAATCAAATTGCAAGTAATTTTTAACAACTAATTAGAACGAACAAATACCCCGACAAACAAACTTCATAAATAGGTCCTGTACAGATTTCCAACATATAAAAGTCACTTAAGCTTAGAACGGTCGTGCAACTTTTGAAAGACTTCAATTATTCAATATACACTTTAAACATTTTAATGGTGGACACTCAGCTATAACTTCTTGGTTGAGGGCGAGACTTCAACTGTATAAACTGCTCAAACAAGTTCAGAAATTTGTTTTCAAATCACCAATTTTGTCGAATATTTCGTGATATACATTCATATTGTGTTTCATGTCAATGAAAAATAACCTGCTGTGTTCCTCTTTCCAACGATACCTCATTCGTAGCAACCGCTTGTTTCAGCGCTTTCACCTGCTTGTGAAGGTGGGGAGGTCAAAATGTGACAAAGGTTTAAACAGCGTTTTACATAGCTGTCAAGGTATACACTTCATTGATCAACATGTTATAGTTGTTCCTTTGAGTACGAAATGGAGGCGACTTTGGCACATTTTGAATGACACCTCCCCTATATTTACAAGCAGGTGGCACTGAAGGGATTGCGACGAAAGAGGTATCGTTGGAAAGAGGAACACTTCAGCTTTTCGTTGATATGAAACACAATATGAATATTATTGAATAGATTCATCAGGATCGGTAGACATAACTGATAAGATAAGGTTCTTATACTGATCCAAATAGTATACTCACAACTGTGGACGTTTCGGCAACACTGTTGCCTTTCTCAACACTTGGTAGATTGTGGTGAGTTATTTACTGTCACCGACGCTAGAGGGAGTTTTCTCAGCGGCGGTTTTGGAGTTGCCAGTTCGTTTCTTGACTCCAGACAGTAAAAGTTCGTCAAATATGAATATATCACGAAATATTCGACAAATTGGCAATTAAAAACACATTTCTTTTGAGCAGTTTACTTTGAAGGCGAGATTAAATGTGGGCATGGTGGTAGAGACTTCAGCTATATCTAGAGAGCGGTGGGAATAAGTGTGATGGAAAAAACACTTCGACAATTTTCAGCATAGCATAACTAACTAACTTGTAAGATTGTTGTCAGCGCTCGACTTCCTCTATTGATTTAAACGGGTTCTGTCTCTCGTACACTCTATCAAACAGTGAACGTTTATGCTCGGCTACCGTTTGACAAAACAGTGAGGCATTTTTCTTCGGTGAAAACTCTTTATATTTGTGTCTTCTGTTGCTTGCACTTAAAACTGTCTTGGAAGAATCTCCACATTCGGTAAATATATAATTGTTAAAATCACGGAAATAACTTAAATCATCTTCAAATGTTGGCCCGTATTCTTTAACTTTCCTCCATAACGTCTTGTTAAAGTGACGGTAGAGTAACGTGTCTGCATGATTCCATTTCCGAATTTTGTCACGAACCTCTTCTGTTACATTTCGTCTTGCCTCGCGTTGATTTTTTGGAAAATAAACAATATCCTCGTATTCCCAGCAAAGTTCATTCTTTAGCACCAACAAGGACTCGTCGAAATACTCTGTCAATAAGATCAAAGTGAATTCTTGTTCTAGATTTTTGATCGTAGAATTTATAACAGTTTCATTATAAAACCCTTTTTCCGGGTCTAATCCTAAATCATACATCTGACTATTCTGTGCATAGTACCATCGTCGTCCCATCACGTCCTCGTAAAACAAATACCGTAATTTCTCGCGATAATAGGAAGGTTTTTTCAGAAAGGTCTCTAACCATTTCTCCTCAGGTATGCCCGGATCTGACATTGTGCCGGGCAAATTATTGGGAAAGGCTTCCTGAAACTGGAACTGCTCAAAGGCAGATTCCCATTGCGCGCTTGGTTCTCGGATAATAGTGATGTACTTGGTGCCTTTCTTCATGAATGTATCCATTGCAGGTCTGTTGTACCTTACGTGTACGGCTAACATGTCGTAATCAGTGTACTTCTTGTACTCGTCCACTGGTACATTTAAAGGTGGTAGAAAATACTGATATGGACTTCCCGTCGTGACAGGGAGAAAGTAAAAATGTCCGTTACCCGAGGATCTTCTATTGAAAACAAATGATAAATTGTTCAAGAATCCAAAACGGTTGATAACTGTTTGGAGTGTGGTACTTCCGGTTTTGTGAGTTTTGATGAATACAATGGTTTTACAGGCCGTGCATAGTCCATGGTTTTCTCGCAATAAGGTTGTTTCATTTACCAGAGTTGCTATGTGTAATAGTTCCATCTGTTGCCTGTTGAATATAAACAAAAACTATTAGTGTAAAACTTACTGAAATCTACAACATAATGTACAATGTAACAGACCTAGCAAATTAAAGAGGTGTATAGCACTAAAATACTACTCTGTTCGTTAACTATCATAGATTAAGTTTATCACCAAGAACTGTGCTCTTATGCAGGCGTTAATGTGCATCTTGAACTTACCTTCCTCAAGGTCAGTGGCGTATCTGGGATCTTTGTCGGGGGGGGGGGGGGGGAGAGTATTTTTTCCCGGTGAACACCAGTTTGACCCTATTACGTAAAGAACAGCTGGGTTGTTGATTCCACCGAATGACGTCGCATCATAAACTTGATTCGCGCGAAGCCAAGAAATTTGAACAACATATTTACACGAATCTGGCCATTATTATAGGTATATTTTTCTTTTAAATGAGCCTTTTATAATGATATTCCTGGACAAATGCGCGCATGCGCTAAGGACAATTTGCCATTTTTATACTAAATTGCCCATCACATCATCAAACCGGGCAAGGGGAAAATTGTCATTTAGATTGGAATTAAGTAAAGGCCTTAAATTCTTCACGGAAAAGGGGTGATCCCTTACCCGGTCCTATGATATACTTTGATGAAAATCACTGAAGTTACGTAATGTTCGCTTACACAAAAAGTGTTTTGATGGTTAAATCTCTTCTCTTTTCCAAGTTTCTTTTCGATTTTTACTTCTTACCACTTATGTAATTTCCCCTTCCTTATCAACTATCTACACTACTCTTTTCCTTCCTCTCTCCCCTTCCTCCCCTTCGTGTTTCTGTTTCATTTTCCCTTTCCTTCCCTTTTTATCT